>VXBT01005721.1:985738-1007994 GCA_013400235.1 Oriolus oriolus | reverse complement strand
TTCCTCTCCCCGCGGGTCTCTGCGGTGTCGCTGGAGGGAGGCTGGGGGCCGTCCTGCTCCGCCATCTGTCCGCCCGCTCCCCTCTGCGCTCCCGTGCACCTGCGTGGCAGTGCGGGGAACGCCGGCCGCTCCTCCGCAGGACTTGCTGTCGCCCTCTCCCTTCGCCCGCTGCTCGGGGGTGCCCGCGGGGGTCCGGGGCAGAGCGGCGCTGCGCTCTCTCCCTCTCTTGCTGGGCTGCCTGGGGGATACCCCTCTTCCCACCCCTCCTCCTCCTCCCCGCGCACTGGGATCGCAGGGGCGTTCGGCAGAGTTTGCAGTTTCCTGTGTCTGTTCCTTCCCCCGCAGCCTCGCCGCGATGCCCCGGGCGCCGCGCAGCTCCCGGGACCGACGCTCTCCCTCCCCGCCTCCCTCCATCCCCGTCAGCTCTCGCCCTCTGCCGCCCGGCAGAGCTGGCGGCGCCCGGTGCCCGTAACCCCCCCCCGATTTTTCGCTTCCCCCACGAGATAGCTGCGGCCGGGGCGGAGGGACGCCGGGGAAGGTCCTGACTAACTCGGGATGGTTTCCACGGAGGCAGCCGATCCCTCTTCCCCGGTTTTCAGGGCTGCGGGGTGCCAGGGCGGCGGGTGGCGGCGGCCGCTTGCGTGCCGCGGGCTGTGCTGGAGCGTGTCAGTGGAAATAAGGTGGAAAAGCCCCTGTTTAGCAGGTCCTCGCCGCCTTTGCCTTTTAGCTGCCTTTTCCTCACGGGCCGATCTTCCGTGCCTTCAAGAGCAACCTTTTCAGTGCAGTGCTGCTACCGCGGTAGGTGATTTCGCACCCTCCCGGCAGGATGGGGTCTGGCTCATCCTTTCGGAAGTCTGGCACGCTTCGTGCTGCGTTCCCGCACCATCCTACCCTTCAGCAACTATGTGAAGAGCCTTTGCAGGCGCACTGGAGTGTATCAGTTTTTATGGTTTGCGGTTGGGAATATGCTCTGTATGTATTTTGGGAGTGTCTGGATACAAGCAGAAACTTCTTGGTTTATTTAAGACCTGATTCAGTAGGATTCTGCTCAGCATCCGAGAGGTGCCGGCACCTTCAGCACCCATGGCCTTCAGCATCCAGCCGGGTCATTCCCTTCGGTCTGCCGTGAGAAAGGTTCGGGTCATCATGGCGCTGGCAAATTTCATAGGCTTCATCTGTCTAGTTATACCCTGTCATACTGTCATCTCAAACTGGATTACCCCTCAGTTAAACTTGTTTAGATTGTGTTATAAATTATTGAACAAACCTAAAGTGACCACCTGGGAGTTAAATAATTTATGTGCATCTACACATGTGTTTCTACTGGTTTAGCTATATGCATTTTTAAAAGCTGGACCATGCGTGGCCTTGATGTATGCAGTTTGATATAGTGAAATGCTTGAATAATCATCTAAGTACTGCTGAGCTGTAGCTGAACTGCTGGTGCCTATGCTAAGAGGAGTGGTTACAACACCCGAAGAGAAGGATGAAAGCAGAACCAGCCAACTCAAACCCATGATAATTATTGATTTGACACAATTTTGTGCATACTGACTGCTGGTTGAATCATGTTGCTACTCTTCTTTTTAACTGTTTTGTTTTCTGAATTTTTTCTGACTGTGTTCTTGAGGATTCAGATAGCACAATGAGAGGCCCTGATCACAACATCTTGATTTTGTTGCAGCAAATGTAAAAATTATTCCCACATTTTCTGGCAAGGCAGACGGTTCACTTTCCTTGCATTATCAGATGATATTTCTACTCGCCTGGTTGCCCTCTCTTGTTAGCACGTTGGACCAGCTGTCAGTTGCCCCCACTGGGGTAATCCGTCTAGCTTGCAGCCTGGTCCTTTGTGCACACCTGAGCTGCTCCACAGAGATCTGACTGATGCTAAAATAATGGGGAAGGTAGATAAGAGTTTAGGCATCTTTGCTTCAGAGACACTTCAGCTGAGTTAAACTGTTAGTATCAGTATCCTAGTTGGTTATTCTGGTAGTTTGGGAATCACACGAACTTCCTAAATTCACATAGACAGCCCTCATAAAACTTTGGGACTTGGGATCTTTGCCTCTTCTTGCTGTTAAAGTTCGTCAAGACTTTTATCACCTAATTATTATTGCCGGCACTTCTGGCTTTTATTATGTCCATCTCCTATTCAGAGTGTGGGTACTGATGATATTTCCTGGCATTCTGTGCTCTCTGTGTTAGCTCTCCATGGGTGTCTAGTTGTCTGTATCTTACCGTGTTGAGCTCAGGTTTCTCATATCATAAGGCCTTTTGCAGTTCTTTCTGTTCCAGTTCATTAGTTGGTTTCTCACTGAATTTTACCATCCACTCTGTCTGCTTCCCATGTACTTCCTCATAGGTACTGTGGGCTTTCCGAGTTAATGTTTAAAGCCACAAACCTATCTGTGCATGAAATTCCTCAAAGCAGAGCACGTTACTAGCATTATAGGTGAGGTAACCGTGGTCCAAAGGTAAACACTTCCTGTAACCTGGATGTTGTGACTGAGATTTGAACACAAGAGCGTGTAGTTCTGCAGCTTTATTGTTCACTTCTGTTCTTTTGTTAAGCATGCCTGTTGGCTATGCCTTGTTTTGTGAGCCGTTTGGTAAAGGTAATATGTGCTGTGATATAAGCTTGGGAAGAGTAGTTCAGATTGGAATGGAATCTCTTGGTAACATAATAATAAAAAGTACTTTTTCCCCCTGTTATTCTGAATGCAGTAAGGCAAGAAGGTGACAGAGATTGCTTCCAAGGAAAATGCAGAGCAAGTTATTTATTGCTGAGTAACATACTTGTATCAGATATAGTTTATAGTGGGGGAAAAAACCTGGCGGTGCCTTGAAAGGTTGTTGACTGCTAATGTTTGACTACTGTAAGGGATGATTTAATACTTTGAAAACCTCTCCCCTCTCTTTTAAAGCTGGTTTATTTATTGCCCTATACTCTCTTTGTCTTGCTTAGGACAGTGTGATTAGATGCTGGCTGTGTTCGGCCAGTTGATGATTTTCTAATACCAGGATATGGAACCTTCCTCGGGGATAAAACTGAACTGTGGGTAACTCAGGTTTTATCTTTGTGCCTGTGTGGTAGAGATAGAGGAGCGATACAGTCATATCATGACTTTTTAGGGGCTCCTGGGTTGATGCCAGTTGGTGTAGATTGAGCAGTCTCTGCATGTGTGACTGTAGTCTGTGCTTTAGCTGCAGCTGAGGTAAGAAATACGTGGTTGTGGATGGATCAAATCCTCTTGAGCTGAGCAGAGAAAAGATGAGCGATGTAGGTTTGTACATGGTGTTCAAAGCTCTGGTCTCTCAGCTCACTGGAGGCAGTTCTGCTTCTGCAGTTACATGGGGCCTCACTGATTTCAGAGGGATTTTGTTGAAGTGAGGTCTTAGGAGTGGGCCCATGAGTTGCTGCATCCTGAAAGCAGCTCTTGTATCTGTTTGACACCTGCCGGGTGACACATGACCTTGCCTTGAGTTGAGAATGAAATTGTAGTGTTGGTGATGGGTATGTTTATCCTTCAGTGACCAAATTCCTGTGAAATGCAGCTGTCCCAGATGCAAACAGTCTTAGAAGAGGCACACAATAATCTAACAAGTTCTATTTTCTTAGCCAAGACTGAGGCAGTGAGAGGAAGGTGCATGTAAGACACAACAATGAGAGTGTAGTGTATTTTGGTTCTTGGGGAACTCTTCTAAGTATTTTTGGCATAATCTGTTAAAATTTTGTTTCCTTTAAACAGTGCTAGAAGAATAAAGAGAAGTTGGATTGATGAGAACTATAAGAAAGCATACAACAGTTTGGAATGGATTGATTTATGATACGTCTGATACATGAGAGCTATATTTTGTGTCACTGTTGTCCAGCTGCTGCTGGAGTACTTCAGCTGACTTCATTGCAGCAAGTCCCACAGATAGGTCCTCATCACTAACAGAACATAAACAAGTGTGATGCTGAAATGAGATGAGGCTCCGAAATGGAACTGTGGCCACCGTGTTAGTATTCATCACTACTTTCCTCAGTTTGTCCTGGTACACTGCATGGCAAAATGGGAAAGGTAAGTAAAAAGCTCCAAAGCCAAACTGACCTTCATATGGCTGTGTGCTGCTGCTGCTGAATGTTAGCAATCTGTGAAGTGCTTGTTGACCAGCTCTGCTACAGAAGGCACTGCCTTGGTGAGAAATGAACACTTGTTAGTAAGTTCAGGAAAATTACTTTCGAGTGGTCCTGATTTAAGAAGGAAGAAAAAAAAAGTACCTGAATAAAAAGAAATGCTGCTCTTGGAGGAAGGGGTTAGTCAAGGCTGAGGAGTTGTGGTTTGATTTTATTATTTTTTGTTTCCTGGTTTGTGGTTGTTGGAGAAACATATGTTTGTTTTTGGTTGGTGGTTTATTGTTTTTTTTTTTTTCATGTGTAACATATGGCAAATGGACCTAACTAGAGAAGTGCCTTTTTGGTGCTGCTTTCTGTCTTCCCTCGTGATTTACTGATGGCAATGGCAAACTGCCAGTCAACAATGTTGAAAGATTTTTCTTGCTGTCTTTGAAAAAAATTTAAAATATTTTTTGTCAAAGTACCATATAGGAAGTGAAATAATATGAGCAAATCAACTAGGTAACAGGAAATGCATCTATTAAAATAACATGGGCAATTTTACAAAGTACTTAAGTACCTGCTTTGTGTAGTAGACTTCTACCTGTTCATCTATCTTTGATCTTGTTGCACTCCCTGTGAACTCTGAAAAATTCAGTTTTTCTAAGGGTTGGGATTGTTTATGATAATAAGATGATTTGGTTTTGTCCTTCAGTAAAACAAATAAACTTGTTCAGCAGTGTTTTTTAGAAGAAGAAAGGATTGGGTTTTTTTATTTTATAAACATCTGATCTCTTGAAAAATAGTAGACTATATCCTTCAAAGATCAAGTAATTTTAAAACTAATTTCATCTTCGGTGATTGTTTGTTCTGATTGTTCTGCAGAAAGTATTTTCAGATGTGCCTCAGGTCCAATTAGAGGAAGCTGAGGTTTCCCAGGAATACTGTCTGTTGTAGCATGCCCAACTTGTAACCCTTATTTAAGTATAAAAGAAGCAGATGAGTTCTGTGACGTGCTGAATATTTTTTTCCATCGGGCGCTTGTGGAAGAAGCAGATGCTTTGTGGTGTGATCTCTGCTGTAGCAGTTGGTTGGTAGGCTACTCTTGTGAATGCGAGCAGCAGGAAAAATGTCAGGTTCTCAAGGTTATGGTAATATATAGATTTTTAAATTGGACAACAAAAGCGTAGATGTGCCTAAGACAAGAAAAGGGTGTCTGAATAGCACTGTAAGTAGTACTTTCTTCACTTTGACTAATAATAAATTCAGTAGTTACATTTTTACTAATTTCTTGCTTAAGAACCTCATAAGAGTTTTGCTTTCACTTCAGCAGAGATATGTATCTCTGACGTTCTTTCTCAGTTTTTTTTCTTTCTTACCTGATACGTGACATACAAGTCTTATTCTCTTGTAAAGCATGACACAAAGAAAAGTCTCTGCTAAATTAACAAATCCCTGCTATTTGGAGAGTATACAATATATGGTACTTCGTGACAATTTAAGCTTTTGTTAGTTAGACTGCTCTTGTTTTCCATCTGAATGCTTAGAATCAATACTTTCTTAACGCTGGTATAAAAGTTCTGCATTTATCTTCTTCGAGATCTTGCTGTTGAGCATTAAGATGATAATTTGTGAAATAAAAATCAGTGTAATGATATCAGTAATGTGTTAGTTAATCATAAGTCACGGTTATGAAACTAAAGTCTGAATAATATTGTTCAAGAGAAGTTTATACACAGAACATTGTTTTTAATTTTTTCACAGGTTATTCACAATCAAAACAGATTTGAGTTAATTCAGTACCACATTTTCAATCAGTGCACAATGGAAAAGTTTCAGAAACTGATGATAAATATTTGCTAAGGTTTTTTTCCAGTTCAATGTAATTTTATAGCCTTGTGGGATGGTATTTTAATTCACTGATAACATTTTCATTGCAAATTTTTGAGTGGCTAAGTTAGAAGCAAACATGTCTTGCTGTTCCCATTCACTGAAAGGCTGTGGGGTGTCACATTCTTTGGTCATATTTTGTTATTCATTACATTTATATTACATTTAGGTTCCTGTAGATATTTGTTAATCTTTGGACAGCAAATTAAATCTACAGTTAGAAAGAAAATGCTATTTTACACTTTCTTAAAGGAAAAGAAACCACCCTCAAATTGCTCAACGATAACTAAAACCAATTCTGCATTTTAAAGCAGAAGCATAATGCTTTTTTTTAACAACCCTAATCAGTTTTCAAGTGATTAATTTTAATTTAGAAACTAAGATCTTGGATAATTGTCACTTAAAATGCAGCATCATTTGTAGAATATCAATTAGACTGGGATGATGTGATATTTTTGTAGATCATATCTTCCTCTAGTAAATATACGTAGTCTTAGTCTATGCAGGATAGGATTTAGACACTTCTAAGTGATACAGACTTTGGTACTATAAAGCACAAAAGTTTGTCTCAGCAGGACAATGCTTTACAAACTTTAAGATATGCTGAGTTGTCAGAAGCTGAAGGAAGTACTCTGTTTGAAGTGCCATTGCTGGAAAGAGCATGGCTGTATCTTACCCAGAGGTTTGGTTATGTGAATAACATTTCACAAGGCAGATATTGCTGTTTGCATGAAATGACTGATGACATGGTTTTGTCTATCTATTTGAATATAACTGTGTTTGAAGAAGGTTGATTGAAATATCTTTGGTCATTGGAGAGAGCATTCAAAATTAGTCCAAGATCTTTGTGGCTTTCTGGACTTCATGCAATGCGTAGAAGCACTGGTATTTGTAAGGAAGCGGTGCAAGCCCTGAATGCACCTGGGAAAGACTTCTTCTGGGGGATTCTTGCACATCAGTTGTAAGACCACTTTCTAGCATTAAAAATGTGCTATGGTTAGCATGAATGAAGTAGATGTTGGATGTGGAATCTTAAAAAATGCTCATTACTGTGGTGTGCAGAAGAAACACTTTTAAAGGATCTGCAGTCACTTCACATTCACAGTTAGTCAGTTCAGTGTAAGATGTCCTTGAGTTCCTCCTAAAACTGAGCTCTTGGGCAAGGAATAACTTTATGCTTAATACCATCTCTTTTGACTGAATTGTGTTTTCTGGTACTACTGACCTGCTCAGGGTCACTGGTCTTCACCGCCTCCTTTGTGAGCTCTTGAAATATGGTGGGTTTTTTACTCTAAAGGTGCTGCTCGTAAGAAGATCTAACCAGAACAGAACAGTACTGCATACCTATTAGACCAGTCACAAAAATTACACCAAAGTGGTTGTATGCTATGTAAAGTGTGTAGTCTTGGTGCTTTGTTCTTTAATGTGACTGTTGGTCTGAGTACGTAATGTTCCAGGAAGAGCGCTATGCTCCATAATGCTAAAGAACCTCCCCTTCGTGGATCAACAAACTTCCTGATGACTGTGGAAATTGGGAAGGACGGTAAATAACTTTACTGAGTTAGTCAGGCATGGTAGGATGAAATTCAAGTATTTTTTCATTTAAAGTATGTGACTTTTATTCTTGGTCAAAGACAGTTGTTGGCAGTGTCTTGCATCACTTTTAGAAGATGTTTGGCTACTTGAAGCGAGAACAGGTATGCAATATGTATTGTGAAACTCTGATGCAATTTAGCCCTTCAGGACTGGCTAAACGATGTTGTTCTCATAGCACCCTGAAACCATTAGTGTATTTCATCATTCTTCTTTAATGATGAAGAATCAGTTGAAAAACTTTTGGTTTTCAGTTCATCCAAGGGTGTTGTTGTAACTGCAGGATTTCCTCACTGAATGGGGATGGCTTATTTTGGTACTCCAATACAAATTCCGATGTAAAGACCTCCAGGAGAGCTTTCGAGATATTTATCTAGCTTCCTAGTTCACTAAACATTCGCTCATGCTTAGGTAATGAAGGCTGCACGTGTTTTCTTTCAAACATGATGTTTTCTCTCATTTGGAGAGAAAATGGCCTGGGCTGTATAGTAAAAATATAATCTTCTTTCTCCTCTGTCTGTTTTCACAAAATTAGAATTACCATGCTGGTTCTCAGATGCAATAATCGTAAGTGTTCAAAAACATCTAAACTTAAAAAGGTTAACAAAACGTAACAGAGACTAAAACAAAAGGCCTCAGCCAGTGGTGGCTAATTTTGGAGTAAGAAGCAGGAATATTTATCCTCAGAGGAAGAAGAGTCTTACAGGAAGAACCATAGAGGAAACAAGGCAAGGAGGATAGAATCTGTTTGTTCTATCTAAATATCTATCTAAATATCTAACTGTCTTCACCCTTGGCAGTGGTTATGCATATTCTCTTTAAGAAAAGGTGAGAAATCAGAGAGCTACATGTTAGTATTTTGCACCATAACCCACCTTAATTTAGTTTCTACATGGATCCTAGGAGAAGCCGTTGTGCACATAAGTGCTGCTACAGCCTTCTGACTGCATGTTCTGATTTTCAGAGTTAGACACTCGTTTCCCACTGTGATGTGAGTTAAGACCAACCAACCAAAAAAGTTAAAGGGACTACAGACTGGGAGGAGTGAAGGCAGGGGAAGGGAAGGGATGGGCTGGGATGCTAAAGTGGAAAGTGCTTGTAACAATTTATGCCAGTTTGGAGAAGAGAGAGCGCTTTCATTTCTGTTAAACAGAAGGGAAATGTTGGTTTCCTTTGGAAATTCTGTTGCAGATCTTCCAGGAGCTGAAATTAAAGGAAGTAAGAGTTTCCTTTTTCTTTTTAACACTAGCACATGAATGTTATTCTGTTCTTTATCTAAAATACACTTTAAGCTTGTTTTCAACAAGGAATTGGCCTGTAGCTTACTGATACTAAAAAGAGTTGAATTTAATTTAAGCCAGTCAGGAATGTAGGTTTGGTATGGTTAGTGAGAGTCCTGTACATGTAGTGAACACCCTGTCCCAAGTGAATAAAGCAGAAGAGCCGTGTTAGCTGTTCAGATGGGACAGTGTTTAGGTCTGCAGCATCTTTGTGTCTGTCTTATGGCTGTTGCAGCAGATCTCCTCTGGCACCTGTGATTTTTGGAGAACTGCAGTGAAAAGGATTGCTACCAAAGGGGTTTTGCAGCACTGCCTTGTTCCTCACATTTTTTGTAACCTGCTAGCTAGGTTAGCTCATCAGTTTATGGGATTATAAAACTTGGTTGCTACTAGAGTATTTAATGGGATCTGGTTAAGCCAGCATCTTGAGGTACTGCTCTTGATTACAGCCTAGTGTTAGAGTTGGGGAAAGCCCATACTTTTGCTCAGTGTGGCTTCTCTTAATTCTTCTTCAGCCTGAGTCTTCCGTGCTTCCATGAAGAATCCTCTTGTGCATCCAGCCAAGTAAAGACTGCCTGCTTCTTAATGCTGCATTGGTGTTAAGGAGTTTTATTTTTACCAATTTTTAGTAACAACTCCTCCAAAGTGCTGGTTGCTGCTCACAACCAGAGACTATTGAGACTATCACGGGCGTAATTTAGCCAAGCCAGGAAAGACAGTTGCATCTGACACAGCTGCTCATACCTTACTGTAACGTTTTTAAGTGAGTAAAAGGGGCTTTGCAACTACTTTTTTGACAGCAGTTGATACTTTTCTTAGTAAATCTAGATGATTAGAGGCAGAGAATTCTTACTGGATTTCAAACAGCACCACGATGGGAGGAGCAACAAAGGCAGACGAAGAGATTGAAGTTTAAAATAGGTTAGGCAAATTGGAGGCCGAGTCAGGAAGTGGGGTGACTGGTGGCTTGAAGGTAGGTGAAAGTGCCCCAGTCAAAACATAGGGTGCAGTAAAGAAGAAGAAAATTGAATGTATACATGAAGAATTGGGAAGAAATTTGTTGTTGGCATTATAGGTAGGAATGACAGTCATGCTAAGTGTGACTCATCACATTATTGCAGAAAACAACAGAAGTTGAACAAAAAAGAGGTGTAAGGAAATAAGTGTGAAGTCTACTGCTCCAGTAAGACACAGGAAGTGTTTTTTGCTTTGCTTTGTGCTGTGTCTGCTTCGGGATGGTGCACTGGAAAGAAAGTACGTTCATTAGATGGGGTTCAAAGGAGCAACAAGTGATCAAAGATCCAGAAAGTCTACCCTGTAAGGGAAGGGTCAGTGACATTCCCTACCTTAAAGAAGAGGTGTGAGAAGAGAGTCAGAAGGATAATTTTCAAATGTTTTAAAAGTTCTTGCCAAGAATTTCTTGCCAAAAAAAGAAAGAAAGAAAAAAAGGCATAATCTATTGTTTGTGGCCATAGTGAATAACAGGATATAAGGGACTGAAATTGAACGGGAGAGGAAGGTTAGATAGTGCACAGTTTTTGTAATGACGAGTGTAGTTACATACTGGAGTAGATTGTTGGGGAGGGGTTGGTGGTGAAGAATTTCCATGTAGGCAGTTTCAAGAATAAGTTAAACCAGCAACGACAAGTAAATGATACCGTAATAGGTACCAGTAGAGATTTGGGCTAGCACAAAAAGAGTGAGTTACACTGATTTTTGAAGTCATTATGACACTTCCAAAATAAATCTTAGCTAGGGAAGAAGCAGGAATGCTCCAGCTTTGAAGTAGCAATTGTGATGAAATTAGTTTTGAGCAGGGGATTGGGCTAGATGACCCCCAGAAGTCCCTTCTAACCTAAATTATATTAGTTATTCTTGACATTTGCCAGGTTTATCTCTCCTTATGCCAAGAGTAACAAGACATTGTGTTTAATTACCAAATAATATTGATGTTTGCGTGAGATATGTGAGAGTTGCCCTTTATTATAATGTAATTTGATCTCTTAAAATACATAAAATATTTGCTTGTATTTTAGCAGATTCCGTTATCTGTTTATTTTTAATCTCTTACTGTTAATAACAATAAACAGCCATTTCTATAGGTAGGAGCTGTTAACATACTGTGTTAGAAAAACATCCAAAAATGGATTAATTTTATTTTCAAGTGTGGTTTTTATTATTTTTTTTTCTTTTTTTTCCTCACTCTCACAGTTTGTAGTAGTATCTTACTCAGTAACCTTATTCCTGCTGTGTAATTATGACTTTATTTGCTGCTGGGATAACAAAAAAGCATTTTTCATTATTGATACAATCTTTAGGACTAGAATCCTGAAAGTTTTCTTTTTAAGATGAGGCACTGGTAAATCTATAATTTAGTTTTGTTTATAATGCACTATATTTTGTTTTCCTGAGCATGGCAGAAAGGGAATAGAAAGCAGTTTCCTTGCTCACAGTGAAAGGCTTTATTCCAGCTAGTCTCTGCCTAAAAAGCAATTACTCTACAGTATTTTAGAGCTGTGCTTCCAGCTGTTTTTCTGGTTGTCTCCTCAGCTTTCATGCAGCTTTCTGCCTATTCCTGTGGATGCTTCCCACAGATGTGCCACCCATCTATCTAACTGTGAACAACAGAACTCCCTTTTTTTTTGCTTGTAGTATATAATTTTACTATGCAATGCTCAAAAAGAATTTAAAAGTTTTCAGTGCTTATGAAGCATAAATTTTGCTGTAGTAGCCTGCAGATACCTTGTGGTCTTATATATCAATGCCATGAATGTGGAAGTTTCCTCAGACAGTTCAGAGATGGGCTGAGCTAAATCTTTTTTCCATTACAAATTACTATTGAAGTACTTGTGCCAATAAACAGCCCTCATACTTGGTTGCACAGCTCCTAGAGATGAACTGCAGAGGTACTGTTAGAGAGAGATTTGAATAAAACAAATGTGATGGGATTACATTTGACTTACAGGGTTGTTGTTAATTTGCAGCAATGTGTGAGCATGATGAAGCTTTGATCCTGAGTTGCTTGCAAGGAGGACAAGTTAGAAAGAGTATGTTCTCAGAAACAGTTTGTTCAACACAGTTGTCAAGGCACAAAGGAACAAGGAGCGTCAGCAACCACAACCTGCTAGCGTGTGTGGGAACAATAACCAGACTTCCGCCCTTGCTTAAGTCTTGTGCCCAGGCTATTAAGAATTTCTAAAAATTTCAGCTCTTAAAATAGTGCTGTTAATTGTGAGATTGTAGCACTCCTCTGACTAGTTATTTTTGCTGGATGGATTGTCTTCTAATGTATAGATATGTTAAACATTTGGCTGTAGATCAGTCATTTCTAATCTTTTTAGTTTAGGAAGCTGCGTTTTCTTGCTGTAGTTCCTGCCTTGTATGTGTATGTTTGTTTCTGAGAGGAGGGAAAGGAGTGGTTTGAAGTTAGAACATCTTGATTTACATGTACAGAAACTCACTGAGTTACTGCCAGTTCTGTAGTAGAAACAAATAATGTTAAAGTGTTTGGAAGCTTTCGGGTTGTCAGAAGTAGTTGCTTTTTCTGTGTGCTACTGTGTTCTACTTTGCTGTGTACTTTCTTTCCTTGCCACACTGGACTCTTAAGTTAATTATGCTGAGAATATGCAACATCTTAACCCTCAAAAATCTTGAGCCCTGAATGTTCAAGAGTATATGAGCATATTAACGTGGTAATCCTTGGACAAGGTTTGAGACACATATACCTGGCTTTTCCTGGACATGATGTCAGTTTCTTCACGGAAATTTTGCCTGGGCAGAAATCCTTCAGATGCAGAGCCTTCAGCCTGGATGGGTGGGTGCTGCTGCACAGGCATCCTGTTACTCACAAGGTTCCTGCATGACCAGAAATTCCAATTGTGTACACACAGATTAAGTGTGCACAGTAAGTGACACCTTTGGGAAGTTGTATGTAAGTGCATATTTGTGATAAGTAGTTGCTGAGCAGTTATACAACAGTGCTCAAGTCCATGTGCTTTTGGGATGTCTGAGAGGGGTCAGCCACTCAGTTACTGCCCAGTTGGTTGGTGTATGTGCTGTGGGTCACGCTCTGGAGGATGTGTGGAGGTGCGTGTGTTGTTGAGTTTGTTTGCATGGAAGCATCAGGGTTAAACATTTTTGCTTTGCACAAAGGTTGTTTGCGCTCTTTGTTGATGAGAGAGGCTCTGGAAGAAATAGGGGAGACCCTTCTGGAATTCACGTGTGTACACACATGCTGGTAGAATAACTGCTTTCTCATAGGTAGAAATGACTCCCTCAGGTCAGGGCTCATTTCCCTTGTTCTCCTCCTCCACACTGCTTTACTGAGAAGGCAGTTGTATAGAATGCAATTTTATATTACACAAAGACCCTGAAAAAGGGCCTGATGCTTTACTCTGTATTTGTAGTATGTTGCTTTAGACCTAACTGTATTTAACTTAGTTTGAGGAAAGTGTTTAACTTGGAACGAGCTGTAACTGAATGGAAGACTTGTTGTTGTATTTTGGGGATCCAGAAATGAGTTGAATTGGGTTTTGTGGTATTTTAGCAATGTGTAGATTAAAATCATCAAAGGTTTGAATTGGTTGAAGCTGAGAATTTGTATTTATGAAGGAAAAAAATTGATGCTAGGACATCACAGTATGTTTGTATATTCTGTAGTACGGGCTTTAAGTTGTTTTAAGTGCAATCGTAAGATAAGCTAATGTCTTGAATAATGAATGTAGGATGGCTTTTTTTCCAAAAGTTGAAATGTCACTGCAGCTTCTTTTCTGTTAAAACATGCTGCTATATCCTCTTTTTCCCTCTGTCACTCCTTCATAATACTGTTTTAGTCTGGCTCGGTTCAAATTTACTGTGGAATACAAATTAATTGTTGTATTCCTCTGAGTTTGGAGGAAACAGGCTGTTAGGACAAGGACGGAGCCTCAGCTTGGTCTGGCAAAGGGTGAGAGTCTGGAGCTCAGCAGCAGTGCCGGGATTCACTGTCTGTGCAGCCACTGCTCGCGTCCTGCTGAGTGAGTGGGTGCAGAACCGCTGCAGCACTGCTGCTGCCGGGGTTAAAGGCAGCTGCTGTTCAAGGGTAGAAGATCTGTTATGTGTGGGAAGACATACACGAGGAACAACATTAGGGATTGTGTGTGCTTGGGCTGAATGCTGGTTTTGTGGGCTGGGGCAGAAGAACAGAGGGTCTTGGGGTGTGGAATAGAGTCTTGGGAAAGAGCAGGGGCTGCTCTGACATAACCTCCTGTAAGTGAGGAGGAGTGGAAACTGCTATAGGAGATCAAAACTGTGAAGCTTATGTGGATGCAGTATCTATGTTTGGGTTTGGGTGCACCCTCCCCATCTCATAGTCTTGGCGCTCCCTAGGCACACAAACATCAGAGTGCCAGGTGAGAGAGATGGTTTATTTAAAACTCAAGCAAGCATTTACATGTAAACTGTATGTCTTAGTTTTGGATTGTTCATGATACAGCTGGTTTAATCCTTGTTGAAAGACAAACTGCTTGTGATTGTGTTCATAGTTGTATTTTTTGTACTTGGTAATTTTTTTAATTAGTGGAGAATAGCTCTCTGGGCCTGGAAAGAATCTGTGCTTCAGCTTTTTGCTTTTATTTGTACCGGTGTTGTGGTATATCTTAACTTTTTGTCCATGTTGTTGTTATTGTTAAATGTGTCATAGAAGAAAAAGGCATTAGAGGCTAATTGGCCGTGTTGTTCACTGAGACATTGTAGATGCATTTTTCAAATGGAAGTTAAATGTAGGAGTTTGTTAGTTTAGATTGTTGTACCACGATAATGGTATGAAGTAACAGGACACTTAATAAAAACTTCTATGGCTTTATTGATTTGCATCTTTCTATATTAATAACTGAATTTTCTGTCCAATTTTGGCAATGCAGAATGTTTTGGGAACAAGTCTTTAACAAAACCTGAAGTCCTTCCTGTAAGGAAAATAAAAACTTTTCTTCAGTTAATCTTTATTAAGATGATGCTTCTTGGATCCTTTCTTCCATGGCAGTAATTACTACATTGTGCTAGTTCTTCTACAAACTCTTTGTTTCCTTGTTACAGAAAGGATCAATAGGAAAATTATAATTCTGTTCAGAAATGTTAATCCATTTGCAACACAGATGGTGCCATATTTCTCAGTGTTGTTGTAGCATCACAACTTAATGTTCAATAATACTGATGAAGAGTACTGTAATGTAAAAGTAATTTAAAATATGTAATTAGCACAGTGATTTGAGAAATTTAAACCAAAATACTGATTTTTCTGCACTGAATATTTTGGAAACTCTCCACTTGTCAACAAAAACATTTAAAATTTCACCTTCTTATACCTTGTGGCACACATGTTCTAATGGCCTTAGTCAAGTCTAACTAGAAGCTTAGTAGTGCCTTCTCTAACCTTGTGAAAACATTTTTGTTGCTGTTTCTAGACCATTGTGTTCCTGTTTATGAGGCAACTGAGATTAGCTCAGTTCATGAGAGCATGGTGCTAATAACACCCCATCCAACCTGGCCTTAAACATTTCCTGAGATGGGGCATCCACAGCTTCTCTAGGCACTCTGTTGCAGTGCTTCACCACCCTCACAGTAAAGCATTTCTACCTTGCATCTAATCTAAACCTACCTTTTTTCAGTTTGAGGCCATTTCCCCTTTGGTGGTCCTACCACTCCCTGCAATTGTAAAAAGTCCCTCCCCAGCTCTCTTGTTGGCTCCCTTTAGGTACTGGAAGTGCTGTAAGGTCTCCCTTCCAGGCTGAACAACCCCCAAGTCTCTCAGCCTTGTCTTCGTAGTGGAGGTGCTCTTCTGACCGTCTTTGTGACCCTTCTCTGGACTCGCTCCAACAGGTCTGTGTCTTTCCTGTGCTGGGGACTCCAGAGCTGGATGCAACACTCCTGGTGAGGTCTCATGAGAGCAGGGAAGAGGGGCAGATTCACCTCCCTCGCCATGCTGGCCATGCTGCTTTTGATGTAGCCCAGAACATAGTTGGCTTTGGGGACCACGAGTGCACATTGATGAGTCCTGTTGAGCTTCTTGTCAACCAGCACCCCCAAGTCCTTCTCCTCAGAGCTGCTCTCAATCCATTCTCCACCCAGCCTGTACTTGAACTTGGGACTGCCCTTACCCAGGAGCAGGACCTTGCACTTGGCCTTGTTGTACTTCATGAGGTTCACTTGGTTCCATGTCTCCAGCCTGTCCGGGTCCTTCTGGATGGCATCCCTTCCCTCCAGAGCGTCAGGCACCGCACAGCTTGGTGGTGTGGCAAACTTGCTGAGGGTGCATTCAGTGCCACTGCCCATGTCACCGACAAAGATGGTAAAAAGGTCCAGTCCCCATACCGACCCCTGAGGGTACCATACTGATCTCCACTTGGACACTGAGACTTTGACTGCAACTCTGACTGTAACCATCCAGCTAAGTCCTTACCCACTGAGCGATTCATTTGTCAAATCCACACCTCTACAGTTTGGGGACAGGGATGTTATGCAGGACAGTGTCAAATGTTTTGCACAAATCTGGCTACTTGCAAGAGGTGAGAGTTAGAGGATTAGAGGAAGCTTGAATGATTACCAAATTGGTAATTTCATGGAAACTTCTTTTCTCTTTTGAATCCCTTTTCCAGTTTTAACTTACCAGGTCAGTAACAAGGAGAATCCAACCCCTTACTTTCATGAACTCTGTTACAGCAGAGAATGCTATGTTAGTAAGCGGAATTAGAAGTTCAGTAGGTTATAAAAAGTGGTATGCAGAGAAATATTTTTCCTTAAAATAAAAACACCACAAAAAAACTCCCCAGGAACTTGAGAGCACTAGATAGCATGAATATTTTGATATCTTAATATAGGTATATGTGCTTGTTTGTAGAAAGTAGCTGAAACTATTATTGCCTGATTGAGATCTGAGGAGAAACATGAGAGGTCACAGATGACTTGTAGTCAAACTGACTGTAAGAGGTTGAATTACCTACAGGGTAATTACATTTATTTATGTGGTCAGCAAATCTGTAAGTATTTCAGGTGAAGGGGTTGTTTCTTGTGCACTTTTAACAGATGTGAAAGAAATGGGTTACATCAAGGTTAGATTTTGTTGTTATTTTAATGCTGAAATTATGATGCCACACTGAGATGCTGATTATAAAGCCACATGCTGCTCATATCAGATCAACAATTATGGCTTCTTTGATATGTCCTGTTAGGGATGAGTGTAATTAGCTGCTGTGTGGTTTTTAGAAGATACTCTTGTTCGCTGGTAGCAATAAAAGGTATGTATATACACACATCTGAACTAGATGATGGAAGCAAGCATAATAAATGAATGCAGCATGTAGGCTTAATACATGTTTGTGTAGAAATGTAGAATGGACTGTTTCACTTTAATATGTTAAAAAATGCAATAAAAATGCTTTCTTTCACCTAATGTGCTTCAGTCCTTCAGTGTTGCCAAGAATGCAGGCTAGCTATTGACCTGTCCTGTATCTTGTGTTTCAGTGTTAAGGTTGTAGTATTTGCTTAAACTGGAGCTTTGTGCTTGCTTGAGCAGTATAGTTACAGTCTTGCTTTTTATTTGGCAGTTAGTTTGAAAAAATAATTGTGACATAATGATCTTTGTTAAAGCTGTCACTGTAAATTGTGTTTTTCACGTAATACTATGATGTTGAAGCTTTCCTAGTTTCTTTTACACTGTTGTACACTTTAAATCTTGTGCAAGACATGTCAGAAATGTCAAAGTGGGAGGCTTTAGTGACAGTTACTTGAAGGTAATTTTTTTCACTGTAAAGAGTTACTGTTGAATTCAGTTACCATGAATTCAATGCTTTGTATACTCAGCTGAGATTTTCTTTTATCAGTTTCTTAAACAGAACTCTTTGTGCAATGAATGTCTACAACAGAAGTTGCAATAATTTTTGTTGTACTGCTTTGCTTTTTGGGGAATAGAATCTGTGAAGCTTTTATTTATTCCTTAGTGTTTCTATTCAGGGATAGAGTTGTATTGAATACTGATTGCTTATTGTGGGACAGATTTAGCATATGATTCCAGTAACCTTTTTATATCACTTTCCCCTAAAGGAAGAAATGCCAGTAGAGGTGTGTGTACTTCTTAGCACTGGGAATAAAATAAGAACCAAATAGCTGGAACCTAAAAAGCCCTGAGGTTTATATTCATCCATAGAGTCTTGCGCAGTGTTGTTTACTAGTCATGGAAGTGTGAATCCTAGTAAAGTTAACAGTCAGATCAGGACAAGTAATTTGCAAGTGTGCAATTTCTTTTTTTGTTTGTTTGTTTGCTTTTTCCCCATCACTGTAGCTTGCTGTTCTCTGCTATGAAAGAAGACCTTCAGCTCAAGTCCTGCCAATAACTCTTCTCAAACAAATCATGTGTTTAATTATCCTTATTGTCTGAAGCCAGTGTGCAGACAGAACACCATATGCTTCTGTTGACTTGACCTCCTTATTTGTGGGTGTCTGGATTTTCTGATATATTATTCTTTTTATTCTTTCTGTCCAAATGAACATTCAGACTCTGTCAGCCCTCATCGGGGGAGATTTGGATGTGGTGTCACACTGGATTTTATAATTGTTTTGGAAATCTTCTGAATTGTGACCTTTGTCTATTGAAAAAATTATATCTAGAGGCAAAGGTGTGCAATTGCATCTGGAGACATTTAAAACTGCTCCTGGCTGTTCTAGCCAGCTATGAAAATACTCATTAAGTAAATCATTCATCAGTTGTCACAATTCTAGTTTGGCTTCTTTGGCTTTTTAATTTCTTAGGTTTGTTTTTCCTCTAGAAAAATGTTGTATTCTGTGGCTTTTTAGGAAAAAAAAAATCAAACAAACATGATGTACCATCTCATGCTTCCATTTTGATTGGTAGGCTACATATTTTTTAGTGTATTTATATTAAAGATATATGGAGGGGAAGCAGATTCTCAGAGTCTAATCTCTTTTGTACTCCCACTTTTCTGCTTTGTATATGTGGAATCTGTGAGAAGGCAGGAGGCTTTAATTTTTAAAAGGACTATTTACAAGAAAATGAATTCTGAAATTTACATTTCAAAATAGAAAGGTTTTACCAGTTGATATGACAAAGGATTGTATTCAGATTGCTTTAAAAATTTCAGAGAAAACAACTTCAGCTCCTGCTGCAAAGGAATGTTTAAACAAAAGTATCTAGACTGAGACTGGATCAGGCCCTGGAAGTTTCAAAGCAAGCACTTCAGACTTGTGCTAGTGCACTAAAATTAGAGAGAACAAAAACCACTATTTGTTTGTAGAGATCCTTGAAGTGCAAAATGTGAAAAAACTGCAATGAGAAATTAAGTAGTTAGAATTACTGAGTTAGTTTTTTTAACAAACTTAGGAAAATGTGCAGAACCTTCCCTCAAAAACAGGCTGTTCTTTACGATGAAAGCTACTTGAATAAGCACTTTTTAAAATACTTGCAGTCCTAATAATTACACTTCTATGTGGAAAACAAGGGTAATAAAGAGTAGTTCTGATGGATTGTTTTGGTAGATTGAAATTGTGAATTGCTGAAATGACCCATCAATTTGAATAACATGATTAGGGATAAAAAAAGACTTGCCCACTTGTTTTCCTGCATCTTGATTTTGTTTGTTTCCTGATGCAGAAAATGCTTTGTCCTGATTAGTAGGATGTATTTTTTTTGTAAGTCATCTACCATATTTTCCTGTCTTTAATTTCACAGAGTACTATACTTACAAAAAAATTGCGTATTTTCTAATCCCTTCAAAATAATAAAATAGCTTTATGAATAGGCATAGCTGCAAACTCTGTAACTAAAAAGGCCCACAGAATCAAGCGTTCGAAGAGGACTGATAAAATTTGACCTTGAGCAGTTTTCTTAAGAGCTTTTATTTATAGCATGTCTTGTTGTTAGCCTTTACAGTATACTGCTTTATTTGTATTTGCATGGTTGATTGCTTTTCTGCTTTGGATTTTATAACTCATCATAACTTGTTTATAAAAGGTTTTAATTTCACTTTAAGAGCAGGGAAGCTAATTAGCTTATGTTGAGTAGTCATCCATGGTAATACATTGTAACATTTCAAGGTCACCATATATCAGCTTTTTGCCAGTCTTGAGACAAGTCAGAATCTGATTTGTAAGCACATTTGTGGTTTAAATTTTGGGGGAAAATTTTGTTAACACCTTCTTTACTCTTCACTGTTTGACATTGCTGGTTATAAATATGATTTGTGCCTATGTGCAGGTTTTGACACTTGATAATTAGCTTAGCTTGCTACAAGGTTTTGCTGTTTTTGTAAGTCTAAATGTCACAGGAGGATTCTGGAATATCTTTAATATCTCTCTTGTGTGGACATAGCTTTTTGTCTGTGCCTGTGTGATAGGTTTGACAATTCCTCTGCTTGCCTCCCCTTGGTCGGACATTTGAGAATGCACTGCTTCATTTTGCCTTGTGAATGTCTTCTGAGCTCTGGGGTCACTTCCAAAGGGCAATGGAAGCAAAGTCTGTATTTTCTCTGTAAATGCCAGTATGTACTTTTTGTCTGTGCATCTTTATGTGGATATTGGATGAGTGTACAGTGCAGTAGGAGCAGAATCGTGTATCACAGTATTGGGTGATTGGTATTTGCAGTTATATTTTGCAAAACCTATGCTAAAGAGGAAGTGTAGCTTTTGTCAAAAAAAGTGTCAGTTTTAAGATGAAGTTTAGAATTACTTAAGTGCTAGCATAGTAAGAATTTTATTTTATTTACTAGAGGAATTCACTTTTTTTTTTGGCTGACAGTTGAAATAATTTAGTCTGCCACATATTAGCATAGCAGGATTTTAATTTAAAAGGGTATCTGCTTTTATGAGATGAAGATGCGTATTTTATCAGTAATATTAAAAATGTGATGGCTTGTAAGGTACTTGGGTATTATGAACCAAGCATGGTCTAAAAAATCCATGTTGCTTACATCTGTGGGATTGAAGTGCAGGTCCATGCAGGTATCATCGTGACTTACTGGATGCTGATTTACTTGGTACTACAACTTCATGGATCACATAAAGCATCTGAACTGATTTTACGGGAAGTGCAGAACTTAATTTTTATACCTCATGTAGCTGAGGCAAAGAAATGTTCCTGTAAGAGCCGTGCCAGAGAGAATTGGCCGGCATGTTGACAAATCCCCAGTTCACTGGAGAGTGACCTCCTCTTGCCTCACCACTGACTCTGGATGAAACCCAGTGTGGAAGCTCGCTGCCAGTTAAGACCTCTACTCTGAATCAACCTGTAAACCGATCAACATCCTTGATGGGAGTGTAATGAATTAATACATGAAGCTTGTTAGTGTCTCTTACCCATGGCGTGATGGTAAGTACTGTAGGGTTTTTATAATGGGAGTAAATGAGTTGTAGAATAACTAATCACAGAAATACCTGAATTAGCACTTACTACAGTGTGTTCTCACAGACTCAAACATTTATTTAATGGCATTTTAATAACTCTTCAACGAGGTATACAGAAAAATGAGACATTTGCTGCAGAACCTTTTACTTGTACAAGCTGGAAGGGTTGGCATTAGGGTGGTCCATAAACTGTTACATTGGTGAATTTCAGACTGTTGCCAGTGATACACTGTTGATTTGAATAATGATTTAAAGTTTCCGCCCTTGCATAGAGGAAGAGTCCTGTTGTATCAGGTATCCGTTCCTTCTCTATGTGTTTTACTCATTGAGTATTTGTGTACAACACTTTGTTGCCAACCAGAGCCTTTTGTCTGTGTGTCAGACAGAGTCAATCCTTCCTGTTGTTGTTTAATGAAAAAAGGGGGTGAGGTTTCTATGGTTCAGTTGAGTAAGGGCAGAAAATGTAAATCAGGCCTACAATTAATTGGCAAAGCTAAGCCCTCTGTGCTTGTCTTGCTGTCTTTTTTGAGTGCCAAGTCTGTGGCTGGTTACCTTTTTGTCTGTGTGGCAGATCCATCACTTTGGCTGTTTAGCTGATTTGGAGTTTGAAGAAAGACTCAACTGCCTGCTTGTGATATGGGAAAGTCATAAAGCTTTTCCTGATCTTCTTTGATGCATCTGCCTTTGGATACAACCAGCCATACTAACACAGAGTTCTTGAGTAAATGATAGCTTATCTTTTATGTGAATACAGCCATATTAGTTCAACAATCTTAGTTCAACATGTTAAATTTCCAGTTGTGAAAATGGCCTATGACTTACTGTGTTTGTGAACCTGCTTGATTGGTAAGATCTTGCGAAGCTTTCATACTGCTTTTTGTGTTGTAGACTGTAGTTCTTTTAGCAGACAGTCAAGGCTTTCCTTGAGGAATAATGGCAATACTAACTGAGAATTGCTGAAACATTCTTGGGTTGTGAAAGGGTCTTCAGGCAATTATGCTTCC
>VXBT01005721.1:916139-985685 GCA_013400235.1 Oriolus oriolus | reverse complement strand
GTAAGAGCAACCACAGGTTATTTTTTTTTTTTTTTCAATGTACAGATTGGCAGGGCTTTTACTGGATTCACAAGGTATCATAGTATGGCTGTTGCAGGCTACATGGAGTCAAACTTCACAGAGATTTCCAGGAATGCCAGCTTCCCTTTTTAGATGGTTTCTAGCCCTTTTTCTATGTCCACCATTCAGCTTATTTCTACAGGGTCTGAATACATCTCTGGTTACGTGCTGCCTGCACCTCCTTTCCCTGGTGCAATGTAACAAAGAAGTTTGGTGATTGTATAGATGTGTGCACTCCACTCAGTTTAGGAGTGCACTCAAATAGTTTCTTCATGAAGTTTTCATGCTAGAATAGAATAGGCTGCTTCAATTGGAAGGGAACTGCAATGGCCATCTAGTGCAGCTGCCTGACCACTTCAGGGCTGGCCAAATGCTAAAGCGTGTTGTTAAGGTCATTGTCCAAATGCCCCTTCAACACTGACAGACTTGGGGCATTAAAAAATCTAACTTTGCTAAAAAAGTAACATGAACAAAAAATTGAGCTGTTGATGATTTTTATTGACATTGAAACTGTATAGCCTTAAAATTGCTTTGATTGAGTTTCCACAGTATTTTTTCTGTTTTGTTGTTCAGTAGATATTTCATTTGGAATTAGAATACAGCAAGTGTTCTGACAGTGCTAGTAATTTACCTGCAATTCAGACGTACGCTATTTCAGTTGAGCTGAAATACTCTGCAAAATGTTTTTCTAAACTCAAAGTACAGCCTATTTTCTTATTCCTTTACTTTGATGTCCCTTTTTATCCCAAGGGAAAGCTCTTTGCTGTTAAAAAAAGCAGGGGTTGAAGTACATTAAATGGATTTTTCAAGAAGTACGAAAACCCAGACTAAGAAATTAGATGCATGCTAAGATGTTCAGAAGCTCCATGTTTTAAAAGTTCGGATTTTTCTTCAAATTTAGACAACTCTTAAACAAATTATGTAGTCAAGATTGTCTGTGGCTAAGAGAAGAATGGACTGAGTTTGTAATTTTTGGCTGGGGGTGTCTTTTTTGGAATAAATTTTTTTTAAACAGCTATTTAGTAGGAGAACCATAAATAACCCAGAGGAGGCTGAGAGCTGAGATTTCATCTCTGGTCAAGAACTTGCAAACCTCCAGAGATTTATTTGAATTTTCACTTTTCAAAATACTGCATCAACTTTCAAGTTAGTTTGTCTAAATTCTAGGTTCTGCATATTTAAGAGAACATATTGCAACAAAGGAAAAAAGTTGAAAAAGTACTGGTTCAGTTGACATACTGTTGGGAGAACTGCACAGCATTTGGCCAGCTGAAATATTTAGGTTTTAGCTTCTGGAATTTTGCTGAACCAACTAGAATTTAAGATAAAAATGATGAAGAGTTAATGTTTTCAGTTCTCAAGTAATTTCTTAACAAGATACCAATTTTATTTGATCTTTCTATCTTCCAGAGAAAAGTATGGAAAAATATCACCTTCTCATTTCAGTGAAAAATAGTGTGTTATTCTTAAATAAAAATATGCTTGTATGCTGAAATTATTGGAGACCAAATGTCTTTGATGTTGGCTACGTCTGCTGTTAGAGGGATGTTTTGTTTGTCAGAGAACAGATATGTTTGGGGTTCTTCCGTCAGTGTTGTAAGGGCAATAACTTACTGTCTGAATTCCTTCCTCTGTCTTCTTAAATAACACTAGATTTCAGCATGAGAATAAGAACAGTAATTCACAATCCTGTAGAAAAAGAAACTTTTTTTCATGATGGTGATCACTGACCTCTGTTTCCTCTGTGATTTTAGGCTCAGTACTTTTTTTACTGTAATAGCAATCAAAAAAAGTGTTTTCATACTTTTGGACAAGAAATCAATTCTGTTTCTTTCGGTTTTGGAGAACTCTTTGAACAATAAAACACTGAGTGGTCAAACGTATTTTGAAAATATCAGGTACACTGTTGACTTTTTTGTATATACAATGCTTACAAGTCAGCTTGTCGTAGAATAGGTTATCTCAGTTGGAAGGGACCTACCAACAATCATTTAGTCCAACTGCCTGACCACTTCAGGGCTGACCAAAAGCTAAACCATATTATTGAGGGCATTGTCCAGATGCCTCCTAAACACTTTATGTGCTCTAGGAAGCCTGTTCCAGTGTTTTACCACTCTCGCAGTAAAGAAATGCTTGCTAATGTCCAATCTGAACCTCCCCTGGCACAGTTTAGGACCATTCCCATGTGTCTATCACCTGAGGAACATCACTGGTGCCTGGTCACCAGTCAGCTGTCAACCCCATGCACTGCAGCCCTTTGGGCTCTGCCCTTCTGCCAGGTCTTCACCCAGTGCACTGTGAACCTGCTCATCCCACAGCTGGACAGCTTGTGTGTGCTGTGAGGAACAGTATCAAAGGACTTATTAAGAATTTAAAAAGGAAAAAAAGCATCCATTGGCTTTCCTTCATCTTGCCTTCATCTATGAGGAGGGCAATTTTATCACAGAATGGTACCAGATTAATTAAATAGGACTTTCTCTACCAAACTTGAGCTCAGTCAAAGTTTAAATAAAAATAGATTCTTAAATGTAATCTTGTAGGCTCATTCCCAAGTACTTAGTCAGGAACTCTGAAAAATCAAATTAGAATATTTATAAACTCCAGATGCATAAGGGATGCTTTTCTAAAGACTGGGACATGTGGTCACCACTAATGGTGGTACTGTATGAGTCTAAGAAGTATTTTCTCCTTTGCAAGTGCCTTTCAGTATGAGATAAAATTTGTTGTGTTTTTGTTTGTTTGTAAGTAGTAAATATCTGACCAGTTGATCTTTGAAGTACTGAAAGTATGCTAAAGATGTGTTAGACATTTAAATTTAATTTGTTTAGTTTAAAAGTACAGACAGCCATATTATAAAACAAGTACCAAAATGCCAAATTACACATTAATCTCCAAAAACATGAAAAGTGCTAGCTCTAACAGTTAGAGATATAAATGTTTTAGATCACTTAAGTTTGCTTAAGCAAAGAATTATTTTTTTATTTCATTTTGCATAAATAACTAGAAAAATGATCATAGGGTAGTAGACTTAAAATCTTACTGTATTTGTAATGTTAGGATTTTCTAGTTTTACTTGACTGAGTAATATTGTGCCTAATAAAAAAAAATCTGCCATATATTTTTGGAGGATAGGTGCCAAGAGTTTATGTATCTTTTGGAGCAGCCTCCTTAACCCAAATAAGTCTGGTTGAAGGAACTGTGAGAAGTTGGCTACTTGTCTAGTACTTCTTAAAGGAATTAATGCTTTTGAACTCTCAAGTACCATAAATGCAATACCAGTACAGCTCACTGGAAGCATCAGGACTGAACTACTTTGTTAGCTATCACTGGCAAGTAAGAATGTCCTTCTTGCCAGAAACTCAAAAAAATTTTCCCGGTCTTCTAAGTGCTGCTGACTAAAGCATCAGTTCCTATTTCAAATAACAGTCTGGATTCAGTCAGCAGTGTGTAGTGTGCCCAGCACTGTGTTGTGGGCCAGCGTCTGTGTTCTGGGTTCACTGGCACAAAAGCAATAACCATTTGGTTTTAATGAAAGAAGGAAAATAAAACTGGAAAGGGAAAAGTTTTTAAGAGATAGTGAACTATGTTTTTATTTTTCCATCTTTAAAACAGAGGGCATTTTAGTTAATTGTGTTTTCTGAACATAATCAGAGCAGTACATCTCAACTAAAAAAAAAAAAAAAGTAAACTGAAAGAATTTGGACGAAAAGCAGCCTTGTTAACAAGGGAAGTTGACTCTAATTTGTTTTTCGCCCCATGTGTTATGTAATATAGCAACAAGAAGAGTTTCAAATTGCTTGCTAAACTTCTGCTTCCCTACCATTGCAATGTGAAAATACTAGGAATGGATAGGTAAATAACAAAAGAGATATGTCCGTGGATGTCAGCTGAGTGGTTGGAATATTGATTATGAGTTACAAATTGACTTAAAATACTACAGTTGGTATCTGTGGATTGGTTGAAGGAGGGTGATAGCAATGATGGTGAGCAGATTTGAGGAAATTACCAGTAGGAAGAAGGAAGGATACAACATCCAAGCACACTTACTTTGCTAGATGTCAAGGGCAAAGGGAATGTATCAGCAAATCAGTTTTGGTGTTTCCGTCTCCTTTTGGTCCCCTTTGTACGTGTACTTACAAGAGTATGTGTATGTATCAACATTAGCAGAATTTTGATAAAAATTTTTGTTCTTCAGTTGGCAGGCACTGACCATATTATTAAGTTAAAACATGGGTTTAAAATTGAAAAGTCTGAAATACTGACACATTCCACTCATTCTTAGAAGTTATTCAGAGGAATCTCCTAGAAGACATGACCTGTGCTCTTGTAAGGGGCCACTCCTGTGTGGCTTCTTAAAAGAAATGGTTTGTGGGCATCTGTTCCAAGAAATGGTTCAGAACTGCCTTGTGGTGCTGAGTGCTGGGCACTCAGGGTTGTCCTGGCGTGTGTCTGTGGTGAGGGGCATCCCCCCCTCAGTGCCTGCCCTGCATCCCGGTGCGGTGCAGCTCGCTCTCCCCTCGCTGTGCTGTGTGAGTGCTGAGGCACCCGGCTCCTCGGGTGGGACCGTGCTGGGCTCTGCCTTCCCAGGTGGATTCCAGGTGCTGCAGAGCTGAGCAGTGTTAGACGCTTGTCAGATCTGTCAGTACTGTTTTGTTTCCAAAAATTACACGAGTCATGTTTTTTCTCCCTAGAAAAGTTGATTGCATATCAGCGGGAATTTCACGCTCTGAAGGAACGCCTGCGCATAGCCGAGCACCGCACTCTGCAGCGCTCGTCCGAGCTCAACGCGATCCTGGAGCAGTTCAGGCGGGCGGTGGCTGAAACAAACAGCAGTAAGAATGCCATGAATAATTTTTCAGGTACACACCCTGACTGAGATATTTTTTAAACTCTGCAATGCCAATATATCTTCTTATTACTTTAGGTTAAGAATTTGCTACCAAGAAAGCCAAATGAAACTGTTGAGCAGCGTGAATAAAGAATGTGTGATATGTTATATCTGGTGTGGGTATTTTTGGTTTGTTTTTCCTAGCTGTTGTTCCTAATGAATCACCCACCCTTAGTCCCTAAAGTGATAAGAATTACTTACTCCACACCTAGCTCCCAAAGTTTGGAACTTCTGGTTACTTATTTAATATGTTGAATATATTTTGACAATTAATTTACATTGCTTTTTAAATAGTTAGAGGGGAAAAGTGAGCAAACAGAAGAAATGGCTGAACTCGAAGCAGTTAAAATATGTCTAAAAGTCAACTGGAGGGTATAGAATCATATAGACTAAAGCATTGGTTATGATTTGTAAAAAGTACAGGTAATGGCCTTTTCAATAACTAGTGATTGAATTGTAAAGTCTTCTGTAAGTTTTTACTCGTTTTGGAGACTGGTGCTCAGGTTTACAAAAAGCTGTTTGGCTTAGAGAAAGACACTGCAATACCCACCAGATTATTGATGTTAACTTTTAAAATCACACTGTTAGTGCTTTAGTTGCTCTGATTTTTGTGGATGGAAAATGAATAACAAATAAGTACAAATTTTCTGTCAAGAGGTCTGACTTGGCGTGTTGCAGAAATATCACTGTATTGGCCTAAAAAGGAGTTGAAACCCAATGTGTTCTGCAAAACAGAAACCTGGAACAAGATTTTTGAATTTGTTGTCTGCTTGCGTTTGTGCTATGATTTACTATTTTCAATAGGTTTGTGGTTTTTTTTTTTGTGGGGAAGTGGTTATAATTATAGGCCCCAGAGCTGATGCTAATCATGAGTTGCTGTCTGACAGTAATGGCCTGATCTCAGTAGTCCCCTGGATCTCCAGGAGCTGCACAGATAAAGGTTACATTTAGCATGGTCTGTAAATCTTGTCTTCCTATTTCGTGTGTGTTTTTGCTTTTAAAGTAAACTGTGGAGGAGGTAAAATAATTTTGATTCTGGATTTAGGAGTGAGTTCTTGTTTCTAAAATGAACTCAGCTTGCTTATAGACAATGTAGTTATAGGGAGTTATTCTCTTCTGATGCAGCTGAAAGTACTAATTCATTTAACATTCTACCATGTCTGGATCCCAGCTAGGATGGACATCCTCATTTTTCCATGTAGGGCCATCATGGGAAGCTAGCTGAATTGCTGAGCTTTTGTGCTTGGAACATAGTATTAGATAGATTTTTATTAAGCTTAATATACTTAAGTATACATAATGCTGTTTGCTCTCTTTGAAGCTGAAAGAATTCCAGATTATTTTGTGTAGATCCTTACTCATTCGGACAGAGAGCTGTCATACTTGGGCAGAATTTAGTCCAGGTTTGCAGATGAAGTTGAAGAAGTGTTAGCAGGAAAAGTAAAATGTGCCTGTACTGGAGTCTATCAAAATAGACATATATACTTATGGCATGTATTTGCAAAGCTTTCTGCAAGGTTTGAAGTGGTTAGGAATTTAGTTTCACCTAAAAATAAATATTATAAAAAGCCCCAAACACACAGAATCAAAATCCACAACAAAACCCATCTATCTTTGTAGAAGCTCTGCTCAGAATCGGAGAGGAATTACACTTACGGCTTTGTTTTTTCCTTACTTCTCAACTTTATCTCAAGAAACCTTGCCTACAGTTTTTACTTAACTTGATATTATAAAGCCTGTAAGTTTTCAAAGATCCATATGCTATCATATTTGTCATTTGAAATGAGTTGTTTTCACACTTGATGCAAAAAAAATCAACATGCACAGCAGGGTAATTTTAAAAACTGTTATTTGCAACTTTGAGAGCCACCTGGACATACTGAGAGGCAGTTGCACCAGAAAGAACAAGAATGATTCTAATGGAATCTAATAGGATAGTTCTATTCTAGTGGGCTAAATTAAATTTGTGTTAATTTTTTTTTTTTTGCAGGAATACTCAAAATATCAACTATATATTTAATGCTATTTAATTTTGTGCTATTTAATATTATTTAATTTCTGCATGTGCAGTATATTCCAATATGTAGTCGTAGCTCTGAAAGGTTATTGGCAGTAATGTTGCTGGATGGTGATGACCTCTGTAAGCAAAAGTAAAAAATTATCTAGGTAAGTAAGCCTCCCATTTGACTAACTGGAAAAAACCCAGCAAAACCACCAACCCCCCAAATAAATGGAGCATTCTTTACTTCTGTAAATTCACACTAAATCTTATGTGATCAGGTAAGTATGCACTGTATCTGTAACAAGGTTATAGGTGCAAAATAGTCTTGTCCATCGTTTATTAAAAAAATCAAAATAAGAAAAGGCTTCCTGTGTAGACAAGATATAATGTCTCAGGAAAATGCACAATTTATTCTGGCTTTCAGTTAGGATCAAGCTTGGAATTTTATTCTGTTTACTGTTGCTTAAAACTTTATATTATTTGTTTTCTGCATTACTGATTTCCTGTGTGTTTGCAGATGAGACGCTGAAATTGTTAAAAGAGCTTACAAGTAGAAAATCTCTTCAAGTGCCAAATATCTATTACCATTTGCCTCATTTGTTGAAAAATGAAGGAAGCCTTCAACCTTCTGTGCAGGTTGGCCTTGGAAGGACAGGAGGTATGCTGATAGAATGGTTATTTCATGTTTTATATCTGGAGGACCTTCCAGTCGTAGACGCAGAATTTACTGCATTTCTTGGTAGATCAAGGACATCTCATTTAACTTGTGTGATATTGATATCCTTTGAATTCGCACTGAATCCGAGATGAAAGGAGCTTGGTTTCAGCTTTGCTCTTTTCTGCATAATCTCAGTCACACCCCATGCTGTGTTAAGGTACACATTAAGAAGCATTTAGTTTGGATGAAATTTTTTTTAACTAAAAGGAAACAAAGCTCCAGCATTTCAGATTCTGAACTGCTAATGGATATATCCTTTAGCTTTTCAGATTTGCAGGGCAACTGTGCCTGGATATACGTATTTTAGTGTTGATGTTTCTGTTGTTCTGACCAGTATAATTCAAGGTATAAATTAAAAGTTGAGAGAACTAAGATAATCAGATGTAATTGCATTAATAAAATCTGGACAGTCATTGGAGGGGAAAAAATTCAGTGTTGTAGCTACTCCTGGCTCATTACTTCAGTAAGTTTGATTGCTCCTTCTTTTAACAGAAGGCATGCCTGCATGACAGATGTGTGGGCTTAGGCCACAGGTTTATTTTTCTGACTATAAATACCTTTTATTTCAATGTTGTTATTCCAGGAGGAAAAATCTAATAATATGTTATTGTTTTAAGTGAAGTCTGTATTATGTCCCCCTGGGAATATATGGCAGAAATTTGGAATTACAAAATAGAAATTGGAATCAAGTTTATTTAATTAAACAAAGGGAGGAGATTCAGGGTTTCAGGACTTCATGAAGTCTGCTTTATCCTTTCACTGCATTCCTGCTGCTATCTGCGGTGTTCCCAATTGGTAGCAAGCCCTGGGGACAGTGCAGAAGAAAAACTATGGAAAAGTTAAGGAACACAGGAGTGAAATGGCCTGCTGAAAGATGATGTTAATAACATTGTAGTTAGGGACATATTGCTTTGCGTTTGTGGTGCTGTTGTCAGAGATAAGAAATTTCATTGAGGAACTTCCATCCAGTTCTGATGTCCTGGACCTGTTTTTTTTTTTTTTTTTAAGAAGAATCAAAATCAGGTGCAGGGAAAGTTAATGGAATTTTTCAGCAGTATTGTTTTAAAAGATGACTTCTGAGAATTTAAGTACTTGAGTTATGAAGGAAGGTTATATCAGTTTAAAATAAAACTTAAGTTAGGGAGTTTAATCGCTCTTAGTGCACCTTACATGGTTAATACCGTTGGTTGATGGTTATTTCCTATTGTATTGGGGTTTATGTGACAGTGTTTTGGTGACAGGGAGGCTACAGGGGTGGCTTCTGTAAGAGGGTGCCAGCAGCTCTCCCTATGTCCAGTGGAACCAATAGCCAGACCAATGCCACTGGAATAACAGATTGAAGAGGGGGGAAGAAGCTGCTCAAGGGCAATTGCAGCTGGAGAGAGGAGTGAGAACATGCAAGAGCACTGCAAACACCAAGGTCAGTGCAGAAGGAGGAAGAGGAGGTGCTCCAGGTGTTGGGGCAGAGCATCCCCTGCAATCTACGGTAAAAGAGCATGGTGAGGCAGCTGTGTCCCTGCAGCCCATGGAGCAGAAATCCACCTGCAGCCTCTGGAGGACCCCATGTCACAGCAGGTGGATGCCCAAAGGAGGCTGTGACCCCAGGGGAGTCTGAGGAGTCCTTCCACTGAGGCGAAAGAAGGGGTGGCGATGATGTATGATGAACAGAATTCCAGCCTCCATTCCCCATGCCCCTGTGCTCCTGGTAGGGAGGAGGTAGAGAAATCAGGTATGAGGTTGGGCCCAGGAAGAAGGGAAGGGTGAGGGAAGGTGTTTTAAGATTTGGGTTTATTTCTCATTACCCTATGTTCATTTGATCAGTAATAAATTAACTTCCTTGAGTCTGCTTTGCCTGTGACGGTAACTGGCAAGTGATCTCTCCCTGCCCTTGTTTCTACCCACGAGCCTTTCGTTATGTTTTCTCCTGCCTGTCCAGCTGAGGAGGTGAGTGATAGAGCAGCTTTGGTGTGTACCTGGTGTCCAGTGAGGATCAGCCCTACACAATAGTCTGGCATGTCTAGGATTTTTTTTTTTTGGCTGCTTTGTTTGTTCTGAGCATTGGTGGTGATTGTTAGTCATGGTCCTGATGCTGGGTGGCATATTTTTAAACTATTTTTAATTACTGTTATCTCCACATTTTAATCCTTTGCATTTCTTAAGCAGTGCCTTATTGCAAGATTTTTATGTTCTATCTTGTGTATGAAATCACTGAAAGTACCTTTCTGGTTTGTTTGATTTCAGTTTCCATTGTAATGGGAATACCTACAGTGAAAAGAAAAGTCAAGTCTTACCTTACAGAAACTCTCCACTCCCTTATTGATAAGCTGTCCCCTGAAGAAAAACTGGATTGTGTTATGGTTGTCTTTATAGGAGAGGTAATCACTTAAATTTTTTTTTATACAATTTCTAACCTGCCTTTAATCACAAGTAACACTCCTTTCAGGAACTGATGAGGATCTACTTTTTCTTCAAGATGTAGAGAGATGACTCTCTTCTTCCAGGAGAAGGGAAGTGTCACTCTTGGGTTTCTGAGATACGATCCTGAAGAGCCCAGCTTTTTCTGTTTATCAGAGGAATAGTGGACATGGATTCAGTGGAGTGGTTATTTTGCAAATCTTCTTATGTTTATCCATAGTGACAAAGATGTGCTAATTCCTTCAATGTAAGAATAATGGATAAGGAACTCTGTTGTAGGGGAGGATTCCTCCCATTTTCTTTATGCTACTGCTTAGTCCTCTGTCAAATGGTTGCTGCAGTTTGAGATGTGAGGGAGGCACAGATTGTTACCGAATTAATTTTCTGGACAATGTGGATGTTTGAAGCCCAGACCTTTTTAATGGATTAATTCAATGTTCAGTTGGACTGTTTGTTCAGTTTGGCTCTGATTTAGTGGAAATCAAATTTAGGAAAATGATAGAGTATTTTCAGAAATAATTCTGTTGGATGCTGGGAATTGCATGTACCTATTTTGTTCTCTATGCTTTTCTCGGAAGTCTGACTTGGATAGTGGGAAATTTATATTTATGTTTGACCTTCATCCATCTAACTGTAGTGCTCTGCTGAAACAGCCTTTTATAAGTGCACAGATGAAAATTCAAATCCCCAATTATAACTGAAAGTGGTTTTAATTCAGTGAGCCAGTGTCCATTCAGGGATGAATCAGTGGAAAACCAAGCGTTTTAATACTTCTAGTTCTATTATCAATATATTTTAAAACTTTCCCTGGAAAGTTTGTAAACATTTTGCTTTTATCTGAGAATTGTTTCTTAGTGGTTTCTAATGCAAATTGCTCTATTTTCTTTTTCTTGACCGCCAGTCAAAAACTATCTCTCTGGATAGATACTGTTTTTCTGAAAAAAAGTGCTTTTAAAACATCTCTTGGTGGAGAATATCAGGGGAACAGAATTCTTTCTGAATTACTGGAATGCTGTGTTTTTCCTCACTGTATTAGTTGGAGAAATTTTACTGCCTGTTAGTGTGGCTTCTTTTCAAGGTTTGAAACTGAAGTTTCATTTGTTTTGCTTAAGGAGGTCTGAGCTATGAAGACTGTCTGTTATCATTGGATTCTCTGTCTTCTGCAAAGTTTGGAATAGGAGTGAAGTGTCCCCATGTGCAAAATTTTTTGTTGCCTTAGACAAGCTGTATTGCTGTGGCTGGGTTTTCCATAGCTGAATAACTTTCTTCCTTTGAGGTAGTGTGGAATTCCCTCACCTTAGGAGTGATTCTACAGAAGTGACCGCAAGTGAACTGAACATTTTAACGTGGGAACTACTGCTCCTGTGCCCATGGAGAATTGTGTGGTTGGCTCTGGAGTGGAGTACAGTTACCCCCTGTCTTACTTCTTTATTCCATCTCCTTGAGAGCAGTTCTGTTTGCTTACTTGGGTACCTGTGCTGGGCACTGCAAGTCATGAATGTATGGGAATATTTGAAGAACCAAAGTTTAAATTTTTGTTCTATTGTAACCATTTATTAGATTTGCATTTCTTTTTCTTTACTCCGTCCAATTTATTATCCTTCCTTCTTTATTCTTGGAACATGTTTTTTATGTTCTTAAGCTCAGTATCTTATGGTTTGCTTTGTAATTGCTACAGGGAACTCTCTAAATGATTAATGTGGTGCATTAAATACTTCACCCTGAATTATGCTGTGCTTTTTCTGAGTAATTCTGTATATTTCAGTTTTCTTCTGCAAGATGAAAAGTGTGGGTTTATTACGCATTTCCTCTGGCTGTTTAAAGGAGGGCCTACTCCTCTGGTAGACTTCTGTTTCTCCGTAAACAAAAGGCTGTGTCTTCTAAAATAGCCTTGTCTGTGGAATATCTCAGCCTAAAATGCATTAGGCTATAGCTGTCATTAACATGTGCCATAATAAAGGCTTATTTAAAAATACATTAGAACTTGGACCAATTATGCTTATATTAGAAATGATGGCAAAAGTTTCTAAAAAAAGGTATGGCCTCTGCTCAAACATATGTGCAGTTTAAGTACAGCAAGAAATGGTCATAGGGTGAGGTTATGTAATTTTGCTAATAAGCTTGAAATTACTATCTGTGCCTTGTACCAACAGCAGAAAAAGAAGAACAAGACTACAAAAATGGTTTTACAAGAAAATTATAGGAAAAATAGTATTTTAAAAGGATTTTAGTACATTTCTTGCTATCTTTATTCAAGAAATCAAATTTACAGTGTTTAAGAAGCATTGCTGGGAGCCGTAGTCATGGACTGTAATCTCTTTGTGCTAAGCATCCTACAAAACTCTTCTAATACTGCTATTTTTTTAGTAGTTCAATCTCACTCATTTCTTGTAATTTCATTTTTTACTAGAAAACAAATTAGGAAGCTAATGGCCTTCTGCAAACAGCATCAACAGTGTAAACAGATGAGCTAGTAAATATAGATGCAATATGGTTGCTAAATAAAGAGCTCTCCATATTCATTTACTGTATGGATATTTCTCAGTAGTATAATTATACACAGTAAATTTCCACACTGAAAGTTCAAGAAACTCTGAAACATCTCAGATGATGTGTAGTGGGGTGATAACTAATCACCAATTTAAGTAATTACTAGAATTGCTTGACAGTAAACTGTGCAATTGTGCTAGTTACTGACATATGTCTGTGTTCTCCAATTTGGTAAAATAACTTCATGGCAGAATAATTTGCAGGTATTCATTAGGGTGACTAATAAATAGGTATGATTCATTATACCTTAGTACTTCAAAATCTTTTTATTCCCCCTCACTATGTAGCTAGTCTCTAGCTCATATGAGTTGAAAACAAACGATTCAAGTCTCATCAACCTGCCTTGTATGAGAAATTGCTTTCAGAATAAGCCATAGACTCTAGGTTTAAGAAACCATGAATGCCAGGTTAAAATTGTTGTCTACTATTTTTATTTAATAGGATTTGTAATTAACATGGGAAACATGGTTTTGAAGTGCTTTAAATGATCATAGTGGAACAGCAGACTACTGAATATGACAGAAATTAGAATACTTTCCTGGTATCTAAACAAAATGTTGGGGTTTTTCTGTGGGGAGATCTCATTTGCAATGAAGAAAATGCATCTTAGACTTGTTCTAAATATATCAGAAATTATTGTCAGTCCACTTCATTAATCAGAGACTACACTTAGCACAGTCTTTTGTACAAACAGTAATCAGTGCATGCTGGAAAGACTATAAGCCCTTGATTTGACCAAAAATATCAGGACAAATCATTTCAGAAAGAATTGGAAGACACTACAGGTATGCAAAAGCATTTTGCTATTTTTGTGTGGTGCTGATTACATCTGACTAGGTAGTAATTGACCAGCCATTAGTTCTTGGAGCATTAGGCCACAAGTTATAGTTTCTTACATATTGCTTCTTTAAATCTTACTCTGTTGTTTCATGTATATACAGTTCACTTAAGCTGGAAAAATTTGCATGTCTTGATTATCTTTTACTGTCACTGTGTTATCTCTTTATGTAAAGAGTGGCTGCTAAATTAAAAGATGTTGATCTTTAATAGTGTTTTCTCTGTGCTCCTTCCATGGAGAATCTTTTTTTCATTTATTATTTCTTTGGAAAAGTTTTTGTCCTGGTTGGGTCAGTGTGACACAAGCACCCAGCAAGGTACCATGCTGTGCACTGATATGAACAAAGCCTCAGCAAATTAAGGACTGGGTGCACATACTGGGGCAAACCTTGCTGAACCTGTTTTGTAGGTATTAACACTGCAGTGCAATATGTAAACCTTCTCCACAAAATAAATGAACCTGTATTTTCATCTCTTCTTGCTCTGGGCCTGAATTGTAGTTCTCTCTGATCAGCAGCTCTCTTGACAGAAAACAAAAGATGATTTTGACTGTCTTGCTCTCCACCTGGATATGTTAACGTTGTCCCAGCTACAGAGATGTTCATGCTTTCTGCTAATTGTTGAAAACTTGAGAGCTGCCCCCTCTTGGAACTGCCCTGGAGAGTGTATTCCTAGTCCTTGGAAGATCTGACCGTGCATCTGGAGTTGGAGAAAGTCTGGTAGATCTTAGCGTGTCCATGCATATGTGTATGTGTGTAATGTATCTATATTTTAAAAAAAATCAAAGCTAATCAAAGCTGTTTTGTCAAGATACGTTATCTACCCCAAATAATATTAAAGGCTTACACAGATGGGAGTCTGTGTTTTGGACATCTTACTGAAAACTCATCAGGATGAACACACCTTATAGATACGCTGCCAACTCCTGAATCTGAAAAGGTAGCTTGACCCGTCAGTGAGAATTGGAGATATCTGTGCTGTTTTTGCAGTCCCTGCTCCTTTGTCACCTGAGCTTTGGTACACAGAAGTATGGACTGCTGATACTGGGCACTAACATAGGACTTTATGCGCCTCTTTTCATGTCAGTGACTAGCAAAGTTTTTGTAAGGAAATAAACCAGTGATAAAAATCTTTTGTAGATCTAAGAAAAGATCCTTGACAGAATTTGAAAACTTCAATGTACCTGAGCCAAATTTAGTATCTCAGCCTAAGGATAAAAATCCGGGATTGTGCTCTTTCCTTGAGCCCTAGGCTTGAATGACTGAAGTGCTTCTCTGAGACACTTGCTGAGGTGCACCTGGGCCACAATAACTACCTGATGCTTCTGGTAAGGGAACATCCCTATTGATTACCAGAGTTATGTCTGATCCCTCTGGTGACATCTAGGGTATTTGTGAGGTGGGCAGTAACAGTAATAATTTTATTTCAGAAGCATTGTAGTAGGTGACTTCACACTTGCATGGTGGACTGAACTGACACTGACTTTTGGACGACACTATCAAATTTTGCTACAGTGCTCTGCATTGACCTAAAAATTCCTTCTGTCCTCCAAATTAAGAGCACAAATTGTAGAAGGGTACTTCAGACTGTACACAGCAACTGCCTGTCTTCTGGAAGACAAGTTGTCTAGACCATTTCAACAATGTACAGGCTTCCCCAAGGACAACAAAAGGTTTCCCATGCTGCAAGGCAGTATATGCTGCTTTCTTTCAGACTCCACAAACTGGGCTTCATCTGCAACATGCACTAAACTAGTAGTGGCTGTATGACACCAGCATAACTTGCATCTGAATGTCTGGTCTTGAATTGTCCTGCGGTGTTTTTTGCTTTGGGTGGCCTTCTTAAAAACTCAACTTGTTCCCTGATGCAGCATTGTGGTTCACAGCTCAATCCATGTGGATATGTGCCCTCATGATTGAGGATCTGACAAGCAGGGCACAAGGGAGAAAACAAGAGTGGAGTGGTACAAGACTATACTTGTATTCCTGCTATTGCTGCCAAAGGCATTTGCGTCATGAAACCCTGTCCTGAACTGAGTTGGGTTAATCATAGAAATGACTGGAGACGGAAAGAAATTTCTTGCCTATGTGGTAGAGGGGGGAATTTCAGTAAGGGAGAGATGAAGTCATTAGCTCATGTAGGACACAGGCTGCATTTTGCTTATGTAACATTAGCTGGTTGTGTTATGACAGTATTCTCATTCCTGTTCTTTGCTTTGCATCTTGGTTTCATGTTCTCTGTATTTAACTTGAACTCACAGCTTCAGATTTGAAAGAAGACACTGTATTCCTGAAAATAATTTCTTTTCAGCTGCATTTGTTGAGCTCTAAAAGATGATACTACCTTTTTCCACAGGCTTTGTTTATATACATACATTACTGCAACCACTGAAGCCACTGCTGCACTTCTATTCCTTAGGGCTTTGTCTTCACTGCATAAATATCCCAGAATAGGTCCAAATGCCACATTAGTGGCTGATTTTTCCTATGTAAATTTTAATGTCTTGTATATAGATAATGATACTCATATGTACTTTTCACTATTTCAAGGCAAATAAACGTTTACTTTGCAATAAGTAAACGTAAGCAATGAAATGACCACGCTGTGCAGATTAGCATGCTTGTTTCTCAGGTAGTTTTTTCATTCTTTGAAAGGTGTTCTTGAATAATATAAGACTTACTTCTGGTAGATTTCATTTAAGGATTGAGATCTGGATAATCTAATAGACTAGATAAATTCCCAAGATGGTGAAAGGCCTCAAGGTCAAGACTTTGGAGGAGCAGCTGAGGTCACTTGGTTTGTTAAACTTAGCAGAGAAGACTGAGAGGTGACTTCATCACAGTCTACAGCTTCCTCGAGGTGGTCAGTGGAGAGGGAGATGCTGATGTCATTTCTCTGGTGACCAGTGACAGGACACATGGAAATGGTGTTGAAGCTGCATCGGGGAAGTTCAGACTGGATATTAGGAAAAGGTTCTTCACTGAGCAGTCAGTCATGGGAATAGGCTCCCTATGGAAGTGGTCATGGCACCAAGTGGCACCATGCTTGTCAGAATTCAAGAAGCATTTGGGTGATGCTTTAGTCATATGGTTTAGTTTTAGGTAGTCCTGCGAGGGGCTGGGTGTTGGTCTTGATGATCCTTTTGAGTCCTTTATAGCTTGAGAGATTCTATGATTGCATCTTTTTTTTTCTATGCATCTGCCACTTAGGACAGTAAAGAAACCTTTGGTCTTAAATGCTATGATTTTTCTTACATTTTGAGAAACAGTCTACCTTCTGTCATTCTTGAGGGTATGAAGTCAGGATTTAGCAGTATGAAAGGGTTGATTCTTAAAAGTAGAAATCTTGGTTTTGTATGACATTTGGCTAGCTGTTCATCAGAACTTTCTAACCTCTCCTTTTGTCTGCTAGCTAATGTATTCTGCTGCTTTGCTGTGCATACTCTCACTCATAAAAATCAATAAAGAAGATTGGAAAGTTCACTGCTTCCCTGGTTATTTGTGTTTGTTGTGAATAACAATGTCTGTTCAGACAAATATTAGAATAATCACAAACTTGACGTGCAGCCTCACCTACACTACAGAAAAGTGCTTTTGAGAATTGGAGTACAGCCTTTTACAAAAACAGAGGAAATTTTAAAACTTATTTCACTGACTGTCTGCAACTTCAGTTTGTTCTACAACAGACTCTGAGGCTTTTTTTTTAAGAGAGATTCATCAAAGCACTCTATGTGCATTTGTCATCAAAATTGTTGATGAGAAGAGTTAAACCTTAGATATAGCCATGTTCACAGGCTTGTGAAACTCCACAGATCTCATAAGCTAAAATCTTCTTTTCTTGCTGAAAGTTTAGATAAGCTCAAGGGGATGCTAATGAGGTACCTTGAAGATGAGTCTACTGAGGAATATTAAATACACAAAATCACATCTGTCTCAGGAAGTAACCTGAACTGAAGGTAGTTGGAGCATGGATGATAGCAGGAGGGGGTGTTGTGTGTCTTGTTCTTAATTCTTTGCTATGTGTCTTTTCTTGGCTGCCTCTGCTGGAAGCAAGATTCTGATGGGGATCAATCCTCAGTCTGGTATGAATAGTTAAAGGAAGATGTCTCACTTCAAGTGTTTTGCATTCTATTGAAGATCAGTAATTTCATATGACTAGGAATAAAGAACAGACCAAAAGATTTGAACTGCTCATACTATAATAACTATCCCTACTTATGCCTTTCATTATGAAGTTCTCAGAGATCCACTCACCAGGACAAAGTTGTTTGAAATGCTTTATGTGATTCATTGAAAAGATGCATCTTTGTGGCTAGCAGTGTTAACTCTTTGATTGGGGCCTAACACAATTTTGCACTTAATTGCTTTAAAGGGATTTGTTCTTAAAATACTCATTTGTGCTTCTTTTTTATGGGTCCAAAATTCCTAGGGATTTTTTTGGATCTTCAACCTTAGGAGTTTTAGTAAGAAAAAATTATAGTTTTAGTAATGCCTTTGGATTTGTTAGACAAAAGCATTCGTAACTCTATCATTGGGATCACCAGCAACATTTCATTTAAATAGTTACAAGGAACACTGATACCATGAAACAAATTTTAAGTTCGTCATGTCTACTCCAAAGTTGACATCTAGTCAACTAGTATCTACCAGATGATTTTCGCAGGAAGCCTAAAGAACAGTTACACATTTTCTTTCATGGGTGACTTCTTTTTATTAATCTGGATTTGTCCTGTCCTGTTTAAGGTTCTTGGAGATAAGCAGGTCTTGTATCCTTCAGATTGATAAAGAGGACCTTGTGTCTTATTTTGTCAAGGCAGTAAACACTTTATTCCTAGAAAATGTGGAATTGATTTTGATTAATAAAGGATTTTTTCTGTTGCTTTTAAGTTGCCGACTGAATTTATTGATACTGCTTGAAAGATCCTTAGATTTGATTTAGCTGTTCCGTGTTTCCTTCCACTGCTACCGTGCGAAGTCTTCTGTCTACTTAACTCTTCCCTTGGGTGTTGTCACAGCTTGATCAAATTTGTTGCATATTCTCATGCTTATTTGATGATGTTGTGTGAATTAACTTGGAATTGCCACCTTCCTGGGACATGTCTATAGCAAAGGGTGTTGGCAAAGATCCTACTTAGTGTTAGACTGGACAATGAGAGGAGTTGATTGTCTCTTGAAGTTCTGATGTGGAAAGAGGACAGTAAACCTGCTGTCCTGATGGGAAGGGTTTTGTGTTGAAATCCTGGTTCTGAATCTCTTATGCTGCTGGTAGATATAAATACAACTGCTTACTTAAAAATGATAGCAGAATACCAGCGCATAATGCATTTGATCATGTGAAAAATGGCATAAACTCTTCTAATCTGCATGTTCTTTTTCATTCTAAAAGTGTCATCTGGTTTGCACTGCAGTGATGCAGTGATTGCTGATTGAGAAGGAGAGGTTACCTGCTAAGCAGCAGTGCTATTTGCTGTATCTCATGTTCATAGTAGCTAGACCAGACCTTCTTGACTTTGTGTGACAGCAGCCAAGACTACAATCTGAGGTTGGAAGACTACAAGCTTTAGTGTCATTCCATTGTGATTGCAGCTCTGTCTGGGAAACTGTCAGCCTTTTATGTGAAGCATGCAAACAAATAGTGGGAAGTAGGAAAAAAACCTTCTTATTCCAGACTTTTTTTTCTGATTGGCATGTTTTCTGTATAAGAGTATAAGGTTTTACAAGCAGTAGCAAGGCTTCATGGTAGTCTGGAAAATAGGTCAAAACTATGTTCCCGCTAAGGAGATGTGCACTAAGGCACTGGCTTGTGATCAAATATATGATTCCAGTTGGCATGAAGTTTGGCATTTATTTTAATCTCTGGAAAACTGAATAGAAACTAGCTGTGTTTCTGCTGAGTGTGTGTATGTAGATATATATATAAATCCTGTATTTTTCTATGCTATTACAGTATGGACTGTATTGGATGTGTTGGAGTTCTTAATGATGGACTAGGTAATTGAAGTTTGGCATGCCAACTGAAATGCAAATTTTTGTCTTTTCACGTGATTATTGAACTGCAGTTTCTGTATTTTTGATGTTTAAAGGGTTTTGAAAAGAAAAAGAAATGCTTCAGTTAAAGATGGACATACTAAAATTATTTTTAGGTAGTCGCTAGGTTACTGTGACTTGCAACTGTTACACAAAACAGAAGAAGTTATGTCTAACTCCATTCTATTAATTAAATGTGTCTGAACAATCCATAAAAGTATTTAAACAGTGATATGTCAAGGTCCATATGGACTTGTGAGTCTCCTTGTGTGGAACTTAGTGCAAGATGAGTTTTAAATTTTGAACACCTCACCAGCTTACTAGAACTTCTGCCCAGCACTAGGCATAGCACTTAGGAAGAAAATACACATGAAAAAATTACGAGAAATACTTTCTACTCACATGTTCTTGTGGTATTTAAAACCTGCTTTTGGAAGAAATCCACTACTCTTGTCCTTTTTGAAAAGCGTGCGTCATGGGCATTATGTTTGGTTTCATAAAAATAAGTCTTTAAAAAATAGAAATGGTGATTTTTTTCAAGATCAAAGGGTAAGCATCTTTATCAAACAAGATTAACAGTTCTATAGAAATGCTGGGGACGGATTTATTCTCTGTGCATAATCCTTTAATGATATCCTGAGTTACAAATTCTTCAGATAAAATATGAACTGTTCCTTTGTTTCCGGCATTTCAAAGACAACTCTTTCTCCAGAATCCTCATGAGCCAGAATCTGGCTTGATTTATAGACTATTCTTTTCAAAAATGTAAACAGTATGTCAAATCATTAGATTAATAAGTGTAACAAAGACCAGGGCTTCCAGTCACATTTATGAGTTCACAAACTCTTTTCTTTGAATGCATGTGTGCAGCCAGGTTGAATAATTGTCCAATGCTGGCAATTTAGATGATCAGGACTTTTCCAGAATGCCACTATTTGTATTTGCACCAACAAGTAATTTTTAGAATCATTGCATCTATGAGAACTGAGTGATTGATAGGATTGGTAGTCCCTCAAGTTTAGTCTCTGATGCAAAAAAGCAACCCTGGTCAGAAAGGCAGCAGGTTCACTGCTTTAAAAGCAAAGTTTAGGAGATGTACTTTTGAAAGAAGAGTGTGTGTGTGTGTTTTCAATGCACTGTTTTCCAGAAAGCTTTTTTTGATAATATTTTCTTATATGTTTTTATTATTGTATAATAATAATAATATGAAGTTCTTCCTACACAAACACTCAGTGATCATTTTGCCATCAAGAACGTGAGTTTTAACAATTTTCTGTTAAGTGCAGATATGAGATAATTATTCCCCTCTGTTTACAAAAAAGTTATCATATTAGACATAAGACACGGTTACGTGTGTGATGTGTTCTTGTATTGCTCCAATATCTTATGCAATGAAAGTAATTTTCAAGGACAACTACCTGCAACGTTTATTTTACTTCATTCTTTTGACATGTAAGTCCAGACCTGTCTATAAATTTTTTCTGTTTGTTTCTTTTTTTTGCAGACTGATCTTGATTATGTTAACAGTGTTGTTGCAAGCCTGGAAAGAGAGTAAGTTGTAGTTTTAATTGGGGATTTCTTTTTTTATTGATGATAAACTAAATCAGGTTGTAATATGCAATTAAAAAATAGCCTGGCAATAAGAGATCACGCCTTTTTGTTTCCTGGGGCCTTGGACTTTTGAACAAAAAAGTAAGAGATGACAAATTAAGAGGCAGCGACTCAGTCAGTTAAACTGTAAAACAGTAAGTGAGATTAAATTATTTGATGCAACATAAACAGATGGGATTGTTTAAACATGAATGGAAATTTGTGACATCTGTGTTAGGGCCCTGTATTCTGTATGTTCAAAGAGAACTGTATAAAAAAAATCACTAGGTTCTGAGAAAAAGGCAAAAAAATGTTTAGAATGTAGTTTGATTCTGATTGGCAAGAGGCGATAGTGCTCTGAAGGACATGCTAAGGAAAACAATGCTTTTTTCTATACTACTGTTCTTTTATATGCCTCATTTGAACAAGTCCTCACAACCAGACACAATAACTGTTCCAACAGCAAGCGAGCAGGAAGTCTGCAGAATTCAGAATCTCTCATGTGACTTCAGGATGTTTCTATTGACAGGTTTTCTACAGAGATCAATTCTGGCTTGGTGGAAGTAATAGCCCCTCCTGCAACTTATTATCCCGACTTGACAAACTTGAAAGAAACATTTGGAGACTCAAAAGAGAGAGTGAGGTAGGTTTATTCCCCCAGATCTTTTCCCATCTCCTCCCACACCCACACTTTCGTTGTTTATAAAACGGCAAGTGGGATGTGAATTCTTGAAATGTTTTCTTGCTGTAATTCTTGCAAGTATGGGGATGCTAAAAGTGCTCTGTGAATCCATCTCATTCCTAGCTACATGCTGGTCTCTGCATGATCAGAGCCTATGCTTGGTTGAATCCATTTAGAGTTAAATTTTGGGAGGAGAACTCGGATTTGATATACTTTTATTCCTGTATGTGGACTCTTTTGTTTACTGTTTTTCTTCATGAAAACATACAGGGTAAAACTCACTAGTTCTTGTTGAATTAGCATTTTAAATGCACATGTGTTTATAGTGAAATGTCAGCTAGTTGTCACAAAGTCAGGTTCAAATTTTAAAAGTTTGATGTCTGTATTAAACCATAAGGTGAAAGCTTTGTTCCTTTTTTTCTCAGACAGTGGATTTCCTGAGGGAGCTGTGCCAAAAGCAGCTGTCGTAACATTTCACTAATATGCGTCAAAATTCATAGTGAAATTTACTTTATATTGCTAGTATGTATTGAAATAACCTTTTTTCATAAACCTTAAGCTTTCAATTTAATTTCAGATGGAGAACAAAACAAAACTTGGATTATTGTTTTCTTATGATGTATGCCCAGAAAAAGGGGGTTTATTACATTCAGGTAAATTTCTCTTCTTTTTTTTAAGACAAGTTTTCAAATGAGTCTCCAGAAATTATGTTGTTGGACACAGAAGGACTTATGGAGAACAGAGATAACTTGATCCCATGATTTAAAGGGGGCATTAAGTACCGTGGTTATGGTATATGGGGAAGTAATTTGAGCAGGACACTGTCTCACTTAGTCTGAAGTAGAAAGTAATTTGTCTTATGTCACTTATCTTAAGATGCTAAGCAAAAAAAGCAAAGGAATCCAAGCAGCTTAACTACTGTTTTTTCCTTGTCCCCCAAATTAATTATTGTTGAGTTGCCTAGGCAAAAAAAATGCCAGCATAGTTTTGAGTGGAAATGAAGCAAAAATCTATTTTCTTTTGAAAGTGCAGTGTCTCTTTAACATGACTGCTGTGTATAGACATGGGATTTTTTCTTCTTTTTTTTTTAAGAGGTTTCCAACTACAGAGTTAAGCAGTTCTTCTTTAGCTTAGCTCAGAATTGTTCCCATCATGTGTTTCTGCTTTGAAGTAGAAGTCTTACCTACAGGTATTGCAGATTTAGTAACTGCACTAATGGTCTTTATTTAGATTTTGTGCCTGTGTCCTTGGGGTGTAAAGTCCCACACATCTCATCTAGTTTTCACAAAGCTATGGTGACTCCTCTCTGAGAACTGCTGGAGTCTCAGCTCTCTGAGAAGCTGCAGAGCCAATAACATGTGACAGTCTGGTTTGATACCGGGAAGTTGCACAAACATTAGTGCCAGCACAAGGGGGAGGGCATGAATGCACTGTGAGAAGGCACAGGAGAAGCAGGATCCTTAATGCAGCAATGGCCTGCACTTACTATGAATTAAAGGGATTGTAGCACCCCATGTTGGCAGTTCTGCTGCCTGGACTAGGTGGTTATGGACTATGCACCTGTGCTTTTTTGGACAGATGAAATCCCACCTCTGCAGACATTGTGTCTCTTAGCCTCTTGTCTCAGCAGAAACTCTTTCAGTACTCTTACATTTGTGAGTAAACAGTCATATTTGTGTACAAATAATGCAGATATTCTACTTGTTCTCATGATGTCACTTAGACTAACATTGTTTCATGGATGATTTTCCTCTGAAGAAAGAAGCTGGAAAAGCAATGTTCTAAAGTAAGAAGTTGAGATATGTTTGTGGATTCTTACTATAGAAGGACTCTCTATTAGTTCTCCACAGACAGACTGACTGATCCTTACGATAGTTATTCCAGGCTGTGGCATCTATGTTTTATATCAGTGCTAGCATTAGAAATGTATGGCTATGGGTTAGCAATATATTATAAGCCAATATTTCCCAGCTGTATTTTTTTCTATTGCTTTGCTAGTGCTTTTTTTTTTAATGTATGTTGATATCACTTCTACCTTCCTCTAGCTTGAAGATGACATTGTTGTCAAGCAGAATTATTTCAGCACAATAAAAAATTTTGCGCTTCAGCTTGCTTCTGAAGACTGGATGATTCTAGAATTTTCTCAGCTGGGTTTCATTGGTAAGAAAATGTTCACTTTTGCGGTTTTAAAGAACACATTCATCCTCAGACTGTGAACTAATAGTGATCTGACTTCAAAGCTATCTTCTTTGTACTGGAAATAGACCAAGAAGTAGAATTTCATTACCTTTTTTAGGAACTCTGGTTTAGCTCACGGTTGTTGCTTTTGCCCCTCATTTGTTTCATATAATTTTGTATGACCGAGGCAAACTCAAACTGTTGGAAAAGAGGGCATTTTTATAACCAAAAGTTAATTCATAAAAATACTAACAATCAAACTGCAAGGCATGACTTATTTTTAATTTAGCTGCTGTTAAAACGAAAATGTAATTAAAACACAGCTGACTGAAGTAAAGAAAAACCACGAAAATTAACTCCACCTAAAATAACTTCATTGGTGTTTGTGCCAAAATTTCCAAGAATTAGCAGGCATCAAAGCCTGTTGCAAAGCCTGTTCTAGCTCCATCTTTCTACTTCATAAAGGAGAAGTTACAACAATCTGTCCCTTCCTAGATGCAGTCAGAATCTGTCATTTGCAATGAGCAACAGTGAGAGGAGTTAATGCGGGGTCTCGGGTTGTTGTGGATCGACTGCCAGGGTGCTGTGGAAATTACAGTTCTTTGCTCTTGCACTAATATCTTTTCGTTGCGAGATACTAAACAGAAAAGCGATGAAAGAGAAGTTTTGAAGGGATTTTACAAATCAAAAGGTTATTTCATTACTGCAGTGATGTGTCATAATCTTTTTAAAAGCAACAAGCTGGAGATATGCAAGGAAAAATCAAAAGCTGGGGCAGACTTTGGAGATTCCTGTGGTCAACACAAACGATTCCAATATGAAGGCTGGAAGCTGAGTTCAGAACAGAAAGAAAATCCTATGTGTAATGGATAAAAGTGCAGCCCTGAATGCTGTCATTCTCTTGGAAATTCTTGTTGTTCTCTTTCCTTTGGACCTACTTGCCAGAGAATGGCTTCATTTTTAGCTCAGTGACCCATAATGGTCGTACTGAGAACTGAGAATGTTGGCACTACTTGAGTAAGTGCTATCCTGTTTCCATCTCAGCATCAGGTGTGCAGTAGTTCCCTGACTTTTGTCGTCTCTGAGGTTCCTCGAGTAGAAAGGAAAACATTAATTATCCCCCATACATGCTATGTTAGGGTACAGAATGGTACTTTGTAGACTTGTCTGCCAGTTTAACCTACAGAAACACTGGGGAGGAGAGAGGGAAGTGGGCTGAGTGAAGTCTCCTTATACACCTGGCCATCATGTAACTGCTTTGGGCTACCATCAGAGATAGGCTTGCTGAAATAATTATGGGATTGGTTCTGTGGCCTCAGAGCGGGGAGAAATAGGAAATTGTGCTGCCTATCATGGAAAAATAAGAATTTAAGTAGTCTACTGACATCTTGCCCTAAGTAAACTTGTCTCTGTTTGGGGAACCCCTCGCAACATTCTGTTATATGTTAACAGGGACTGGTTGAATACAGCATCTGATAAGACTTTGTTTCTACTGTTGAACAGTTAAACACTAACCCAGACTAAGCCCACAATTTGAGTTTTAGCTCCAGTCTAATTGCACTTTAAGTGTAAATTCTGTATGAAATTTATGGGGCTATAGAATTTACATTTATTCTACATTTGCCTGATTTAGTAGTAAGAGCGTGCTCGCTTACAAATTGCCAGTTTGTAAGAATGACACATCAAATGTGCATAAAACCAACTTACACTTTAGGACAGACACTGTCTCCCCCCTGCAGTTGTATTTCAGGTCACTTAACTTGCTTATCTGTGTATTTTAGTATTTGTGTATTTCACCCCCCACTTTGCGTTCTCTGTGCTGTTACAGAGTGCACAGTGTTTAAGCCTGGTGGGGTAGGTAGATAGTTCTTAATACTGAGACTTGGCTTAACAAAAAACACAACTGTTTAAAAATATCTTGTTTTTCTATACTGTCTATATACTTCTGGTCAGTGTGGGCTCTGAAAGTAGCTATAGTTAAATTTAGTTGTTAGCTTCTGCTGCTTGAATCTCTGTTCTTTGTTCCTTGTATCATATTTGTGTGCCTCATTTTAACTATATGGTATCAGTAGAATTTCAGATGCATTTAGCTATGGCTATACATCTTAATGTTGCTTTTCTACCTAGAAAATTAAATTAGATTTTTTTCTTCTCCCAATTTAGTTACTTATCCTGTTTTTAAGTTTTAAGAGAAAAATTAGTATTCATGAAAGCAACTAAAACTTTTGGCTCTGAGACACACTGGTGTGCTATAACCATATATTGCATGGAAATTTTATGCAAGTAATGTAGATTTGCCTCATCTCTGCTATCCCTTTATGGAGATTGATGCAGGCTGATAGTGTGGTAATTTGGTAATGCAGATAGCTTTGGGAAGAGCAACAGGAATTTGTAACTGAGGATGAGTTTCATGTGTAGATGTCCAAGAGAGAATCTAGAGCACTCAATTCACAGAATCATAGAATGGCCTGGTTTGGAAAGGACCTTAAAGATCATCCAGTTCCAACTCCACTGCCAAGGGTAGGGATACCTTCCCTGAGCAACTAGACCAGGTTGCTCAGAGCTCCATCCAACCTGGCTTTGAACACTTCCAGGGGTGGAGCATCCACAGCTTCCCTGGGCAACTACTGTCTAGATGCTACTGATTTAGAAATAATCTCTCAAAAAGAGATTGTGGTGTGGCTGATTCACTGTTAGCTATTGGAAACTGTGATTAGCATGCAAGTTTGCGAGGTAAAAATCTGGGATTTTTTGTTGTAGTGTATTTCTGAACTGAAAATCAAATTTATGCAAGTGCTACATGAGGAAGTGGCAAATGTAGCTATTTAGGCTGACAGCAAGATTATAGAATTCTGTCACCTCTGCCACAGAACAGACGTTGTTCCTTTGGTTTTTTTTTTTAATACTGAAAGCATAGTCTTAAGTGCTGTCAAGTATCTAATAAATAATGGGTGAGATGTATGCTGTTTCCTTAAGAAGCTCTCTGCAAGGAGATGTATCTTGCTCTTCTGGATTCTGGTTTGCACTGCGAGCCCTGTGACATAATGTAGGAAAGTCCTACTAGCTTTTTATAAGGAATAATGATTTGTCTTCTAACTGCCTGCAAGTTGAAGTGTTTTCCAGAGGAACTGCAATCCTTGCACTGTAGCTATAATGCCAGCTGTCACAAACATTTAATGAAGTGGTCTGAAATGGCCTTTTGGTTGTCTTATACAGTTCCTCTGAGTCTTATTGTGCCCTGATGTTTTAAGGCCTGTTGTTCTGATTATTTTAAGTTGTTCTGATAGCAGTTTTGCTGAAGCTGTGCACATAGTTGAAGTTTGGGAAAGCGTAGATCAAGTCAAACATTTGAGCTTTAAATAACTTCAAAGAGGTTCTGGTTTTAATGCCAGTAATTTACATATCATTAACAGGGAAAGCATTGAAAACATCAACTATAGCTAGAATATGTGCTTGCAGGTGTAAAATTATTGTTGGTGTAGACTCAGTATTAGCGATGCTCATGTGGAAGAATTAAAATGAATTATTTAGATATTTGCAGTTCAGAGAACTAGAAAACAAAGTGTTTCATTTTGTGTGTGCCTTGTATTTGCCAGCAAAATACTGCGAGGGCCAGAATAATTCACTAAGGATGGCCTTTAAAAGGACTGAAAAACGAATAGAAGTCTTGGCAGGGCACAACAAATAGTAGAAAGTGTTCCACAGGTGGTTTTTTTTTTCAGTGCTGACTGTCAATTTTATCAATATAGATAAATAATATGGAGAAAGTCTACATTTTACATCTCTAGGGTTTTATGGAGCAAGATTTTGCTTTGCCTCTTGACTCTTAATTCTTTCAGATTTTGAAGTTTCTTCACAATGGTAGGTTGTATGCACCCAGAATCTGAAAGCTCTGAAGTTTTGTCAACAGAGTGTCCTGGATTTATGTCTGTTCCCATGTACTGCAGCAAGTACATGAACATGGTGCAAGATGAGCCATCGCTTCAGTTCTTTCACAGAGTTTTCAGTTTGAGGCAGTGTGTGTTGACTGCAGTTTTTTGTTTAGGTCTCTTTGGCTTGATGATTTTTGACTGCATATTGGGGATGGCCAGTAGGCCATCTGTAAGCTGGATTTGGGCAGCATCTCAGTAGTTCTGTGGCTCACAGCACTTTCCTCATATGCTGCTGCATGGGAGCTGCAGGACAGAAGGACCTTGGCCAATGCTGCCATTTGTTCTTGGGCTGTGGCTGTGCCCTAGGGAAACATTTGCCTGCTGCTGCTGCTCTTGCTTAGGAGAGACTAGGCAAGGGCTTGGCTGATTTGGATTCAGAGGGGCTGGGTGTTGGATCTGAGCAGTAGGAGTTGTACTGGGCTGGTTTCCATCACAAGGATGAGATGTGGACAGTCAGGGATCCAGAGCTTTGAAGACCTGTTTTACCAGAAACTTCACTGCAGAGCTCTGGTTTTGAGCTGCTGTAGGAAGACTGTTCTGATGGAAAAAAGGGAGACACGGATCCATGGCAGAACTGCTGTGCTGGTGGTGTCCTGAGACAGAAATGACAGATGAGTGAGGCGATGTTATACAGAGGGATGAGGGGCTGGGGCCTAACTGTGCCAAGCTGTGTGTGGAAGGTGGTGACAGCATTTCAGAAAGTGATATGTGGGTGTCTGTCCTTGGTTACTGAAGGAACACAAGGGCTTGTCTTGGGATCATGGTGTTTCCTGTTCATCTTTGCTCCAGTATTCATTAGGAATTAAGGTGAGAAGACTTTGTCTCCACTGTTGAACAGTTCCATGGTTCTGGGCAGTGTTATGCAGAGAGGCCACTTGGGTCTAAAGATGCCAGTGCAGGTACAGCCGGCTTACCTTGCTTATCCTGACTAGCTGCAGTTGGATGTATCAGGGTGGCTTGGTTGGTTTGTTTGTGGTTGGTTTGGCTTTGTTTGTTTGCTTGTTTGTTTTTCCTTGGTGTGCCCTGTGACAATACCATGGAAATTAGATCATTCACCAAGTCTGGGGTGGTTGACTGCGTGGTGGACAGTAGAGTACCAGCCTGGAGGAAACTGCCTCTGGGCCTCGACAAGTCTGCCATGTGGAAGTAAATAATTCATTGATATCCTGTTTCTATTTTAGATAAAATTAGGATAACTTAAATAAGGGATAAGAGTAAATTCTTACTCTTACCTTTAGTCGTGTTCTCAGCTTACTTAATTGTAGGATCCCGTACCTTCGTGCCAAGTTCTAAGTGACATGGTCTGTGAGTGGGGACAAGTAAAGATGATAATCCTTGTGTTCTTCAGAAGATGAGGTAGTCAAAGGGGAAAATGTCAGTGTGATTCTTCTGCTCTGTCCTTGGGTAGAAGAGGAAAAGGATTCTAGAGCATCATGGCTGTGTATAGATCCTGGAAGAGGATAAGCTGCCTCTTCAGTCTGCTTATATTGAGATTACAGCAATATTGTGGGGATATTTCTGTCTTCTGACTCTCATTGTATTGTGCCTCTCTCTGACACCATGTGGAAAGGTGTACTTCCTATGGAAACAGATGTGCCTGACAGACTGCCTCAGGAGGTGTCACCTATGGATGATGGTTTCAGTCCCATAAAAATCCCAGAAACATCTGATTAGTCCCATTTTTAGCTGGTGTTTTATTAGGGCTTACCATATTCTTCTCTTCTCCTGCCCTATGCTGTTGAAAGCAGTAGGCAGAGATGAATCACCAGGAAAATTGGGGTCTGTTTAGTTGGAAGTGTGACAAGCTGAAAACTGTTATTCTGCATGAGTATTTTACACAACATTTAACTAATCATATGATTGTTTCCTACCCATTTTTAAATATTTACTTCCACAAATAATGTTAAACAATTTGGCAATATAGTGTGTAAATACTAACGATGTACTAATAAAAATAATAACATATTTCTTATGTTTTTTTGAGAATAAAGCTTTGAAATTATCCCTAGCTTAGTAGGAGTTGTCCCTTAAGTAGTGGGAGTTTCAGATTTTAGTTACAGAGTATTTTCATGTGGAGATACCTATTTGAGGACCTCACTGCAACAGCCACTTAAAAGTGATGACAATGTTTTTGCTTTATAAAAGGCTGGATGAAAAGTTTCTGTAAGGGACAGCTTTGATATAGCAATGTCAAATCAGTTAATGGTTTACCACATTTACTTTTCCACCCCAGTGTGTAAATGGTCCACTATAATGACTATTAGCATCATTCTGGCAGGTGAAATAATTGGTACTTTCGTAAGATGCTTCTTCCATATTTGTTGCATGGCATAATGTAGTCTCACTCAGACACCTCCAAACTCATCTCAAAATTCCCACTGAGTATTCTTTCACTGGCTTTGTTCTTATCCAATTTCACACAAGTCATAAAGAAAACAGATTGCATCAGACCTGCTTTCTGAAAAGGGCAAGGCTCTTTAAATGATCTCCTCTAACATCTACTCCAGCTGGTTTTCGTAAGAATAGGAGAAAATATTAGAACCTCTACCACTTGTGGAACTTGTTATTGAGAAAGCCTCTGAAGGCATCTTCACAAGTGGGAAAAAACCCCAAAACATTTCCTGAGCCTGAGTGCTGTGTGTTAGTGTGTTGTACAGGACTCCAAAATGTGGAGAGACAGAAGACTTGCATTGGAGAAGAGCTGTTGGACTGAGCCATTGATGCCCAAAGAACCCATCCCCGTTCAGTCCAGCACTGCCCACTTCTCAGCAGCATCTGCAGAACTGAATCACTTCAGCTGGTGTCTTCCTGAGAGATTCGTTTTTACCTAACGTCTTTCTTCCTTGCCTTCTCCCTTGTAACCTAGCAAAGACTTCAGACTTCATCTGCAAACCTGGTGTTTTCTGAATCTGCCTTGAAATCTGCAACTGCCTTTGCGATTTTAGCTGGCATGTGGCATAGAAACATTTTGGTTGGAAAAGACCTCAAAGATTATCGAGTCAAACCACTGACTCAGCACTGCCAATCTACCACTAAACCATGTCCCCGAGTGCCACATCTACACGTCTTTTAAATACCTCCAGGGATGGTGCCTTAAGCATTCCCCTCAGCAGCCTGTTCCAGTGCTTCAGTACAGTCCCTGGTACAAGCACTTGTCAGTCTATCTTCAGCCTTGAACTGCCCCACTCCCAGTTGTGCTGCGTCTGGTAACAGTGTCCTTGTACAAGGCACCTTTTTCAAGTGCTGCATTCAGTTTGACACAATAGCCTGGTGTATTGGCCACCTTTCTCTTCAGACACATCAGCTGGCAGAGAAGTGTATTCCACAACCATGTAGGTGATTGCTCACGTTGATATTAAATAGACTTTCTTCATCAACAGTAAGTTTCCGTCTTTTGCAAAGGCCTCCTTTAAGCCTCAGAGTCTGCAGGATTCCCAAGAATCCCTTTCCACAGTGCCACACAGAAGTCCTGCTGATGGCCTGTGCACTGCAGAAAAAAGCTCTGGTCACTGTGGGATGTCTCTTTTTGAGTTGCATTGTCTCTGGATATGTTCTGGTAGCTTCCTTCTTTTCCTTTGATTTCCTGCCCAGAAGGATCTGAAGTTAGTGGTAGGAGTTCTGTCTCTGCTTTTTGTACCTGCAGAAGCTGAAATTGTGTGACTGGGCAGATAACACTTGCAAGAGCTCCTTGTCTCAGGTGCTTGAGCTTACACATGACATGGGGAATAATAGATGCCAATCCATAACTCTTCTTTCTCTTATTTTTTCAAACTGATAATTTCTATTCTTAAGGAGACTGTGTTGTGGTACATTGAATATACACGGAATATTTTGATAGCACCAAGATATATGACAACAAGTTCTTGTTTGAGTAGTTGCTTTATTTAGTTGAAAGGTATGGAACTTCTAACGGAATTGAAATTTCAAGTTGTTGATTGCTAACATTTCTTGTCGTGGCAAAAATGTATCATCTGCTGTCTCACTGATTTTAAAAGACAATGTTATCTCTAATGTAAAGTAACTCCAGTTATTCTTAATGTCACCCACAGGTAAAATGTTCCAGTCTCCAGATATCACTCTTATTGTAGAGTTCATATTTATGTTTTATAAGGAGAAACCTATTGATTGGCTTCTGGACCATATTCTCTGGGTGAAAGTGTGTAACCCTGAGAAAGATGCTGTAAGTTTGTTTTTATTATAAAGCTTCTAAAATGTTTTCGTGATGATGGATGAGTTGATTTTTGTGAGCTGAAAGCCAGCATAGTGTACATTATGATTACTGCATGTTCTGGAAGAGTCTTTCTTCCTGCCAAGATTTTTATCTCAAAAAGAACTCTAGAGAGAATTCTCAGGTGCATCATAACTGTTACTTCTTCATATTTTGGAGATGGGTACAGTAAGGATGAAAAGCAAAAGTCTGGTTAGATTCTATGTGTAACAGTCCTAAAATAAACTTATACATGTAATCGCTGGTGAGGTCTGCAGAATGTCACTGCTTGGATAGCAGTCTTGGAGCAGGTTCCAAATGGGGAATAAACTTCAGATTTTGGTCCTTCATTTCTCAAGTAACACCCTTGCTGAAAGACTGAATAAATGGATCCTGTGCAAGAACCCTGAACAGTATTATATTTGTACAGCAATCTTGGTAGATTTCTGGAATGAAAGCAAGAAAAACTGGATAACTAGGCCTAGGTTCTTACCTTGTGTTGGTTCTTACTAATGTGTTGTTTTGTTTTTGTTTTTTTATCCCACCCTTACCTTTTCCCCCACTATTTCAGAAACATTGTGATCGACAGAAATCTAACCTACGGATACGCTTCAGGCCTTCTCTTTTCCAGCATGTTGGCCTCCACTCTTCTCTAGCAGGGAAGATCCAGAAACTCACAGTTAGTAGACAATATTTCCCTTCCGTTACAGAGCAGGCTGATTAAATGAAAAACATTGTGGCAATGAAGAAAACAGGCCTTTACTTGTTGTCTTGCATTTTCAAGCATGATGTACCTTGCTCCAGCTGGAATTAAATCTGATGCAGACTGGTTACTATTAAGTAGAAGAAGTGCTAGTCAAGCTTATTTATGTGGATTTTTGCTAGGGGATATTTTTTATTAAGTTTTTTACTTTCATGGCATGTCCATCTTACTAATCAGTACAAGATCTGGTGCACCTAAAATGAGTAATGCATTCATTTTCCATTTTGTGCCAATGTTTGTTTTAAATGTAACCACTTGGGAAAAGAACATAATAAACAAGGTTTTCTGATCACCATCATGTTTGTCTGTCTTTCAATTAGGATAAAGACTTCCTGAAACCATTACTGCATAAAATCCACGTGAATCCACCTGCAGAGGTTTCGACATCTTTAAAAGTCTACCAGGGGCATACGCTAGAAAAAACCTACGTAGGGGAAGATTTTTTCTGGGCTGTCACACCAGTTGCTGGAGATTATATTCTCTTTAAATTTGACAAGCCAGTCAATGTAGAAAGGTTAGTAAATACTTGCTGTTGGTCTCATATATGAAGTTGCTTGTGCCAAGAATGCTTGAAGATAGAATTTGGGACTGCCATTATAACCTAAAGTGAAATAGTGTGGGACATTTGGAGTTCAGCTGAAACTGTGATCATTACTGTCTTCCCTCTAATTCTTTTACTATGGTAAATTTTGTCTTGCTTTTAAAAAATTTCTTTCATTTAATCTGGAGCCTTCTTGAAAACTGCAATGCAAAACCAATGCTTCTCTGACACAGAGAACTTAAAAGGAGCCAATTTGGTTCTATTTGTATTTGGTTAGTCTGCTTCTAATTACAGAGCAATTGTACAGCATGGTGTGTGGTACAGTGTGTTGTGCCCTGTGGCCTTGGTCCCTTGGTTGCCCAGATCAGAAATCTTGCTGGAGCATGTAAGGATGTCCCCAGACCTGAAAGCTGGGAACTCTGAAGGGTGATAATTTTAAGATGTAGCTTTAGGGCTTGAAAAAAATCACTGTGCTAAGATTCCAAGTTGACCTCTTTAAAAAATGTTATAATGCAACAAAAAAGAAAGGGGGGTGCGTGCTTTCAAAATACAAATATCTGAGATTTGTTGGAGGACTAAAGGTGACTTCTTTTTAACTACTGGTCAGATTAATTAAAGATAATAGAGTTAGCACTGTAGAGATTAGTCATCCTTTAGTTTTTTTGAGACTCATTTGCTGCTTTGCTGGCTACTGTCTTGCCAACATAGTAATCCAAGATGTATAAAATACATGGTTTATTTAATGTCTATTTAAGTGTTATGCTAGTGGATTCCTTTTCTCCTTACTTCACACACATTATGTGTTCTTTTTAGGCCAGCACCTATAGCCTGTTAGAACAAAGTTTCTTTGAATTAATTTGACTGGATGTTTTTCTTGTGAAGGAGCCCTTTTTGCTGTCCCAAACTGAATACAATTAGTCAGCTTGTGTACCTTGGTACACAGTCAAAGGCTAAGTCTTCACCTTGGCTTAGCACAACAGCGAGGATCAGTAGTTCCCTTATTACTGTGTTGTTCCAAACTAGTCTGACCTGTGAAACTCAAGATTATTGTTAGAGATGTCAGATTACTCTCTCAGTTGGTTGCTATGCTTTAAGACTTTCCTGGGTAGCTTCCCGAGGTGCATGTGTTGAGGAACAAAGCTGCCGTACTTCTGTAGATTAAAGGCAAAATATTTATTCTGTGCCAATAGTTTAAAAAATACATTTTTTGATACCTGTCACCTTAATGCTGAAGGGAACTAGGGGAATGAGAAAGTACTAATTATCAGTGTAAAAGGTGGGAAAATAATGTTCATTGTTGTGCCCTGGAAAATTGTGGCCAGGCCTGAGGTAGTTACGTCTACCTGCTGTGTTAAGAATAGTCTTAGCAGTAAGGGATTGTATGTTTGGGTTTTTTGGGGGGAAGAAGTGGGGGTTTTCAGGGTCTTGCTTGGTCTGGTTTGGGTTTTTTTGTTTGTGGGGATTTGTTTTGGTTTTGGGGGGGATGTTGGTTTTTGGGGGTTTGTTTGTTTTCTTTGTTGTTGTTTTGGGGGGGGTTGTGGTTGTATGTATTTTGTAGAGGTTTTTTGGTTTTGGGGGGGTTTTTTTCTTTGTTGTTCGGGGGTTTTTTGTTTGGTTTGGTTTTTTGCGTGGTTGTTTGGTTTTGGGGTTGTTGTTTTTGTTTTTTCCTTGTTTGTTTTGTTTTGTTATTTTTATTTATTGAAGAAATGCATTTTAGTTTTAGAAGTAAGGAAACATCTTGCATTCTGTTGCCTCCTCAAGGGAAATCCACAAGTTAGAACGATGCTACCTATTCAGCTATCATTGTAAGCCATTTCCAAGTTTATTATGAATTTTAGCTTCTGTTGCCACAGGGTCCTCAAAAATACAGTATTTTGCCTTTCTGAAGTCAGTGACTGATTAGATTTACCAGTGTTGTAATTTCGAATTGTTGAGGACTTGTTTTTGTCTGCTTAACTTGAGCAGCAGCTGCAGAATTCGGCAAGTGCAGGTCTAGTAGAGCAGTGGAGTTTCCTGATACTTCAAGGATGCTTCCTGAGGAAGTCAAAAATAAAACTGAGTGGCAGGTTGGGAAACACAGAAAAGGGAAAATGGACTGAGCATTAGGAAGACTTACCTGGTGGGGAAATGCATCTGATGGTGGGAATTGAGAGTAGAAAACACACTTTTGATAGCAATCTTGTGTCTGTGAAAAGATGCAACAGGCTTTTTCTTTTTTTTTTTTTTTTTTTCTTAAGTAATAGAAAAGCTCTTTGAATTTAAAGGAAGTTTTGTCTGCCAAGTCAGTTTGAGGTGTAACTGCTTAGTAACTCCCATAATAAATTCATGATGAAGAAGTTTTTTAATGGAAATACTGACCACAGCTCTGACTGAATAAATGGCACATCTGTTACACTGTGACAGAGCACTGACTTATTCCTGTAGTTTATTTTTCCACACCAAATGTTTTGCTGAACTGAATTTGAGTTTTCTGCAGTTCAGTAATTAGCTTTCATTAAGTCTTTAAATATTTAATTTTTGAGATCTGAGAATATTGTCAGGGATAACACTGGCAAGGATCTTTATAACTTTAAGTTATAAAGATATAACTTAAAGTGAGAACTGAGCTCACTTCACTGAGCAGAAAGTACATTTGTGCCTATTTTATGCAAGACCTGGCTGGCAGATTCCTGCTGAATATTGAACAGTCAAATAGATGGTGCTTGTTCTAAATCATACATGGAGAACAGGGATGTGTAAATTGAAACATTCTAATGCTTACTTTAGTAACAGCTCTTGTACTGAAGCTTTCTAGGTTTTTTCCAAGCAAAAGTTCTCCAGCTAAAACACTGAAGTCCCTTAATAGTAATCTAGGGTCTCATCCTTTGCAATAAGAAAATACATACAGTAGAAAATCTTTGAGAAGGAAAGTAGATTGAAGGATGTTCCTCTTAAAAACGAATTGCACAACAGTGTTGAAGGTATGGTTTGGTTTTGGTTTGTTGGTTTGGTTGAGGTATTTTTTAAATAAAGGGATGGACTGTTCTCTAAATGCTCAGAACAGCCTACATTGTAGAGATAAGAAATATTGAATTTCTGTTTCCTCAGGTTGTTACATAATTATTGAAATCCACTTTGCTGTTTTGGTATGTACACTGCTGTTCCAAGCACAGATTTAACTATTAAAACTGACAGTTATATTTAAGAGTTTCTTTATGAACCAGTCAAAACACATCTGAGAAAACATTCCATTGCAGCAGTTAAGGGATACTGGTGTCCATCATCATCACAACCATTTCTTTTTTGACCAAGTTTCAGAGTCCTCCCTATAGGTGTGATTGACACAAATCAGGTGTTGTTTGCAAAGAACATATGTATTAATTACTTTGAGAAAGCCCTTGGAACTGCATAACCTATAGCTGTTTCAATTAGATTATGTTTCCACTTGTCAGCTTTTCTGCAATAGGAATTTAGAATGGATATTTTTAAAAAGAGCTTCAGGTTTGCTTCAGTATAAATGGACTTCAAATGCTGATCTTTATTTTAGAAGAAAAAAGCTGCAGGAAGAGACAAGTATGTATTTTATACTGTGGAAAAAAAAGACACCAAAAACCAAAACTCACCCCAAGCTCACTACTATACAGATATAAATTTGCTTTATATTTTTAAAATATAAGGCTCATTGTTTCTTTTATGTAACTGCTTCACAGAATCATCAAGAGCAGAATCATCAAGAAGAGACCTTCAAGGTCATCTAGTCCAGCCATCAACCCAGCACCCCTTCAACCATATCCCTAAGTGCCACATACAGTTGCCTTTTGGAAATTTCCAGAGATGGTGACTCCATCACCCCCCTGGGCATTATTCCAATGCCTGACTGCTCTTTCAGTGAAAAGAATATTTCTAGTATCTAATCTGAACCTCCCCTGATGCAACTCAAGGTCATTTCCTTTTGTTCTTTCCACTGAGACATGGTAGAAGAGACTGACCCTCACCTAGCTCCAACCTCCTTTCAGGCATTTGAAGAGAGTTTGAGCCTCCTTTTCTCCAGGCTAAACGCCCCCAGCTCCCTCAGCTGCTCCTCACAGGACTTGTGTTCCAGACTCTTCTGCAATACTGCTTTGTAGTGTTACTTTGAATATTTTCAAAAGGATTAGCAGTTTGCTTTTTTTAGGGGAGGGGCAATGTGTTTTTGTTTGTGGTGTTGGGTTTTTTCCCTCCCCCTTCTCCCCATCACTGCTTTGAACTCTGTAGCTGCCCCATTGTTGGTTGGTCTCTCCTTTTAGCAGGTTACCGAGTAGTGACATTGACTACTAATAAAGTGAATTATAAGGTACAACTTGCTGACTGGAATTTCAGTTTTAACGTGAAATCTTAATACTTTGACAAACCAGCTTGTAGATCACATTTATTAGCTTCTGCTCTGATATTGGTATAAATACTGGATGGGCAGTATTTGAGACTATTCATCTGATTTTCTGTATTGTTGACATTGGAATCGCAGGGAATACATTATGTTAACCTCACTTATATTTCCCGTGGCATCTTCTCACAACACAAAATTAATAGTCATGCCAGAAAAAATATATTTGACTATTTAAGCTAGAAAATCAATGTATTGAGTATGAATAGTATTTTGTTGGGCTACTGGTAACTAAAAATATACATTATTTTGCCTGCTTTGAAATTATTGTGACAGTGCTGAAAAACACCTGCATAAAAAGTGACAGATGGGTGGCTGATATTTTGGAAGGGAAAATAAAGGCAGCTTTTAAAACAGGTTCTCTAGCAGTGAAAAATAAAATGAACTTTTTTTTAAGTACAAAAAAGTTAAAAAAGAAGTATCATAGCAGTCAGTCTTGTATCTATCCAAAATGTAATAAATTTTCCATCCTATGGGATGCAAGTCCTCCTGTGGCTAGAGAGATACAAGGTCAAATGCATTACAAAGGAAAAAAGACTTTGTAACAGCTTTCCAAAACTGGAAATGGAACTTCCTCATCATTTGCTTTTGCAGTAACAACCACTCAAAACCTAGGGTACTGCAAAATTGTTTTGGTTTTAGATGAGTACAGCAGTGACTTGACTGATGTATAAGCTGTTCTTTGTTCATAATCACTGTTCAGTGTAGAATCTCCCCTTCAGTCCAATACATTAAACCTTTTATGGGCAGTTTTAGCTCAAGAACCATGTAAGTGCACACACACAGAGTGTATGATTTAGAAGTAATCTTTAATTCTGATTCTAAATATATTCTATTAAAGTGCAACACCATTTCATTAAGCTTGAAATGGTCATGTCAGCTGATAGGAAATATTTGAAAATCTCTGAATGTATTATTTTAAATGTTTTGGTGTTTGTCAGTACATTTCAGGTGGGGTAATACTTTTAGTGTACATAAAATAGAATTTGAGGACTGTGGTTTCTCTATTTACATAAGCTTCTGTACTAATGAGTAGAACATCCTCAAATGGATGCACTGACAGCAAGGATTTGGCAGGCAGGCTCCCAGGCACCGATGTTGTTTGCTCCGGGCATGGAATTCTGCCCATAACAATGAGGCAAGGACTTCATAAGAAAAGGGAAAAAAGACCTCAAAGTATGGATCAGAGACAGAAGAAAAGAGCTGCCTAAGCCAAGGACATGCTGCTTCTTCCTTAATGGTACTAATATCCAAGATTTGTGTATTTGGCAGTGTTCCCTGGATTTATAGTTCCTAGTCAGAAATCTTGGAGGCTTAATGCTGTTGCCAAAATGTGAGATGTCTAATGCCACTTGAGATACTCTAAAATACTTCACATGACTTCCAGAAGGACTGGAGTCTCTGAGATGTCATAATTGCATCTTTCCAGCCTGTGATGAGGTCCCATATCCGAGTGCAATCTCAAATGGTGGCAAATGCCTGTGTGTAATAAAATTGAATGGAGTTATCTGTGCTTCCCCAGCCAAGCCGGATGGGTAAAAAATGTTCCTGTGCATACACCCACATATATACATGCACACATACTAAACCCAAAACCTCAACAAAGCCTTTCTACATCTCACTGGATTAAAAATTCAGCAGAAATAACTTTGTAAAAGAACAATTAATCACCCCCAGTGAAAAACCAAACAGACAAAAAAAAGTCTTTTCTGAATTCGGAATTATAACAACAAGATGGAAAAGCTCCCACTACATTGCTTACCTATTGTGAGTATTTGGCAGATGCATATATATATAGACTGGAGGAATTACACTTTTTTTGGAAGTATAAGCAATTTTTTCAAATGACTCAGTAAGAGGCATGAAGAATACGAGAATAAATTGAGCTTGAGGGAAGGACAAGAAATTATTCATCTTCTGTTTGTATTTTGAATGAGGAAATAGTGCATGGTTAATACTGGTTTCCAGTGACAGTAGAATAACACTTCCTAATTAGGATTCTGAGAAAGTGACACAAAGGAGGTAGATTAGTTTTCTTTTTCCACATTTGCATCTAGTGATCAAAAATGCTGGATAGAATTGGTGAATAATGACTCTTGCAGTGGATGATGGCATCTGTAGAGAGCCAAAAAATTGCTGAGTGAACATTGCTTTTATAGAAATTCATGTTGTGCAGAATTAAAAACTCTTAGGCTGCATGTTGCTATGGATAATTTGTTCAAACGTGGAAGGAAACACTTCCTCTCTGCCTTCCTACCTATTTTCTTTTTCTGAAAATGGGATATACTAAAATACATCAGATTGCTAAAAAGAGACGTAAGGAGGATATGTGAAGAAAAGGATTTGATTCCTGATGTTTACAGAATACAAAAGCCTGCATTCTTATATTCTTAGAATATTTGTGTTTAGTATCAGGTGAGATAACTCGTTTCCTTCAAAACAAAATGCAGATACGTTGACAGTGGATGTGAATTGTGCTGTTTAAAGAATTTTGGTATACTATTTCCTTTTATAAAGCTGCTGTAGTTTACTAAGAAAACTGTTGTGTATTGAGTTCTATTTTTTAATTAGAACACTTAATTAAAACACTTTCTATAGATTAAAAAATAATTGGCACTTTATTTAAATAAAATATAAAAGTTTTTTTAACACCTAAAAAAATTGGATTGGGTAATAGAGAGAATAATAGTTTTTTGGGCCTAAATATGCTTCGATGTGAGAGAAAGAAGAGAGATACATCCCGTTATAAGCAAGATAGGAGAAGGGTAGAGGTGTGTATAGTTGTTTTGGTTTTGTTTTTTTGAAAGCACAGGTAATGAAAAGGTTTAGCTATTAAAAGAATATTAAAAATAACAGTTGAGATTAGTAATATTAATTTCTGCATCTTCTAGGGCATGTTACAAAAGGTGAGAATCTTTTTGGGTGCTCACTATTGGAGGAGTTCTGAACCTGAGTGTAGGCTTTTCAAGTACCCTAAGAGTTAACTGCAAACTAATGGGATCTTTTGTCAATGTATAAATGATAATCACAGTCCTGCCTTCCCCTCCCTTTGTGTGTTAGGATGTGCATGAATATTTGTTTCAGGTTATTGGCTGGGGGGATTTTCCCCTCTATTTGTCTTGATTTTATATGTGTATCTAGCTCCATGGCAACAAGTCAACCTCTCAACTTGGGTAAATACTGAAGTCACGGAATATGAAAACAGAAGTTTTCTTTGCAGCTTTGACTTTGCTCCATTTAGTTTGGCAATTGGTGTTGGATTTTTCTGGTTTTGTGTTTGTTTGGTTTTAAACCTTTAGTGCTCTTGAAATTTTGTGTATTTTTTATGCTACTTGAAATATTAATGCTTAGCATCCTCTTACTCTCATACCACATTGAGGTCACGAGCAGAATGTATATGAGTTCATACCTTTAATTATTTTGTGGTAGAGAGGAGGTTTGTCTCTGTGTTTGAAGATCTAGAATAGCTGGTTATTTTCTTTGACCTGTGACTCTTCAAAAAGACCCTGCAGCAGAAAAGGTTCTCTTAGATTCAGATACATTAGTAGCATACTTAGCAGTTGTAAGTTAGAGTTACTTTCCTCTGATGACTTTGATCAAAAATGTTCAATTGTGTTCGTGTTTGTATTTTGTAATCAAGAAAGTAGTGAAGGCAATAATAATAATTCCATAAGGCAATAGTAGGGGTTTTTTTTCAACTTGAAGTAAATTTGTGTTTGGTAGGGATTACTATATTTAGAGATCCATGACTTTAAGAATTTTTATTTGCAGGAATGGTTCAGAAGGTGTTATGTTTAAGCAGCAGGTAGACAAGGAAATCTTAGTGATTCTACCCAAAGAAAAATGTCAAGTAATTAGAAAGAAAAAAGGCATGTTTTTACTGTTTACATGGACTGTCATGTGTAAATCCCAGGACAGGTGTCAAAATAATTTAGCAGTTGAAAGCAAAGCTGTTTTCAAGTCTTTCAGTATCTGTATTGAGAAATACATATCATAGTCTGAAAACCTTAGAATCAAAGAATCATTTAGGTTGGAAAATTCATTTAAGATCATTCAGTCCAATTATAAACCAGTGTTTCTCTTGAAAGAAAAAAGGAGTGGGCCAGACATCTTACTACTGGTGCAGGAATTAAATAAAAGGAAACAACCCCAACCTGGTAATACTATGGCTATCAGCTGGATTACTCTACATTAGTGATTTAATGAGGACCCTAAATGTCCTGCAAATGACTCTGTGGTTTTTAGAAAAGTCTGTTTTACTTATGAAATATCAGATGAATAAATCAGTTCATTATGTAGGGGACATAAGAGTCTTCCCCCCACCTGGGAGGGAGAAACCCATAATACTCTCTTGTCCAGTTAAATATCTAGCATGACAGCAAGTTTGTAAAAATGGTCTTGGCATATATAGAGTGCAAAACCAAAAGGTTTGGGGAGGTAAAGACAGGTTCCCTAAAAGCCATTTCAAAGATTTTGGGATGGGAGGTTTAACTGACCTTTGTTTCAAAATGAGTTTTACTCTCTCAACCCTTTTCCAATGAATCTCCTCTGGAAAATCTCCCCTGTCAGGAAAGCAAGTTTTACAAAAAAATAGCTAATGGCACTTACTTTAGGAGCTGTAGAATATCTGTTTGATCGTAAGTTAAATTTTATTTTAAATTAAATTTTATTTCTAAACAAAATACTTATCATAGCTATGGATTGACTGTGTATGTGTATTTGGGCTTCTGTTTTCAATCTGTGTAACTTATAATGTCTAAGTAGGTGTTATCTGTCAAGTGTTGAAGCAAGACTCAGATATAAAAATATCCCTTCCTTTCTAAACATAATTTAAAATGTGACATGTGCATGTGTTACATTTGTGTGTACATATGGATTAACAGATAGTTATAGAAAATACACTAAAATAGCAGGTTTGATTACATGGAAATCTGGCAATCGGGTTTGATTAATTACTGCTGTAAATTGTTCTGGCACTGTGCCAACTCATGAGTGCATTGCTCTAATGGAGTGACAACTGCTAAGGGGAGGAAGCTGCATCTCAGTCTCAAAGCTGATAGCACAGTAGGAAAAATGGTTGGCTGTGGTTGTGTGCTTGCAGGGTTGTTTTTAAAAACAAGCAAGCAAACTCAAATAAATAAATGACAACCCCTCACAAACAAACAAAGCCCTCACTGCTACTGCTTCCCCCCTGCCCAACTTTCCCCAAAAAACCCATCCAAACCTCTGAAGCCAATTACTGTTCATTGAGAGCGCAGTGATTGCAGATCACAGGGAGTTTCTTCGTGGATTTTTAGGTGTGTCTTCTCAGAACTAAGTGCTAAGGAAAAGCAGCATGTCTGTGGTTTGTGTGGAGCATTTGATGGGAATACCTTAGACGGCAAGTGTTTGATCACTTTCATTTTAAATTAAGTCTCCTTAGAATTTTTCATTTTTTTCAAGAGAAAAAATGCCCAGTACTGCTTAGGATGCCTGAGACTAAGGAATGGCTAATTAGATCTATTAGGTCAAAAGACAGTAGAATGTAGTTTTAGTTTTCCGGTCAGCTTTCCTGAGAGTTTTGTTTTGCTTACTATTGAAATGTACAATGAACGCATCTTCCTAGAAAAAATAAGTCATTGGGGTTTTTTGGATGTCATTAATGTCTAGAAAAAGTCACAAGATTTGTCTTGGAAGAACTGTGGATGTTTTAGGTAGCTTGTATACTTCAGAACTGACCAACCTGTACATTAAACTACAGCGTGGAAATTATTTTTCTTGAAACACATACAGTGCTGAGGCTTCCTCAGTCCAGTTCTATTTTGCAGTACAATTGTGCAGCTCTGCTGAAGCCCATGCAATAGAAATCAGCGTGGCTTTCTTGTATCACAGTGTGGGGCATTACTCCTTTCCTGAGCCTTGATAAAAGAAATGTTCTATGTGTGTGTGCAGTTTCTTAAAACACTTCTATCATTTTGGGGTCACAGACATTTCTGAGTCAGGGTCAGAGCGCTGTTTCCTTCTACTTGTCTTGTAGCTATGGAGTATGGATTAATGGCAGGTATTTAACCTGGCTTCAAGTATATTGGATAAAGAAAAACTGGAATTTATGTCTCTAACTGCATCTTAATAAATTGCAAATTGAGCTAATGTTTGTGATTTTAATCAAGTGATAATTTCTGAACTAATTTTGTCTCTGGCTGGTGGCATATTTAATGTCGAAGAGAAATTAACAGTAAGCACCATCTAAGTTCCAATTGAAGAAAGGTTTGAAATGTGTTGATAAGATTTTTATATATTCATTTCAACATAATAAAAGTAAAAGAGTCTTCTTAAAAGTGGTATCTGAGTCGGTGCAGGATCTAATTAATTTATGACAGTAATCTGAATTAACTCTAGTCCACTAGAGTTAATAAAATGGCAAGTAGTGAACAATTTTCAAGCATTGATTCCACCTAGTGGTAAAAAAATATTATTACTGTGGTTTACATAATACGTATTCAGAATAACATGAAGTTCCTGTTATATATAAAGAAAGAGGAATTAAACTGTCTCTTTTGTAACATTAGCTACACATGTGCAGTACTGCAAAAGCTGTTCAGAGTACGCAGCTAGAATTTGAACACCTCACTGACTGATACTGATAGGGATGGTTTAGATAATGTTTCAACAGAGTGCGGGCCTTTGTACAGGTTCAAAAAAGTCCTTTTTATGTGTGTATATGTGTCAAAAACAGGCTTTTGTGGTTTGGGGTTTTTTTTTTTTCTTTGAGGAATTTATTTTTTCTTCAATAAATCTGTCTTTGGAATAGAAGTTCAGGTAACATGAAGGGTGTGGATGTGGGTTGGGAATTCCTGGCACAATCATTGATGAGATTTTGCAATGAACCATGGTGGAAAGATGGCCTTGGGGAACACTCACCTGGCAAAATATTGACTTGGCTAAGTTCCCAGAACTGGTTCAGAATGGATCTGCGGAGTTCATCCTATGGGCACAGGGAGAAGGTGATGTGTGCTGGGGAGAGGCTAAAGGAAGGCAGGGCTCCTGCTTCTGGAGGTGATACCAGAGTATGCCAGGCAATAATGACTACAGCTTTGTGTAATGCAATGTGGGAAGAGCAGATGATGCAAACTCCCTTCCTCTGTAAAACATTGCCCAACTGCACTTTAGCAACTGCAAAACTTGAGCCCTTCCAATTACGGTAATATGTGAAACCATCTTAGCCCCAGCTGATGTAGGCCCAGTATAAAAATGATGTCTATCCTTGTAACATCTGTGTGTGACAATTAACATGTAAAACAGTAACACAGCTGATTCTGACTGATGTATGTAGACTGTCTTTTTTTCCTTTACATTTATAGGTACTTGTTTCACAGTGGCAATCCAGAGCATCCAGGAGACATACTTCTAAACACAACTGTAGAAGTTTTGCCTTTTCAGGTATGAATTTTTTGATTTGCGTCTTCTCCATTACAGGATAAAAGCAAAGTCTCTTTATTGACTTTTTTAACAGAGTGAAGAGACATAAATGCTTCTTTTAACTGTATGAACTTGATGTTCTGATGTTCTCATACTTTTTCTTCTTTTAATTGGATATGTTCACAGAAGACTATTGTAACTATTCAGATGTTCATTCAAGGTGCAGTCTGCACAAGTGCTGTTGGTAATTTGGAGGTGAACAAGGTCATTTTCTTCCATTTCATTGCTACTATTTAAAACAAAAAAATCTTCAAAATCTTCCCTCTCCTGTGTATTTTGGGAAATGAGAAACCTAAATCAATCTGCTTTTTGACTTAGTAAGAAAGTTCAGGGATTGACACACATCCAAACCCATTAGATACTGAAATATATAGATTATTAAACAGAATTTGTTTGATTTCAGATTTTTTTTTCCCCATAAATCAGTCAGTTTTACCACAGGAGAGCACTATACTATCTAAAGTATATTCTTGTTTGAAGTCAGATGGTATAGGTTCTTTTTCTTCAACTAGATATTACAGCTAACTATATATATCACAAAAGTCTCTGAGGATTAAGATATTACTTCAGATAAGTTTATTTTATTTAGTATTAAAATGGCAAACTATTTCTATCTTCTCCCATATACCTGGTGTAGGAATCGTGAAATCTATGCCGAAATTGCCATATGTTGAATATTTTTTTTAACTTTCTTTTTATTTCTTTTTTTAAAGTAAATAATCGTGGAGAAGTTCACATCTCCATTTTCCCAGTCTGCCTTCCTTGGAGCGGGCAAAAGTAGGAAATTCTTAGTATCTCCATCCTTAAAAAGAAATATGTTAGTTTCATTCTAATTATACAGCATAACACATGTGATATTATAATATCTGAGGGGTTTGTTTACCAAGACCTGTGGAAATACATTCAACCACACAAACAGCAGCAGCCCTCACTTCATCTAAGCCCAAGATACAAGAATGCACAAGATAATGAGCAAAAATCTCTTTTTTGGCTTTGCTCAGCTGTTAAATGTCTGTCAAACTGGAGCATCCCTTAAGCAAGTAATGCTACAGAGGTTCTATTGCTATTGATGCAATTTGTAGAAAAGGTAAACAGAAAATTCTGCATCTGGCCTGTTCCTAAGCCACTGGTGACAGCAGAAAATATTGTCAGTGTGAGGACAGCAGCTCCTGAGGGCCCTATTTCTCCACCCTGGGCATCAGTAGAGCTAGCAGTCCGTTCAGATATTTTAACCCTGATCTTCCTTAAGTAGAATTCAGAAAAACATAAAACAACCCTTAGAAACCAGAGTGCCCCCAGACTGGATTTGTCTGGGACTCAAGCAGCAAACTAAAAAAAACCACAAGACAACCTGTAACAAAGAACTGCCCCAAACACCCAACAACAACAACAACAAAAGAAAACGAAAACACCTGCCCCCCCAAATAAATAAAACAAAAAAAAATCCCCACCACTTTTTCAGCCACCTCACTTCAAAACAGGAATTTAAAAAAAAAAAAAAGCTGATCAATTTAATCTCTGATTTGTCAAGCATGTTTAGTTAATTCCTGGGAAATTCTTGGAGTGAGTCTTTCAGTATTGGATCATGTGTTCAAGCTCTGCTCTACATTTTTTTTTTGTGCTTACTAAAAAAACTGATCCCCATCCATATTAGTGAGGCAGTGATAATTGCAGTGCTTCCCTTGCTGGTCTGATGGCTTTCCATATCACCCGAAGTCTTAGATCAAAAAGTAAGTTGTCAGTTTTCATATGTCTAAGAGAGAAAGCTCTTGTTAAGTCATAGTAAAAGAAGGCAGGATCCTGCCTTTGCTTTTCTCCTGCTGTGTGTGTGCCAATATCTGCTAAGTATTCTGTTCACGTGGCAGTTACCATGTGAGTTACATGGGGCACTTAAGAGTACTTCTTTTTTCTCCTTTGAAGCCAAGTATTGTTCAGTTCTGGAACATGGCTGCTCTTTCTTACTTTTTTTTTTTGTGTTGGATTGTCTAAGGCTATAAATAACTATATTCCAGGCTATTTCTTAATTATTTGGAAAAAAATGGATGCTGAATATATAAGAAAAGTGCACACACATTTGTCTTTCTCTGGCAAAGTCATATGTCAAAATAAATGATCTCTTTTATGCTTTGTTGTTCCAGAATGAAGAGCTGGTATTAAGCAAAGAAACCAAAGACAAACGCTTAGAGGATGGTTACTTCAGGATAGGTATGTAACAGTAGAAAAAAATGTATATTCTTACTATTGCAACTGTTAAAGACATCTTCATTAAAACTAAAACAAACCTAAACCTGAGTTTTGATAATTCATTTCTGGGTACATGATCCTGTAGGCTTTACTTAATATGGTGTCCACTATTTCTTTTCAGAGACTGATGTACTAAACAGAGATCTCTTGTGACTCTTAGTGGTAGTGCAGGTACATCCAACTCTTCTGCCACAAGTACTTTGGTGTGAGCTGTGTGCTTGGCCTGGATTTGAACCCACCCTACAGACAATCAGCTGTCTCATCATAGGATGAGACTGGCATTTCAACAGCCAAGTGGCTGTTGGAAAAGGTGCCTGGATACATGTTGTCATGGAAGAGAAATTTTACTCACGGATTTTAATTAGTTGCTGGACACAGCCTGGGCAATCCTGTCATAATGGAAGCACATTTTTTTGTCATAATAAATTACAGTTGTTGTCTATATGGTTTAACTGTAACGTCTAACTGGGCTTTTAAATTGAATTCTTACTCATCCTAATATAATTGAAGATCCTTTAAATAGGAATATGTTACACATGAGTGATACCACTTGTCCTTAATCCTCCTCGGAAACACATAAGACAAAGGCATCGTGTTTAGTTCCATATATTAAATGAATACCTGTGCCAAAATCTTCACAGAGTTTGAGGTGTTAATGCCTTTAGACAGTTTCAAAGCTTTTATTCTTATGTGCAGTCCTGTTCAGATTGGTGTGTGCTGATGATGTGCCCCATATTGTTTGCTGCTGCAAAATTGCATCTGATGTCAAAATCACGTGCTGCCTTTTGTTTCAGGAATGATACTGGTTTCACCCGTGAATTATGATACTACAAATACATTTTCTGGATTTTGTACTTCAGTTTGTTGAACAGGACTTAACTGAATGTACTTTTGCTTCTTTTGCAGGGAAGTTTGAAAATGGTGTAGCTGAAGGAACAGTTGACCCCAGCCTAAATCCTATTGCATCATTCCGGCTTTCAGTGATACAAAATTCAGCCGTTTGGGCAATTCTGAATGAGGTAAGAGGTGGTAGAACATTTAAAAACATAACCGGCGAATGGGAGATTTCTTCATTCTGTTTTGAAGCTCAGACTTTTGGCTAACACTAGTTACCTCTTATTATTGAAAAATGTAATACAATAAACCATGACTTATTTTTTCTGATTCTCTATTTCAGATTCATATTAAAAAGATTACAAACTGATCATGGAAATCTGCTTTAGAGGAAAAAGAAAGAATCCTTGAAAACTCTTCCTGTAAAATCTGACATCTTTAGCAAGTCACAAATTGAAAATACTGAGCATGCACCTTATTCCAAATGTCATTCTTTTTCAATTGAACTCTACCTCTTGTGAAATCTACTGTAGATGAGAAGATTGTATTTACCCCTTCTTATCTGATCCATCCAGAAACTGATGCTCCACACTGATAACGTTCGTCCGAGGCCTAAGTTGTCCTCCACTGTAATGTGACTTTACCACCTTATGGTTACAGAACCCTGCTACGCTTAACCTGTACTATTTTGATAGTATAGTAATATAGAGTTGTACATATTGTTACATTCCTTGAAGAAGAAAAAAAATATAATTATTGTTAAATAAGTTTTATGAAGGGGGTACTTTCGGAGTTCCATTTATTTTCTATAACAAGAACCCTCTTTTATAGACTGTCAGGGATATATATTAAAAATGTTAGGGATATTTAATTTATTAAAATAATTTGAAAAGTACATATTTTTATGCAGTAAAATTTTAAATTGATATAGTTTTTTTATGAATTCTCTAGTTTAAGTTATCTTTCTACATTTTTCTTTGGAGATGCAAACATAAATTAATACCATGTTTCAAATATACTGCCATGTTTAAAAAAACAAGATTAAGTTTCTAAATTATGTAGTTTTATACACAGAATCTGAATGATGTTCAGAGGCATAAACAGAGTTCTGAAGAGCATTATTCTTTGGGGCTATGAAATTCCACTATGTACAGTTTGTAGCCACATAAAAAGCATGTTGAAATGTCTTGTTTCATATTATGTACTAAATCTGCAGTGATTTTAGATTGAATCCATTGCATTTTAGAAGAATTTTTTTTTACTCCAAACCAGTTCTTTCTAAAAATATTTGTAAACATTTCCTAGGCTGAACAAATTCATTTTCTGTACTGAAGAAAATCATTCTCCAGCTTTGCTTTGGAGTGACAAGAGGCTACCTTTTATCAAAAGAATGAACAGTAGATACATTTGATCTACAGAGGTCTCCTTTTAAAAAGTTCTGTTATTGCAGGGTTTATTTTGGATACATTAGTGAGTAGTTACAGTTTATTTTCTTCCTTTGTTCTAGGACCTTTGACAAGGTCTTAGTTTGACTCCTTTATGGATCAGTATGGTAACTCGCACTAACTTTATAGTAGGAACTGAATTTGGCCTCAAGTGAGTACCCTGCCTTTTTGTTTCAAGGGAAACAACTGTGATCTTAAATGAATCAGAAATTCGGTCAGGAACAGAAGGTGATATGGATTACAATCAGAGTGGAATTATTGCAGTACTAATGCTGCTGCTTTTCTTAAGAGTCCTTCTGCTTAGGTGCTTATGTGTAAGGACTCAGGCATGGGAAGATTTCAGTTAGTCAGAAGTGGCCAGGATAAAGAGAGGCAGGAATTCCTCCCTTTAAGAGGAATGACGTACCTGATTTGGGAGGCATCCATACTGACTCGAGTATTCTCAATTGTGCTGTGAACCAGCCTCTTGGAACTGACATCTCAAAACCTGGCCAGCTTTCTCTGTGGAAAAAGCCACACTCTGCTACCCCCAACACAGAATCATAGAATCAGTTAAGTTGGAAAAGACCGTTAATGTCTTTGTCATCAGGGCACAGATGCACAAAACCTGCTGCAGGTTCCCTGATCTAGAGCAGGGGTCTTGAATTTGTACTTCCCCATTAAAATTCAGCTGATAGATTTGGCCTCTCTCTCATGACATGTTTATAAGGAGCAGGAGCCTAAACCTGCCTCTCCAGCACTGAAAGCCCTCACCACTGGGCTATAGCATGAACCTGTCTTCTCTTCTGCCTTGTTGGAGAACTGTGCCATAGCTTTGACAGTTCAGCAATATTCAAGTTGAAGAACTGAAGTACTTCTAGATTGTTGTACAGATTAGCTATGTTGTCTAGGGACACAGGGAAGACAAGATTTGTAAGACAGAGGTAAGACCTGTTTAGACTGACTGGTGTAAGTTCAAGAAAAGTTACATACCAGGCAAACCTTGTTTACTTTTCCTGATTGTATCAGGTGATGTAAATAAAATGTTACTTGGAAAGCTTGTGTTGCCCATAAAGACTGTGGGCGTAAGCTAAGCACTGGTCACATAAATGGAGCTTATTCTTGGATTTGGGAATGTGGGTGACTAGGCTCTGAATCCTGTGTGACTTTAGCCTATTGTGGTGCTACAGCCCTGTTTGTTTCTTGTATAACGCCCTGCCATCAAATTACCAACATGCAATGGCTTTTTATCACACATTAGCTAGCAAAGGTCTGAGAAAGTATTTAGGTTTTCTTCTCAGCTGTATCTGTGAAGGAATGATGCAAGTCATTTAAACTAGGGTTATTTATTACAATCCAGACTGCAGAAATACATTAGATGCTGCAGTTTCTTAATATAATTAGTTTTGCTGACAGTGATCTTTTCCATTTTTCCATGAGTCCAGAAGTTTACTGGTACCACTTATTTAAGAACGCTGTGTGCTTATTCTCAAAGCATCACTGTTCCTGATGTTTCACGGTAGTTAAGATGAATCACTGCTAATATATTTAAATACATAGAACCCATACCACGTTGATTCCAAGACTCTGGTTAGTAGTATATTTAGTTTTCAAAAATGTTGAGAAGAAATCTATCCGAGACAACAAATTAACTAGTGTGTGGTAAAATGTGGGTTGTTTTCTAAAGGTTGGTGCATTTTTATTATGTCATAGTAGCAGGAGTTGAAAATACTCTGGGCTGCTTTAATATTTTCAATGTTCCTGAGCTTATAGGCTCTCTAGATAAATGTGCCACATTAATACAAATTATATTTCATAGATCCAGGTAAATTCAGAGCTAGTGTAATCAGGTACTTCTGCAAATTTGCTTGGAAATTTTGCGGAGAAATAGAAAAAGCAAGGAAAATATTTTCTATCTTAACTATTTCTGCAGACAGCTGTTTTGGGCTTTGTACCTTTAAATTCCAATCCCCAAGTCAGGCTAAAGTCGTGCAAAGTCTCCTTCCTGGAAGTATGGTAAAGTAAGAACACTTGGGCTGTTTGGCGCATCACTCTTTGTGACTGGGTCTACACCAGTCGGGCCAGTGTCTCCTGCACCTCTCCATTGTAAGGGACAGAATTACCATAAGAGATCTTAAACAGCATCTTAAGCTTATTACCTGTTCTTGGAGAGTTTTTCCCTACATGTATTCAATTTCAAGTTATTTTTGTTGTGACCTTAAAAATCCCCTTGAGGCTGCTGAATCTTACAGTTATCCAGTAATGGAAAGTGTTTCAAAATAAACTGCACTATCCTATGCTCCTGTTAGCTCATTCTGATGCTGTTAAAGCTTCAGAAAAGCAAACTTTTGTGAAACCAAAGGCATAGCCAGAAACCTTCCTTATCTGGGCAAATGAACTTCTTATACTGGATGCCAAACAGACGGGGTGATGCTAACACTTGCTTTTCTGAGCTGATCAGGATTGCTTGGGACCAAGGAAACACAAGACTGTCAGTATAATCTTGCTTTGCTCATTCAGTGGGTCATCCTGCTGAAAACTTTGTAAATAATGTGAACAGGATGTGATAATTAAAGAGTGTTTCTAAAGCACTGTATAAGGCTTTGAGCTTTTGCAGGCATCTCAACTGTGTGTTTTCATTGATGGAAAAAATTCCTATAGATATATTCATTTTTCTGTACTTAAAGATGGCTTAGAAAAATTCAGGTAGATGTGATTCATGGACCAAGAAAAAACTGGAGTCTTCTGTCGTATCACTGCTTGTCTAGCTGTTTCAAAGCAGTTTTAAAATACCTTGAGTCAGTTTAGAGCAAAGCAATTTATACTTTGCCTGTGTGAAACACAGTTCCTTGAATGAGCTGAAGTTGATTAGTCCTTGGAAAAATTAAATAACAGTTAAGTTAAATTAAGTAACAGTTCCCTTCTTTTATTTTTTTCCCCAAATATATTATAATTTCAGTAATCTCTGTATTTTGTTGGAAATACTTCCTCCAGATAAAGTATCCTAGTAATTTGTAGTTTGCCTCCAACTTGGAAAGTATTGTTTTAATCTTGTGGGGGAAAAGAAAAATGAAATCTTTTCAAACCTTGCTCCCCTAAAATACATGAACCCAAGGTTCTATATTTGTTCTTACTAGGAAGGATGTATTCTGAAAAAGCTAGAACAAGTAACTGTAGCTAGAAAGGGGGGAAAAAAAGTCCTTGTGTTTTTAAATCATCTTTACAATCACCAGCATAAGGCTGAAAAGCTATTAAACAACTGGTGTTTTCAGGCTAGCATGGATTGCTGATGTAAAACACACAGCCCATGGAGACCTGGTGAATTAGTCCTTGAGTGTCACCTTTCTGACCTTAGTGGTCACTAAAGGGTTTTGCTGATTTCTGCTGTAAACAGTGAGCTGCTGGAAGTTAAAGTAGCTTAATTTTGAGAATGATGAAACCTTCTTTCAATAGGAAAAACTTCGATATTTCTAAAGGGAAGGTACACAGGCCCCGAGTCCTTCAATGGTATCACACCACAGGGCACTAAATATGAAGTATTTTTTACTGTTGACTGAAGTGGGTGATCACTGATGCTAGGATTCCTGTTAGGGAAAGGGTGTACAGTTAGGCTGCAGCTGCCTGCAGGACGGGAGTTTGTGCTGTTAGCCAGGGAGAGAGCAGATCCTGACTGGAATCCTTCACCTTCCATGGATCAGCAGTTCAGTGCTTTCCTTATTTAAAGGAGAATGTTGCTCAGCATCTGCTGAGAAGGAAACATGAATCTCTTCAAGCCTTAACAGTGGCTGAAACACACAGTACTGTAAGATGCACTGCCAGCATATTTGGTATTTTAAGATAAATTATAGTTTTTCCTTAGAGATCAAATTCTAGTATTGAAATTGTCTTACTGTAACCAGTTTACTCTTGTGCTGTTTTGGAAACTGAATCCTAGTACTCATGTTTCATGCTGAACACTGCATTGGAAAGCTGTCATCTTCACTTTCCATAAGGTATTCTTTGTAATGGTCAGTTTATACTTCTGCCTTGTGGACTTCACAGCTGCAGGCATTGCCATGAGCCCACCCTTGTAGCCAAACCAACTTGTACTTCCCTTCTGTGTTCATTGACCTGCCACTCAGAATGGTGGATGTAGTAATACCCACTGGACTGCGAGAGATTGGGTTTAAAAACTTGCTGCTATATTTGGAAACCTGATATGGGTCACGTTAATTGTGCCTTTCATCACTGTTTTTTCTGTGTGCCAGAGTTGTCCACGTATATTTGAAGTAGTCACTAAAGTAAATCTGTTCTCACAATCTTTCATACAAGGAGAGGACAGATGTGTAGCTAGCGACAGCTGTTGCTTTACCATCGCAACACTATTGAGATCTATACTTTCACACAGTCCCAAGGCAAGGTATTCCAATATTACTCTTCAATAAAACTGCTTTTTGGTGTCACTTAAACCCCTCATAATGTAGAGCTTATGCCAGTATGTGCAAAGTATCTGCAGTAAGAGTTATGCTACATAGACTTGTTGCAGTTAAATTTAAGCTACAGAAATGTACAAGTAACTTGTTTTTAGGAATGTACTGCGGAAGTATTTGAACAAAATTGCTAACATGTTTACTGTTGTAAATATTTTAATAAAAAAGGACACTTCAAACTTTTTTACACAATTATCTACAATAAAGAGAAATTTACAACCATTTACAAAATGTTCTTAATTTTTTCTTTACTGTCAAAATGGCTAAGGTAGAAACAAAATCAACATTAGATACATGAAGTCCTGGTTTTATTTCACTCTGTATTTATAAAAGGAACAAAGCATCTTGGTGAAGTTCCATCCACATGCTAATGAGATCAAATAGAGCATGATGAGAAGTGCAAATGGATACAAAAGAATAGCTGTGTTCTTCAAAAAGGGCAATGCTGAAACAGAAGCAATATTGAAGCAAATATAAAGTACTGCTCTTTAGAAAAGGTGCTTCATGTAGAGTACCCTTGGGGAAAGGCAGCAATAAAAAATAGTTCTGCTCTGCTGTCCTCATCAGACATCTCTACCCTACAAGTCCTACTGTTACCACAAAATGCCTTGGGGAACTGTTTTATCTAAAACTATGGTCTTAAACTCATTACAGAATTTTTATCTAATGAAAACATCTTCAAGTGGATTTACAGAGGAACAAGAAAACCAAGCTGTGGTGCTACAGGTCGAACACAAGAAAGGAATTTGGTGAGGTGGAGAATATAAATTCTTTGGTTAAGATGTCCACCCAGCTGAAAACATGGATTGGTACATTTCTATCAAACTTCATTTACCGCAAAGAAAGAACTACTTCAACATGCAGCTAAGCCTCTCTTACAAATAATATGCTAAGATCAAATCAATAGCCTGAAAACATGCTCTTCTTAGTCAAACAAATACAAAAGAAGTTGATGTTACTCACCACTGTATCCTAGGAATGTCACGTAGATGTAATAGCCGATTGCAATCAGCCATAACGTATTCCCAACAAAATACCCAATGACAGAATCAGATATGATGACATCTGCAAGAGATAACTGCTTTCAGCTGTTTTGACAGTGCACCATTTTGAAGCAGAGAGCTCAAAGTATTCTACTTACAGTTGATGAAGAACAGCTGGATGAAATGCAGAATGACTAGAAGTGGGTAGAAAGCATTCAGATGTACATCAAAGGCATATCCCCACTCCACATCATAATCTCTGTTCTGCTGCTTCACTAAGTACTTATTTGAAATGAACCTACATGAAAAGATATTTGCGACTGTTGTTAATATGAACCTGTAAAGCTGACTGACAAAACATAGGTTTGATGTAGTAATTCGTATGTGATCCCAACTCTCCACCACAAAGTTTCTGCTGTCTGGGAGAAAAAATGTGCAAGAATCATGCAGACCAGACTATTGTTAAAATGGTTTTGTTAAAACTATTATCACATCCCCTGCATGCTACAGGCAGCTGAAATACCCTGCGGGTAATACAGAAACAAAACTTCTTTACAAAAAGAAGAGATCAGTGCTACAATTTCTCAGTGCAGCCACAAGCTGCCACTTCTCTCTGTACACACAGGGAGATTACTTCAGTGAAGTGCTTGTACAGGATCAGCACACCTCACACAGAGATGGTTTATTTCATCTCTACAGAACTGATGCACTGTAAGGACAGGAGGAGGGCAGGAGAGTGCTCATAACATGTGCCTGCTCTTACTGAAAAGAAGTGCAAATGCAATGTGCACTGCCTGGTATTACAGGCTACTGAATGAGCCTCAAGGCTCTTTCCTTTGGCTTAAGTTCTGCTGACATCAAAATATTTATCCCATTTAGAAGAAGAACAAGAAGTCAATACATGCTCAGAAATAAGAGACCAGAGTTTTCATGGAAGCTTCCTCTGACCTACTCTTTGTGCCAAGGGTGGGGTTGCAAAGAGGCAGAGCCTGGGTGCAAGGTGAGGAGAGGTGAGGCAGGAAGGAGTTTAGACTCCTTAGGAATGGGGGAAGCTTTTGGGAAAAAAGGTAGGCCTGCACTGGAAGAAGGGACATGAACCTTACTCGAGCCAAGTCACTGGTATTGAGGCCTGCAGGAAGCTGACTGAAAGACAGAGGAAAATCAGCAGATGCTGAAGTCTTGCTGGCTTAGGAGATCGCATCCTGAAGCACAAATTGCTGGAGGATCATGGCAGGGAGCATTACTACAAGCTCTAGCCCAAGCAATTTATGTGTTGCTGTCCCAGACAGGAGCATAGGTCAGGTGGACCTTTCATCTATCAGTTACGTTTCTTTTATGCGCCTTATTCGCAATTTCGCAATTACAAGCAGGAGTTCCTGAGGCCACTGTCAGGATTTATCCCTTTTCCAATCATCATCACTTTAAGATGTCAGCTCCCTCACTAAGAACTCTTAAATGCCCTTGCTTTCTGAAGTTCTTTGTAAAATAAAAATTCTTTCTTTGGTGCCCTCGCCTTGCCACAGCACAGAAACAACACCTTCCCGTCATTTCATGGTTCCCTCACTGCTGCAGGACACATCTATGGTGCTGATGAGGCCTGGGTTGTAAAATGACCTGCTCCTGCCTCTCTACTTCTGCAAGTCTCTGGACAGGATAGGATAAAACTGGCAGTGATTACCAACAAAGAAAAAAGCTGCCAGGCACAAGACAGAACAGATGTAGCTGCAGTGGCACCAGCTACAGTCTTCAGCAAGAAGCATGGGCCAAGTGTATATTGCCCTACTTAAACAGAAACATCCTCAGGCTCACACTACTTGACTTTTTCACTCATTATTTTGATTAAACAGCTTTTTTTTAAATTACTTTTTTTTTAAAATTTGGCATTACTGCTGAACATTATTCAGCTCAAGAAGAAAGAAAAAAGCTGGAATGTTCATCACAATACAGACCTTCTGACCATTTATCTTTGTAGGAAATAGTAAAGAAAGAGGTGTGTTCTTTTTAAGGTATCATTTTGAAACCATTACTATAACAGCATAAAACCTATGGTCAATACTTGTGTAAAAGTTTACCCCAAAGAAAGAACCAAGTGTCTCACAAACAGCAGAGGACTCTCCATGTCTGAACAGCAATACTGAACTCGGCTTCAGAAATCATTACTTACCACATTAGAGTTGCAATCAGGAGGCCAACACCTACGCAGTCTATGAATACAACCCAAAGTAGCAGTTTTATTGTTTCAAAAAAACCCATGTCCAGCACAAATCCAAATCCTACAGTAGACACTGAAAGCAGAGGAAGATTATTAATGTCAGCTGTGGAAAAGAAAGCATCAGATCTTAAACTGATGGGGTTTTTTTTACTATTCTGTTACGAAATCTCCAGTTTCCTTTTTATTTTTCCCCCGAGACTTTCAGTCCAACAGCTCACTTTTTTTCCACCAAAAAGTAGATATAATGCAATTTATTCATAATATGAACACTCATCTGTACTTGGGTCCACTTGTAATGCTCCACCCAAACTATTTTTTTAAAAATTCACACAATGCTACAATAGAACATTCTTTGTTTTATAAAAGCTCCTTGTTAACCCAAACCACATGTGTAATTCTGTTTCAGTTAGGAGTTTTTCTATTACAAGCAACAATACACTATTTAATAGAAGGCAACTGAGACAATACTTACTGAATTTGCAGTTCAGTCATTTATACGAGCCACTTTTTTTATAGCTTAATTCTGCAATATACAGAATCTCATCAGGGCCTTTATGGTAAAAACAGTGTTTTATCCATAATATTCAGGTAAACCAAATATTCAGTATTTTTTAACAAAAACACTGCCGTGTGGCATGGGGTTTTCTTACTGTCTGTAGAGTTACAGTGAACTATGTAGTTTAAAATGCAACAGAAGATGAGTTGCAACAGAGAGATCAGTTCAAAACTATGGAGTACTACTTAAGCCTACTCTGATTTCTACTTCCCACCTTAACTTCAAAAAGGCTAGGCCTTTTTCTTCCATTCTACTTTGATTAAAAGATCATCAACACAAATTGGTCTTTTCTCTGTGTGTGTTATTAGAAGGAAAATAAACGTTCATCCCTAAACTTTCCCTCCCTCTTCCTTATGCTGTCTGTTCTGCACTCACCGCAGAGCCAGATGCTGAGGAGCACTAGGAAAGCAGGATCATCTCTCGCCCACTGGTCCTTTGTCTGTTTTCTGTAGTGGAAGTTCCTGTACACCCTCTGTGGCGAAGTGAACAGGTAAAGCATCTGCCAAAGCGCAAACTCGAAGTCCATCTGCCGGAAGTGGAAGAGCCTCCGGAGGTACTTGTAGCGTTTCGCTCCGGCTGTGTGCCTTGCAGCATCTCTGGGGCTCAGCACACCATTGCCCTGGCTCCCAGAATTAACCAACGTGGTTGGCAGCATCTTGCTAAAGAAAGAATTTCAAAAGATGTATTTGATTTTGCACATAATAAGGGGTACAAATAAAATCACACGATGCAGGCCACGTCCGCAATGCTGAAGTGACAAAAACTGAGCTCAAGTATAAACAATGACATTTGTTGGAGCAAGTCCAGAGGAGGCCATGAAGTTGATAAAAGGGCTGGAAAACCTCCCTTACGAAGACAGGCCGAGAAAGTTGGGGCACTTCAGCCTGGAGAAGAGAAGGTTGCATGGAGGCCTCCCTAGCATCTTCCAGTATCTGAAGAGGGAAAATAGGGAAGCTGAGACACCTCATAAGGAACTGTAGTGATAGGACAAGGAGTAACGGGTACAAACTGAAACAGGGGGAATTTAGGTTAGATATAAGGAAGAAATTCTTTACTGCGGGGGTGGTGAGGCACTGGCACAGACTGCCCAGGGAGGTTGTCGATGCCCCAACCCTGGCAGCGTTCAAGGCCAGGTTGGATGGGGCTTAGAACAACCTGGTCTAGTGGGAGGTATCCCTGCCCACGGCGGGAGGATTGGAACCAGATGATCTTTACGGTCTCTTCCAGCCCTTAACTGTGTACGATTCCGCGACTTAGGAGCGGCCCGGCCGTCGCTGCTGACAAACACCCGCCCCGCCTCAGCGGTGCCCGCGCTCAGCGCCGGGCCGGGCAGCGCCGCAGCCCCCGAGCCCCGCCCCGCGCTGAAGGTCTCACCTGCTGCCCCGGTCCGCAGCGCGACCCCCGCCCCACCCGGCACCGCCGCCACGGCCGCCTCCCGCAGCCTTCCGGCACCGTCCGCAGCGCAGGCGCTCGGGATCCTTCCCGGAGCCGCCCCGTCCCTTCCTGCCCTCGCCGGAAGCGGCCGCAGCGCCCGGGATGGCGGCGGCGATCGGCGGTGGCCGCAGGGCGGGCCGCAGCGGGGCGTAGCGCCGGGCTCGCCGCCATGCCCAAGTACTACGAGGATAAGGAGGAGGACGGGCGCGCCTGCAGCGGCGTGAGGGAGGACCTGCGGCAGTGCCTGCTGGAGAGCCCCTGCGTCCTGCAGGTGAGCGCGGTTGCCCTCCCGGGGCGGGGACCCGCGTGTCGCCCTCTTACGGCCTCTTACTCGTGTTTGCAGCAGCTTAGGGAATTACAGCTGAGAGGAGAGTGCAGGTCGCTGTACCAAAGCGAAATCCCCGGTGAACTTCTCTGAAGTTGGAACTAAATGATCCTCAAAGGCCCCTTCCAACCCAAATTAGCTCAGCTGGCCAGAGCATGGTGCCAGTAACGCCAAGGTCGTGAGTCCGATCCTTGTATTGGCCTTCCCTGAAGAGTTGGACTAGATGATCCTTGTGGGTGCCTTCCAACTCAGAATATTCGGTGATTCTGTGAAATATTTTGATGTCTCTTTGACGAGGTGCGGAAATCAAATTTTTAATCCTTTCTTTTTTCGCCTACCAGGAAAACAAAAGCCCTAAACAATGCTTGAAGGAAGGACACTGTAGGAGTTTGCAAGTGACATTCTTTGCATGCAAAAGATCAATGGTAAGTGGGGTGTGTCTCCTGCTACTGTCTTGGATGTTTCCTGTCCTTTTCCTCCTCTTTAGAAGAAAAACACTTTATTTCAATAAGGCGGGTGTCATTAAGCAGAACAGCTCTTGCCTTTGAATCCTGATTAAACTATGGATGTTGTACTCAGTTCTCATGAAGAAGAAGTTGTAGAGTAGGAAAAAATGGAAAAACGCATGTTTAAATTGGATTAGGCATAGAATGTCACCAGTGAGGTAGGTGTTTTCACTATTGTTTTTAGTAAAGTATCGTTTTTAAAGAATATTAGTAGATCAGGTAATTGTAAGATAAAATATTGACAAGGTATTTTTTGTCTCTAAAGTCACTGAAAAACATCTGTATAGGGAATGTTTAAATGAAATGAAGTGAGATTTTCACTGTTGAAGCACGATCTTGCATTGAATTCGCATTGAGTCATTAATTTTTTTGGAGTACTAGAATTCATGATAAATAAGAGTTTGGTTTTTTTTATATAATGAACTATCTCATATGGTAATGACGAGTCATTTTTAAAAATGTAATTAGATAAAGTTCTCCTTGTTTTGATAGGATTTTCTTGTCCAGAATTTTTCTGCTTGTGTTTCCATAACATTTAAAACATATTTAAGATGAGGTAAAGAGGTAAAACTTTCTAAGCATTAGAAGTGCAGGGCTCATTTTTATTTTTAGCTGATGTGATACATAATGAAGAGTGTACAGCTGAAATGGTACCTTAAATTTTTCTTCCATTTTGTATTAGTTGTAGCAGCTTTTTGTACCTCTCCTATATGAACCATATGAATCCATAAAATGACAAATTATCTGTGGATGGGAAAATGCTGTGTATTGAAAATTTGAAATATGTATATAAAGCTGCAGTAGCAACATATGTATCTCCAGGGGATGTGCCTGTATTTTTCTGTCTATGGATTTTTAAGGGAGCCTGCTGAAACTAAGTTTCTAGCTAAATGCCTCCAGTCATGCAGGAAGAGGCCTGGCTCTTAAATGATTTTATTTAACTGTCCCAAATTTTAAGGCTGATAAGTGATGGTTTTTTTGTCCTGTTAATTCTGTGTAAATTTCAATAATCATGCACAGTCAAATTTGTTATTTGTTATAATAATGAAACTCAAAGAGTGTCCAAAACCAAGTTAGACACTAAATGCAGATATAATTTACAGTATGCTAAAATCATCAGGGGTTTTGCCTGGGTGCTGTTTTCTTCTCAAAGAAAGGGAAAGTCTTATCAGAGGAGTAAACTTTAGTACACTTTAGATGTTGAAGTAGGACCAAGGTTTAAAGTGAAAGCTGCTTGGTTATTGGACAAGCTGTGTCATCGTGAGTCTAGCTCTAATACAAATTTTGCTGCTGTTCTGAATTCTGGAAGAAGGTTAGTTAATGGTGGTAAAAGAAACCTCCTCAGTCCAGTATCAGAATATGGCTGAGCTGCAATCTGTCACTGCCATCTTCAAGACTGGCTATCGAAATTAAGAAGGATTCTCCCAAGATCAAAGTATGTTTTTCTGCTGCATTGGGAAAGAACTTACAGTTTAGCTTCTGTAAGTACTGTACTGTGGCTTTTATTTTAGCTTTACCATCATCTTTAGCCTTTCATTAAATTCTCTTTCTCTAATTGCCAAGAATAAACTTGCAGATTTTACAAGATGAATGTTATTTCTGTTTTTACTGGTTTATTTCTATTTTTTCCAGAAACTTTGTGTATTTAAGTTATCCCTCTCCTCATGTACATTTACAGTGACTCCCACTTCAACCAAATATGAATTTTCCTCCTTCAGTTTATCAGTTACATTTGCAAAACTGATCTAAGATTTACACTACCTTGTTTTCCATGTATTCCTTTCTATCCTACTACGCTGTTCTGTCATTTATGTTGTTAGAATGTTTATTTCAGAATGCACAGGAAGCCTATAACGTAATTTTCATTTTGTGTGAGGTTTAAGATCATGTAATGTCTTTTTCACTGGAATCCCCTGTGGCTTGTTGGCTATATCACTAGTTTTCTTCAGCTTTATTCTGGCCTTTGTTCTGATGTTACAAAATGCCAAGGTAGCACAAACGCTATACAATACTTCTTTTGGAAAATACCTGCTCTTAATATATTTACTTCAATTTTCAGTTGGATACCAGGGCAAGATTCAGAGGAAGGAAGGGATACTGAAGTCCTCATCAAGAGACCTAGCCATGGGAATTCGGGGTTCATCAGCACTCTACACAAAACAGAGAGTAAAGTAAGAAGATGGTACCTGCTTCTTCCTTTCACGCGGTGTGTTCGTGGAAGGTATCTACTCCTCAGTATTCCGACAGATTGACCTGAATATGCGTTTAAATGTCAAAAAGAAGGCAAGCGTAAAGCTGCAAGTTCTGGCCAAAATGGGTACTTGTCATGTACTTGCAATAAAAATGTGAATTCCAGAACAAGCTGCAGAAGTTATCATTCTGTTTTGAAGTGAAGTTGTTTTTTGTGACTTTACTGTAAATTCTGATCATCTTTTACTATTAGAAATAATACAAGATATGGAACTGGGAGTTCACTTGATGTGTCGAGGAAGAGTTTCATTAGTAGACAGGTATCTCAGAGAGTTTCTCAGAACAGAACTATTTTCAGAGATGAGGGGTTGACCAAGGTTGTAAAATGTGTGTGCAAGCTGCTTCCTCTCCAGTGGGTTTGCTACCCAATAAGCCTGTAATAGATGGGAATGGTAATATTTTTCAGTCCCACACTGGTAAGGAAGTGGGATTTATGGGAGTTAGAAGCATTATATGGTGCTTAAACCATGACTGTGGTCGATGTTAACTGGTTCTGTGTAAGAACTGTTTCTCCAGAGGAACATTTCCTTTTTCTTCCTTCAGTGTCCCTGCCTCTACAAGCCTTTAAGAAATAAATGCTAGTGTAACTCTTATATGTGGAAACTCAAATAACTTCAGACAAGCTGATTAGAAAGAAGATGAGGAAGTAGTGAGAGGGGAGAGAGCTACAGTAACTTCTTTTCTTGGCTGAGGCTTATAGCCAAGTGCCTGATTTACATTCAGTCGGAACAGATGCATGCAAAACTTATTGTTTTTAGAATTGATGACTTCAGTGGATGAGCACATGTTGACTATTTAATTCTGTCTGTCTTAAGCAACTGTTCTGTAATGAGTCAGAGAATGTTTATATTCCTTGTGTGTGTAGGACTTTATTTTTGCCATCTAAATCAACTCTGATTTCACATTTTCGTGTTCTGTTGATCATGTGGAAGCTAGTTCATTTGTTCAAGTGCTGTAAGCATCCTTTGTTTTCCACAACCTAGTTACCGTGTTATCTCTTTACATACACTAAAATGATAATTGATGTCTATAAGAGTATTTTTAACTTAGCATTCTAATTCCAAAGTCGAACTCACAAGCCTTTTCCATGGGGAAAAAGATAAAAAAGGTACTAAAGGTAAAGCCACATGGCAGGTATTTGAATGTCAGTTAGAAGAGTGGGAATGGTATGTGGGTTTGGTAGTCAAGGACTCTTCCATGGTCTGCCCTGCTGCAGGGGTCTGTAGGTTGATGGTTCAAGTGATCTTTGTTCTTTTCTCAACCATAATCACTAAGCCTCACCTAATGATGCTGCAGCAACTCCTTTTGGAAGGGAGCAGGAAGATTGCTACATCATAGACAGACACATAGTTATTTTTAGTAATTGGCTTGATCCAGTGGAGATCGAGTGTTAAAATCAAATCTACTGGATATTTAAGGATTTAATAATTAACAGAACACGTGTATTACTTGATCCAATAGAATGTTAGCGTCAAAACTTTCTGATGGTTCACTAAATTACCTAGGACAGTGTGAAAGTACTGTAATAGGTGTCAAAATACTGATTTGCTCAAGGGACTATTGTTCAATTCCAACATTGTGTAACATAATACTCTGTCTAAGATAAGTAATTGTATAATTGTCTTGAGACTTTCAACGCTGTCCTTCTTGAGAGATATTGATGCTTCTTTTGGCAAAAATAATTTGTTTCATTAATGCCCTAAGTCCTGTGCATTTGGTTACAGCTTTTTCCCTAATACGCAAAATGTTTTTATTTAAACATATTAATGTTTTTGTCTTGTTCCTTGTGCTACACTACTGGCTTTTACTAAAAAAGTGCGTGTTTCTGTTCTTTGGTAGATTTTGCAGGATGGAATCTGTGAAATTGGGTTGTTGTGGACAAATCGTTGACATGGTGCCAAAAGGCTTGTACTGGTTTTAGAAAAACAAATATGAGTAGTTCTAATAATTTGTATTGAATAAGTAAAGAGCACAGTTTGCAAAGACCTTTCACTGCTGGTCTTGTTCCTCCCATTTTTCCCATGATGGAGAGTCAGAGGGTGCTAAATGCTGTTGAGACTGACGTCGCAGGCTGTGGCTCTGTCAGTGTTAGGACCTGTCTGTGTTACAACATCTCGTTTCAACAATTAAAATGTTCTTTTCTGTGGTCCAATCCTGCAAACACAGTTATATTTACAGAGCTGTAAACACATATTGCAGAACTGCTCACGTGTTTATGATGATAAAAAATAGGCTGTGGTCATTTACTCTGAAAATCTTTTAGACCCTTTACTGTTCCTTCAAGTTAGTACAGAGCAATAAGCATATGAGTCTGTTTAATGAAGGCCCATGTGTACAAATGTTGAAAAGTGAAAGAAAGGGGTTGGTGTTTAAAAAGTATCACACGTTTAATATTTAAGTTGTGCCTCTCAAAAGGAAAACAATGCATCTTTAAAAAACCCTCACTTTTGAAATATTTTCTGCTTCCAGAATGGGTGCATTTGTATTACAAAGAGTTCATTATTCACAGGGTGGCATAAGTCTCTCTTCACTTTTAAAGTTTCTGGAGAGTAGCAGGTTGGATGAGATGCTTCTTTCCAAAGAAAACATTTAAAATAATATCTTTTCAGTGAAAGCCTGGAACAAACTAGATTGACACCGTCTACTCATAAGAAGAGCATTAAATGAAGTCATCATCTAAAAATGCAGCCACAGAATGTAGGTGGTAAGCAGTATCTGTTGTTTAAGCCCGTGGTTAGAAAACTTACAAATACAGAACTGTAGCAGCTTTGTAAACAGGGTGAATTTTATGCTGCCTTGATATGTCGTCATTTAGAATACATGTATTTATTGTAAATATGTGTCTTGTCTAAAGCTGAAGAGCATAACAGCTTAATTCCAGTCATAAATTGTAGTTGACAGAATAACAGCCAGAAATCTTAAGATCCTTTCTCATTTTTCTTTTTCCAAATCTGCCTGCTGAATTTTCTGTCTCTGGCATAGTTTTATTGCAAATATCTTCAGAAAATCATTAACCAGTTATTCCTGTAAGTGGCACGCTCCTCAATGACTTGGTTGACAGTCTGTAAGAAGAAAACTCTGTAAACATAGAGAGCTTCTTGAAATGGACTATGCTTTATTTTCAGAATTTACAGTAGGTTCATTAATAATGTTCTTGAACACTGAAAGTGGAAGAAGCAACAAGATTAGCATTTTAATAGTTGCTTAATTAGGTCAGTAGAAGGTAATATATTTCAAGTAATAATGTATTTTCATAGCTAAACATTAAAAATATTTTTTTATTTCAAGCTGAGTTTGGTGTGTCCTGATGGAGGCTTTCATGTGCAATATTCTTTTTTGCCTGGCCTGTAGGTACTGCTGGGCTGCAGTGAAATGGAAAGGAATGATTTCCCTGAAGATTTTTAGTAACAGAGGAAATTATACAAGTAAATCTCTGTGACCTAGAACAAGATATTAAAAATCTGCAATATTGCTCTTATTCCTTTAAAAGGAGCTACGGAAAAATAGCAAAGCAGAAATTGGCTTTTAATTCCTAAGTTCTAATGATAAACTGTGCTACTGTAAAATTGTATTGTGTTGTCCTTCATTACCACTCAAAGGAAGAGGAATATGAACTTTTCCAAGTCAATTTGTAACAGGGATTTTTGAGGCTTTTTTGGTGGGGAAAGTTTTGAAGTCTTTCAGAGGTCACAAAGGTCTAATATTTGTTAGCTGTTGTCTCAGGCTTTTGGTTCTGTTGCAGCCATACCTCAATAGTGGTCATATCAGGATGATTTCTGGGGTTCTGAGCAGGAAGAAACCTGTTACAGGTTGTTGGATTGCTGGCATGCTGAGGAAGATGAGAGTAAGTAGTGTGTTGAGAGGATTGATTATTGGATGTATAAAAATTTGTGTTGTTCAACGTAAGGGCAGAAAGTCCATAAAGCCCTTTATCAGCTGAGACTGGACATTCAGGTCCCTTCCTGCATTATATTAGTTAAGAGTTTGACACCTTTCGTTTAGTCTGACCTGTGAAGGTTTTTATGCCAGAGAAAGGCATCAGCTCTTGAAAAGGGCATAAAATCTAATTATGTTTTCTCTTGATAGAATATTTCAATAGCTAGTAATCCCTCTGTAGAAAGAGCATGTCTGCCTGGTGAATAGAATTTGACTTCAGTTTTCACTTCTGGGAGAAGAAGAGGGGAGGGCTCTACAAAGAAGTTGGTAGTATCTTATGTTTTCCTGCTGGAATGCATTTGAAAGTGAAAAAAAAAAGCCTTTAATATTTTGCAATGAAATGCATGGATTGGCTTCCTAAAATCTTGTGTTATATCTGGCTTCCTTAGTCCCCTCACAGATTTGCAATCTTCTTTTAGGAAGGAGATAAACCTCTCTTACAGATTTTTTTCATTGATCTACATAAAGGTAAAATCCCTGCTTTCTGTGTACACTTGATTGTGCTGCCAAGGTGAGTGTCATATTTTGTCACTTAACACACCTTGTTAAGTTGGTATCTCGTGTTCAATTCCCTGTCCCTTATGACCCTGCTGCCTTTTTCAGAGTAAGTAGCTTTTCACACTGATGTTTTCCCAGTGTATGGCTTGTTTTCCCAAGGTATAGCTTTGTGTTCTTTTTCTGGATGTATAACCTGAGATTTGTCTATTAAAAAATAGTGAAAGTTTTGAACAGTATGCTTTATCATCTGTTCCAGAACTTTTATGTGATGGCCCAGTTCTTTTGCTTATCACAGCATCAGCTGTTGGGTTGTCCACAAATACAATTGGCAGTGAGTTAATACATACTTACACACTTTTGACAAAAATATGAAATAATCTTAAACCTGGTAATGGTCCCAGAGCAGCTCTGTGAGTACTCTACTGAAATGCCACTCCCCTCTATTTGTGAGGTTTTGTTACTTATGGATTTTTTAGATTAAGAAAACATAATCTTACCAAAAAAATGAGGTAAATGGAAAACTTCTCTAGCCTATCCATTCCTACCCTGCTGGGTTTTCTTGTGTTTTGCCCTGGGTAATTCAGACTGCTCTGCCTACAAATAACATGGTGAATCGCCACATTCTGCTTCAACAATGGTGCAACATAAAGCCCTTTTGGTCCCTTGGGTTTTACTGCTGTTTCAATTCCCTAATATGAAATGAATATCAGTAGTAAACATCATTCTTCCAGAGTCCTTGGTGGGGAGCTGTCCAAGTCTGCTGTTTACAAAGGTTGTATTTTGGTTGATGATAATTGAAAATGTCATCAGCTGCAAATAAACTATTTTTTTTTGCTTCTTAATGCTGTCAAGCTCTGTGTTTAAATTGAAGGGTACTAGTGACAATGTCTACTTGCTTTCTAGCCTGTTCTCACCAAGTATATGTAATATTTTTATGCAAGGATGGCTTTAAGTTTGCATGGTATGCAGAGGAACTCTTATTTTCTGTCTCTTTGTTAAAAAATGTGGCAGGGTTCATTAGCTTTGTGCTAAACTATGGGCAAAAGTAAATGTGAAAAATTACGCATGTTTGACTATGGATTGAAAACACTTCTCTTAAGTTCTGTGTGATTTTGAAGCACGGAGTCCTTCATGGAATTTCACCAATGACATGCAGAAAGAAAAATGAAAAAATCAAGCTGCCTCTCCTGCCTTCTCTATCCCAATTCAGCTTATACTGAGAACTTCAGCTGGCAGCTTCCAGCACGAGAGAACTGCAACAGGCAGATTGACATTCTTACACTAGAGCAGTGTTGGGACTGACTCAGCTGGTTCTTGGCAGCAGTCCTCTGCAGGTCATGCACAGTTGGCTGGAGACATCCAGACAAGTGTGTCCGTAATTCCCCACTTCAGCGTCTTTCCTCCGTGCAGGAGCCCCTCACCTCCCTTCTGGGAGTTCCCACAAGATAACTTGTGAGTAACCTGTGTTCTCCTTGGCTATTGTGCACCGTGTAAAAATAATAGAATGAGCCAGAGGTGGACTGTGACCTCTTCCTACATGCTTTCAAATGTTTCTTAACAGTGCTTGAGCATGATAAATCCCTCATTGATAGCAGCGTGGTACAGAAATTGGTTAAGAAATCAGCTCCAGCTACACAGCAATTTCAGCACATGCATGTGAGTGAGACAGTTATCAAGCAACTTCAAGTGTGGAGAGGGATGGATGGATGGGTGGATGGGTGGATGAATGGAACATGCTAGCATGTATCAGTGTGAGCAGCGGGACTAGAGAAGTGACTCTCCCCTTGTACTCCACATGGGTGAGGCCACACCTCGAGTGCTGTATCCAGTTTTGGGGCCCTCAATTCAAGAAAAACAGTGAGGTGCTGCAGCATGTCCAGAGAAGTGCAGTGGAGCTGGTGAACGGTCTGGAGCACATGTCCTATGAGGAGCAGCTGGGGCTGTTTAGCCTGGAGGAGGCTCGGGCAGGACCTTAGTGCTCCAGCTGGGTGGGGGTCGGCCTCTTCTCCCAGGCAGCCAGCGACAGGACAAGAGGGCATAGTGATAAGCTGTACTAGGGGAAATTTAGGGTGGACATTACAAAGAATTTCTTCGCAGATAGGGTGATTAGACATTGGAATGGGCTGCACAGGGAGGTGGTGGAGTCACCATCTCTCGAGATGTTCAAGGAAAGACTGGGTATGGCACTCAGTGCCATGGTCTAGTTGATATGGTCATAGGTTGGGCTTGATCTCAGAGGTCTTTTCCAATATAATTGATTCTGTGATAAAATATTAGAAAACAAAACGAAATCCGGTTTGTTGGCTCAAATTATTCGGCTCAAACGTCATAGCCGTGGCGTGGGTGCTTTGCAGACCGGTGACATTTTCTTTCTTAAAACCTCTAATGCTTGACGGTAGATGAACATATAAGAGAATCCTAGTTTCTATATTTTTGGATCCTCCGGAGCCGGAGATGACGCCCTGGCTCGGGCGGCCGGAGGGGGCAGCCTGAAGCTCTCCCGTTCCAGCCCAGGCGGACGGGCGGGCGATGCCGCCCGGCTGAGGCCGCAGGGGGCCGGGCCAGGGCCGGGGCTGGGCCGCCGCTCCTGGCGCCGTCAGAGCGGGCGGGCGCCGGAGCCGCTGGG
>VXBT01005721.1:694397-916112 GCA_013400235.1 Oriolus oriolus | reverse complement strand
GGCGGGGTCGTGCGGCTGCCGGAGGAAGCGGCTCCGCGCCGGGCGTGCACGGCCGAGCCCCCATCTTGGGGAGGCCCTGCCCGCCGGGGTTCGGTCGCCGGCGCTGTCACCGGCAGCGCTGCCGGCTCTGTCCGTGCGCGCTCGGCCCTCGCTGCGGCTCGTCCCGAGCCGTGCCGGGCTGCGGCGGTGCGTGTAAACAGCGTGTGTGGATGGTACAGCGCGTAAACAGCCGCCTCCGGGGGGGGACGCGGGAGCGAGACATCCAATGCAAGGATGATGTTTAACCTCCCCTAATTTATTACAGGCCGGGTTTCATGATTCCTTTCCCATGCTGAGAAGCCTTAAAAGGAAGCAGATTCTGTGTTTAGTTTGGTGCATATTTCAGATTTTTGCGCGTTCATTGAGCTGGAATATGGTTGTGAAATATGGTAGAAATGCCTTTGCAGTACTGATGCACCATCATCCGTCTTATGTGGGTTTGGCGGAGCAGCGTTAAGAATGAACTTGAAGCTTTATCCCAGTGGCATACATACCCCCGTACCATGAGTAAAGTCAGTATATGCTGATCAGTGCCCAGCTTGGACTGCAGAGACACTAGAGGGGCTTTTGCCTGGGTGGTCCAGCACGGTGTTGACAGAAGCTCTCCATCCCCAGGCCAATATCATCCTTCTGCAGAAGCCTCTGGTGTTGAGCTTGTCTAGGCTGGCAGTAGAGACCCAGCTGGGAAGGTCTTACTGGTTACTTCTTAAGCAATAGAGGCAGAGACTCATCTTTGTCTCTGCCCTCAAAGTCTAAAAAAACCCTGTTGTTGCTGAAAACAAGATTACTTTGCAGTTTCCCACTGCAGAACAACTGTGTGCTAGTGCTTTTCACAAAAGCTCTTAATTAAAAGCTTATTTTCTTCCTGCTTCTGAAGGTCTTAATTCAGTGGGCTGCCTTGCTTCTAGGAACTCAGAGAATGCAATATCTTGCCAGTTTTTTCACAAGTCTCTCTGACTCTCTACGCAAATGTTAGGTGGGAGCAAATGGCGGTGGGGGGGGATGTGTATTTTTGGCAGGAACTTGACATTCAGTGTTCTTAAATTTAGAAGTTCTGGCACTTTCAAAGTTTGAGGTGGTTGTGACCTCTTTTACTCACTATTTCCTGCTGCAGTACTAAGTTGATAGAAAAATATGATTTCAAGGCTGTTTTCAAATATCTGCATCTAGGCTGTATGCACTTTCCTAGATACATGACAACTTTGCCTATGATTTAATTTATTTTTAATGAGCTGATTTTAACTTAATCTGTAGTGGGTGGTAGCTTTCAGGGAGCCGTGGAGAAACAAGGAACCCTGCCAAAGTGTGGCAAAAGAGCCATGTGATCTTCAGAGGGTGTTTGGCTCCCTTACTGAAGACGGTGATGACACCTCTGCAGAAACTTGCTTACATCTGTCTCGCTTGCTGTCAGCTGAGACTGAAGGCTGTACCCCTTCTCAGGTAGCAGAATTTTCAGTCTTAACATCTCAGATGTATTGAGGGTTGGATGTCATTAGTCATCTCTTGGACCTGTTCACGTCCAGTCTGATTGTACAGATGCTGTATTAAATGGAAGTTCTCCCTGTGGAGTGAACTGACTGCTAAGAGAAATGACTGCTTTGTTTCCTGTATGTTCTGGTTCCTCAGTCTCTGTATTATTTTCCTAGAATTAGGAAGGAAAATGAGAAGACCAAGGATCCCCTCTCAGTTCTTGTTTCCTTGTTAAGATTTAATTCAGGTTGCTGGGCTGTGCTCTGCTACAGCAAATTTTAATTGCTCAGTTGCTAGTGCGTAAGATGCACCATTAGAATATAACAATACCTCTTGGACCCCCTTTGCAGATGTCTTTGTTGGAAAAACTTCCCCATTTCTTGACTGGATATGAAGAGAAATTGCCTTGCTTGGAGATGTAGTTTGAAACTTCTACCTGTTTTCTTTGAAGAGAGACAGGGGGTCAAATAACACAGGCAGCACAGCTCTTTGCTTCTGCTTGCCACTTCCCTTCCTATTTCTGGTCTGACAAACTGAATTTCCTCTCCATTGTTGGATTATCTACCTAAATCTCAAACAGACATCCTTTGCAGAAACATCATTGGAAAATGTTGTTGACCTTGGAAGAAGAAAGCTTTAGGGTGTATCTACTTCATTCACATCTGTCAGACAGAGACGTTGCCTCAAGTATGTTTAAATCACACCTATTGCTGCTTTACCTAATATGATAAGCTCTTTACTACAGATGAAGTTGATTCTTCTGGCTCTCAGATAGAAGGAGGCATTTCCCTTTTCTGCTTCACGGGCACTTCCTGCTACTGCTGCCCTCCTTCCTTTGCTTCCCGTGTTCTGTTCTCTGTAGTGCTTTGCTTACTGTGAGGAAAGCGCTGCCACAGACTGGTGGCATGTGAGGCAAAACCAAGGAACAGACAAGACAAAGCAGGTTGAGAATGAAGAGCAGATCAAGTGAAGTACAGAAAATAACAGGGACATTGTAAATTAAGGACGTGACTGAGAGGAGGGCGTGTTTCTTGGCTGTGCAGGGGAGTGGTAGGGTCAAAGCCAGTGTTTGTGGTTTGTGTGGTACCCGGTAAGGGAGGTGTACAGGAGATAATGGAAGGCAAACACTCCAGGCTTTCCTGGCAGTTACTGCTCTGTTTTCCCTGTACCAGAAATTGGGGTTAATGACGTTCCATGAGCCAACACAGGTGGACATTGTGCTTCTGTCAGCCCATTGATCCAGCCACTTCTCTGTCTTGCAGAGGAAAAGCAGGTGCCAGTACTATGGAAATATGTTAGCACTTTGTGAAAACAGCATTTGAAGCCTTCAGTAAAGTGTATTCACTCAGCAAGAAGGCTATTTCTGAACTTCCACTGAGTGTGAAATTCTTGAATTTATGATAATTTTTCCAAATATGCAATAAATAGTGAATTGGGAAATTGAAGTATCAAGGTTCATCCTAACTTAGCTAAAATGGTGTTTATGATATATATGTCTTATGATATAAGAGAGTAATGTAGTTTTCCCCCTAATTTCCAGGCAAGTTGAGATCTTGATCTTAGGTAAAGGAGACTTTCTGTCCAGTTTGTAGTGTGTGACCAAGGATTTCTCTGTAACAGAGGTTTGTGAATGTGCATCAGTGTTCGCTAAAAGTGCTCATTACATACAGCAGTGAGATACTGCTTAGACCTTGTATGAAACCAGGAGAATATTTTCAAAAAGACATTGACATTCTTGAGCTGTTACGTTTAGACCTGCCCCAGTCATGCAAGTATGAGCCCTTCAATGTTCTTGTATAGGTCATGAGTGCCTGCATCTTGTTTGTGCATCTGCTGCTGTGGTGTGCTCACAGAGAAGCCTGTTGTGTGTGAGTTGCTTCTCTCTACAGTTGTGTTCTTCCAGTTTGTTGCAGACAGGACAGATCTTGTGAAGGAGATAACTGAGTGAGTGAAAGGGAGTAGCATAGGAGAAAAGGAGTGTGGATAGAGAGGAGGGATATGAAGGGAAATGAGTGTATGGGATAAGACAGTACAGGAAGGAGGACAGATAGTGATAGAAAAATTCATCCAGTGTGCTCCTCATCAAAGTTTTGTAGCATTTGCCAGTGGAGCACGTGGGAGTTGTAATTAGTGAAAAAAATGTAGAAGTATTCTGAACCTGTAGCTCTAGCTGGGGTGTGCTTGGGGAGGATGCAAAAGCAGGGGCTGGTCTTTATAGCTGAACTTCCCTGATGGATGCATTCTGAATCTGAGAAGTATGGGAAACAAGTGGGGCTGTGTCACTCTGAGAATGTGCAAAGGCCTGGTACAAGGTTTGTGTGCTGCTAACTCCCATTGCTAGGTAAGACGTTTTAGAGATGTTGGTGTCACCAGCTCTCGCAAGCATGGGTATTTTAGTCTTGCTTAACAAAATAATACATTTTACCATGTGTCTAAACTTTTAGAAGAATAATTATTCTTCCCAGCATATGAAGCATATATGTACAGATGTTGCAAATCTTTGGAAACAGCACACTTCAGTTCCTTGGGGCAGCTTATAGCTAAGGTACCCTTACTGCAATGTTGCAAACTGTGCAGAATCCTGAAACTATAGTCAATTCCTGGGAATGCCTCTGCACATGCTCAGTTCCCTCCTTTTATACAAGGCTGAGAAGTCCAGATTAACTCTCTGCTTGAAAAACTGCTTTAGCTGGCTTTACTGTGTTGTATCTCTGAGTTTTCTCTTACTTCCTTCCAGCAAAATGAAATGTGATTAGGAAAAATTTGACGCCTGGAATTTCTCCTTGCCATGAGTAGAACAAGTCTCTAAGATGGAAATTACAGCTAGCAGTGGAGGCACAGAGATTTGCTGAGAATTTGTTCTTCCACTGATTCTCTGTCGTTAAATCCATTGTGTTGAAATGCAGTGCTGGGTTTACTGCTAAGGTTAGGCATTGGACCTTTCTATAATTCCAGTTCGTGTTTGCGTCAAGTCCTAACCCTTGGCAGTCTGAAGCTTGGATTCAGACTTAAGAAGAATTTTTAAACAGTTGTCCAGTCTTTAAGAGTTCTAATAAGACTTCAGAATGAAATCAGGTATTTTAAAAACACTTGGCCTGCTTGGAGTCTTTTCTGTTCTTTTTCCAGCTCTTTTTCTACATTTTCTCTGTGATGACCAGCGTTAAGGGAATAATTTTTCATGGTTTACTAGGCCTCTAATTTTTCATAGTGCTCTTTCAAAAACCAACTTCAGGGGTTTTTTTCTGTGTTGTGCTGAATATAGTAGGTATTGATCTCTAAAAATCTCAAAAGATTTTGTTTTTTTTTTGTTTTTCCCCTTACCCACCTACGTTTTGTCTTGCCCCTAACAATTCTTTCAATCTTGTAGCTACTTTTTACATTTTTTAGGCTGGAAACTACTGCCTCCCACAGCAGAGCAGGTGGAATGAAATGTGTCCCTATGCTTCACCAACTTTAGTGCAAAGTTCAGCGGCTTAATTTAAACCATTGGCTTGACATTTCTGAAGAGCGTTCACTTGATTTGGTCCGTTGACTTTGCTTGGGAGGTTGTAAACTTGAACAGCAGTATGGTAATATCTTCAGTCACCAGAGCTACTTGCCAAGCTCTTTGTGCCATTTTATTGTTATATTTTTTACCATTAATTACTAAGTGCTAGTGCATTAATTCTGATAACAGTTCTGTAAATATTGAAACTTATTGAACATTGTGTAATTTTTTTAAAAAAGAGTTCTCGGGTATTGTCTTGTGGAAGATGCTGCACATAAAATGTAAAATCTGGGTTAAGTATTCCTATCCATGTCCAGAAGTCTGTAGAGCATTTCGCAGCATTTCCATTTTTGAGAAGGGACGCTATCTGCACAAGGGAATTATCTCATGTCTATCTTATCCCTTCCAGGTTTTATGGGTCACTTTTTCAAGTTCAGAATTGTATGGGATCACACAGACAATTACAGCAACAATTAATATGATACCAGTTGATGATAATGTCAATAGAAAAGTCTTGTATATATATCTATGTTTTAAAGTTGGTGTCACAGCTAGAAGCTGGAAGCTTTTGGCCTGTGACACTTAACTCCCTATGGACTCAGGAACTTGCTTTGTTGTCCGGTCACATATTTCTACGAACATGGGTGAACATGGACCTTGAGGTTTTCTAGTGATCATAACTTCTACTCCCAAAGTGTGGGTGGACCATCCATCATTATTTCTGAGACTGGGAGAAGTGTTTGGAGCTGGTTCCCTGCCGAATGGAAAGCAATGCTGCTCCATATAAACATGACAGTTATAGGCACGAATACAGCATTTTCAACTGCAAATGACCTACAGTGCTGTCAAAATAGCTGTCTTAAAAGAGCAATCCATGTAACCACAGTTTGGCCTCGTGGATTCCAATTATGCTAAATCTTTAGTTAGGTGATTTCTACTTTTCTCTTGTATTTAGTACACAGGAGGGGTCTAATCTGAGGATGAACTGTTCAGTAAAGACCATCAGTGAGTGTAACAGCTTTATTTGTTGCAGAAATTGGAAGTTGTACAGCAATCAAAGCAGGAGATTAAGGGAAGAGGAGGACAAAGTTGGTTTTTTTAATTGAGATCTGCATCCTTCCAGAGGCCTGTGACACAACCCTACCACTCGTCAGAGCTTCTGTGTGGTGCAAGGCAAGTCTGAAAATTTTCCTTTTGCCATTGATCAGTACAATATTTCTCAGTTTTTGTGTGCTTGATTTAAGATCTGGTTTCAGTTTCATAGAAAAGGCTAACCCCTCCTATCTGTTACTGCATATATTACATGAAAGGCTGTATACTTCCAAAGCTGAATCGTTGGTATCTTGAGTTGGACACCCCGGTTAGTTGGTACTTTATTCTTTCTGCAGAAGCTGGCTGGTTCTCCCTTGAAATCTGTGTCCAGCATCTCTCCCATTCCCAGAGAAGGTTCCCAGCCTCCTTGCAACAGTTTAGACTGCTCCCCTTGGTTTTTCTCTTTATGCTACTTGTCCCATCTCTTTGGTCTGCCCATTCTTGGCAATTTCCCAGCTCTTTACTGCAATGATTCTTCTCAGGCAAGTTGTTTCTGACCTTATTTCTACTTCCAGATGTCAGTCCTGGTCTTCTGACAACTTGCCAGTATTGCTCTTCAGTTACTTCTCCTGTTCCTTTGGTTTGGCCATTTTTACCTATGTTTTTGAATTTGGTATTTCTTTCTTATTCCTGAAGACTTGTCACAGAAATACAGCTTCTGTTGGCCAAGTTCAATATTCAGCCAAACTGTTGAATGATTGTTATAAGGAACTGTCTTCTGAACTCCTTGGGGTGCCTGTAAGGCAGTGCATGCTATCTTACCTGTGGAAATCAAGTACTCATTCTTTTGGCATCTCTGGAGATTTTAGTTGTGAATTAACCTCTACTGGATCTGTGTTTACTGTGGCTTTTTAAAGGATTAGAATAGAAAGGAAAGACTGACGGTTTTGGGTTTTTTTTTCATATTATGCAAAACGTTTTTTCTTTAGATCTTAGTCTTGGTAGTAGCTGAACTGTTTGAGCTGAAACTGATGATTGTTCTTTAAAAACTGGTCTGAGACAAACACTCAGCGTGAAAAATTTCTGGGCACGCACTTTGGAAAAAATGTAAGCAAATGAAAAGAATAGTCTTTTAAGAAGTGGTGTTGAGCAGGCATAGTAACAGGTAGAGATGCTACTGGTCCCACCTTCTGATTTCTCCTCTCTTGCTGCACAGTTAGGAAGTGCTTTACAAACTGTTCATTAACTTCATGGGAGCCCGTGTATCTCAGCTGTCGTTCAGTGGCATGACAGCGTAATGTTTGCCATGCAGTGGCATATAAGAGGTTTTTAAAATAGGATGGGACTAGTGATGGCATTTAAATGACTTGGCCATTAGAAAAATAGGGGAAATCTTGTGTTAACAAGGAACTGCTTTCACTGTAAACAGAGATTTTCCTTCTCTTCCCCTTTTGGTAAGAATAGTGGAAATGTTGAAGTGCGTCTTTGCTTTGCTGTATAGCGAAGCTCTTTCTCTTCCCCAGCAATGTACCTTTTCTCAAACAACTGTGAGGAAACATTTGTTAAGCAATAACCCAAAAATGTATGGTTGTTGCCATCTAAATTGTCAGCATTACTTAGGGTTTTTTAATTCAAGTAATAGACAGACTTCATCTTACAAAGTTTGTCAGACTTGAGAAAACTACATATGCTCTGATTGAATCTTTTCAACAGTATGTTTCTTTTGGCAAGAGCAGATTACCCAAGAATACGTGTTCCTGTTAGTTTGACCCAGTCTATATTTTAGCGAAATTACTCTTTCCAAGAAGTATTAGTAAGAACTGTATTTCTGCTAGAAATACTAGTGGCTATGGTAGCAATGCTGGAGACACAGACATCCAACGTGAGCTATGGATTTTCATCTTCACTTGATCTAGAGATGGATATGGAAACAAGCCTTGTTAATTCTATATCAGGTTCTCACTTTGTGACTTCTGTGTCATGGTGTTTTGAAATGTTCTGTACTTAATGTATGAATGGCTGTTTACAGTTCTGCGTTCCCAAGAGGCTTTCAAGCTGGAAGAATGCAATCTTTTATGACCAGAAGATTATAGAAAGAAAACACAGCAAAATACAGTCAGTCAAGAAATCTGTATGAAAGCTCCTACAGAGAGTTTGCAATGAGAGTTTTGGATGTGTGCGCTCTATGCAATTTTGAGAAGATTTCAGACTAAATCTCATTAATATATTGAATGAACATGCCTATTAAAATATTTAGCAGTTCTGTTGTATAACATAGGTAGCCCAGTTACAGCAGAGCAGTAAGTCTCCAGGTGCTCTCAGAAACTGGGATCTTCAGCACCCTGCAGGCTTGGAGGTGAACTGAGCAATTTTATTAAAATCTCATAGGTAAAATGAGTATACTGCTAAAAGTGGACTGATGAGATGTAAATAAAGCCATTAGAAGTCATCATATATGTATATGTATTGTGCTGCTTTTCAGTGAGTGCATAATGTCTGTTACTTCCCAGCAGGATAATATTGCCCTGGGAGAAGAGATGCTGTTGGAGAAGCAGCTCAGCAGTTAGACTGGCTGCTGAGCACAGGGAGACTTGGAGAGCTGTTCTAAAAATACTGCTTTCCAGTCCTAGCAGAAAGCAGGTACTTGGGGCATCAATATGTGGTGAATGAATTGTGAGGATCAGTGTTTTTCTAGAGAGATTTCCCCTCTGAGGAAGAGCAGTAAAAACTTCTAATGTTTTGTTACGTAAATGTCACGTCTCACATAGACCTGGCATAGGAATAGAAATTCTTTATTTCTGTGGTTCTCTTAAGTTTCCTCCTTGTTCTCTTTCTGTCCTGTTGCCCTGAAGGGACAAAAGCACATTTTCCCCCTCATTTCCCTTACCTCAGAGTTAATTCAGGGTTCTACAGCTTGGAAAGTAACACGTTAATTCTTACTCTTGGAACAGCAGAGTGCCATTGTATTACCATCTTGCTGTAGCAATGCGGGGTTGCTTTGTGTATCTCCTGTTCAGGGCTGAAATGCTACAATCTCCAGAATGTGTTTGCTCCTGAGGCATCTGCTGCTGTGTGAAGAAAGAAGGCAAACAACATAGTCCTCTCCGCTGCTGTGTGTATATAAACAGGATAGTTCATCCCAGGAGTTTCCACTTGAACCCCTCAGGTAAGGGCTGGAATATCCCTGCACCATGGTAGAGTAGTTCTTCTTCAAGGATGCCTGTGAGAGCTTTCAGTCTGAGAGTGGAAGTTTATAAGTGCACCTTTTTACCCCTCCCATTTCCACTTCTTACTCTGGAAATTTGCATTTGGCATGGATTCCTGGTGAGCTGTACTGGTGAGACTGATGGGAGGGAAAACAGTTCTTTGAAACTGGTTGTCAGAATCCAGTAAAAGTTTATTTTAGGAGAAGCCATAGTAGACATGTCTCAAGTAAACTAAGTGATGAGCGTAAGTTTTGCATGCAGCAGTTACAAAAGAATATCAAGAAACGTATGTGGCAGTGTTGTTATCAACCTTGGGTGTTTGGAAATCACAGGAAGCCTTCAGAATTGTGAGGCTTGTTGGAATAATCCTTGCCATAGACTTTAGATTTGTCTCCCAGCTTTGGGAGCTTTTAGGTAGCTCTCCATTAAAAGTAGTAAAATAGCATGCTATGTGATCATCTGAAATTCTGCTCTTCCTGAAAACCCTCATGTCTTAAACTTTTTTGTTCCTGTGAGCGATGCTGATTCATGCTAATGTGTCCTGCCCTCTTAACAAGTTGACTTGTCAGGCATGTTTACAAACTTTATTCTGATACTCATAAGGTGAATGGTTTTGTCTTTCCTATGTGTAATACATGCTTCAAGGACCTGTGGCTTTCAGGAAAAGGCTGAGTATTTTGAGACAGGTAAAATTATTAGAAGCACCAGTGAATCCTGAGTGAATATTTGTTGGAGGTTCTACAAAAACTCTGGGTTTCTCTGAGGCCCTTCACAGTGGTTATGAGAATGGACAAGCCCCACTTTTATATGGGCTTCTAAATATGTCTGGATTTGTTTCATTGTATATGGTTCATTGTCTTACTAATTCATGGTGCAGAATTATGCAAAGGATTCCAGTTTGATGCTGACATCAGTATCTGCAGGTATTGCATCTATCTGGAGCTTTCAGAAAGTGATGAGTTAGTGAAATGCAGACAAGTCCATTTTGTGGTGTTTCTGCAGCAGAGCAGTATCATGAACTATACAGTTTCTGAAAAAGAGATTTTGAGACGGGGGTTTCATAGGAAACATTTATTTTCAGGCTGCTCCCATATTATGACCCTTCCTGTCAAGATGAGTGCCCTCCCAGAAGCATTGCAAGGTTGTGAAGTACAGTGTACTTCAGTGGTTCCCAGGATATGGTGGTGCCAAGCAGAAAAATGTGGAGGGAATAATGTCGTGGCAGCGCTGTGCTCCCCTTGGCATGCCTTTTGTAGTTGCAGTGTCCCTGTAGCTTTAGGCTTTGTGATTTTCCCAAGCCAAAGTGTAACCCTAACCCTTAGTGGAGCAGTAAATCAGCCTTTGGCTGAGGCTAAGGGTCCCAGCACATGGGTGGTGCCAAGGAAAATGGTGTGGAGGGAGCAATGTTGTGGCAGTGCTGTGCTCTCCTTGGCCCAATACTTTCCATCTGAGACCTGCTGCTGAGATTTATAAATTAGAACTTGTGAATAGTTGGTATAATTTAAATTGTGAGATGCAAGGATTGGAGGAAGCAAGAAGTGCTGAAAATCAATTTTCTTGCCTTTGTTTGTTTGTTTGTTTTTTAGCATCTGGATTAGAGAGCCCACGAAGACACATTCCTCTAGGGAGGGTAATGTTGTGTGGCTCTGGAAGGAGGAGAGATTCAGTTTACCTAAAATGTTGCAAGACCTTGGGAATAAAAAGAAAGAAAATATAAGTGTTACTTCTATATGTAGAAGGCAAAGGGGATTTTTTTTAATGGCCTCTTTTTCCTCATTGCTGCAGTTATGATTCCAGATTGGGATTAGACTAGAATTTAGTTCAGTTGGAACAGGGAAGCCGTGAAGGTGGCAAGAGAGATATACCTGAACAGAAAGGGTACTTGCAGAGCCCAAGTTGAGAGGCATGGGCTGCCTGTGAAAGGTTGACAGGATTATATATGAGTTCTAGGCACATGGACTTTAAAAGACCTTGACATTCGTTTATAGAAAAGATAGGGAAAATAGAATTTATCTGTCATTTTATTGATATTGCTGGGAAGGAGATAATGGAAGACACTCTAGAACTGGGATTGAAGATCAGGAGAACGTAAAGAACTGCAAGAAGGAAGATTTGAAAAAGCAAAAATAAATCACTGAAACAACCCTCTAAAAAAGGGGAAAAAAAAGAAAGAAGGGGAACTATGAACTCTGAGGGAATTTTGGTACTAGTGCGTTAACAGAATTAGCACTCAGAAAGTGAAAGTACGCAAAAGTTTAGAAGTTGGGAGATTTGCATTTCTCAGAAAGAAAATGAAAGGAGAAGCAGCCCTCTGCACAATAAATTTTCAAATTACTGAAGTAATGCTTGAAAGGAGTACCTTCAAGGTACTGTGTGAATTAGAAGGTCCAGTACAGAGGCTGTGTAGAATTTTTAAGTGATAAGAATTTGCTCTACTTTCAAAATCAGCATGCTAAATTATAAAAGGAAGAAAGAAAACTTAGAAGTAAAGCATGAGGTTCCTATGTTGACTGCTATAGATACCTAAATCAAAGAAAACCATTAATTGTAGCTGATGCATATAGAAATAATATTTCACTTTGCATGGTTATCCTAAAATACTCTCAGCTGCTTTGATTTTAGTGACGATGATTACTAATATGAAAACTTCTTTAATGGCTACCCTGTGGGTAGAAAGAAGTATGCAAATGTAATTAATTTCCAGAGAGGAAGAAAGATGACTTAAAAATAAAACTATCGTTGATAGTTGACTATGTCTTCAGCGAGACATTGACACCAAGGAAATGGTTTATTATATTGTTGGTAACTCTGCATTCTCGATCTCATCTTTCCTGTTTCCATCAGCTGCAAGATACGTTCCACTTCTTACTCTTTTGATCCAAATAAACAGCATTGTACTTCTAACAGTGTCCTTGGTTAGGCTGTTTGTCAAGGTGAAACACTTGTGGCTGGAAGTTTGTGTTGAAGCTGGAAGTTTGATAAGTTGCTGAAATGTTAGCTTGTAATCCTTCCTGTCAGGTGGCTCTGAGTACTGTGGCATATAGGATATAAAGGGGTTTTTTTTGTTTCCCACTGAACCAAAATTAAGTAATGTCCCACAGGAAATAAACAGTTCTATCCTCCTGGAGACTAGGCAGCATGAGAGGTGGTTCTAGTCAGCCTCTGTCTCTGAAGAGCTGCTTCCTCACCTTCCCAAAAGGTAAGCCTTCCCAAGCTGTCAAATGGAAGTCAGTCCCCTTCCCATCACTTGCCTCCCTGTTTGCTTTTGAACAGCTGTTGTACCCTTTTACCGGGTGAATGGGTGTGTGTGTAGGAAGGGTTTGGTTAACAATGTTTAAATGCATTGTGCAGGTGGGTAACTGTAGAGTTTGGTTTTTTATTTGTTTGCTTTCTTTAGTGGAGGTGAGAGAGAGCAGGTGCTATGAGTAAGGCAGTGGGGGGGTAGGTTGAAAGGAAGGTTGAAAGGAAGATAAAGCTACATGTTTCCTTGTTGTCATTGGATAGTTTCGTTGGGTTGTTTTACGTGTTTTTGGGCATTCATTTGAATATTCTTCAATAAGATTTTGTGAAGTTTTCTGGGAGAAAAAGCGACTGCACTTCTATGTGTATATAGAAGGTGCTTATATTTACCTAAGTACCAGCACAGCTGATAACTCTTCTCTTTTTCTGGCAGCTCAGCTAAAGCCATTTTCCATGTTGCCTTTCAGGCACATGTCCTGCTCTTTTCTGTCTGATTTTTACAGAAAGAAACCCTGCCATATGCTGTTCAGACCTGTTGTTCTGTGTCTGTGTGCTTCAAATGCTAAAAAAAGTCCCTTCCCAGAGACCTCCTGTCACATTCACATTTGAAAGTGGTATTTTGGTACTGATGAGTGTGTATGACATTGCATTTATCAGATACTGAATTCCTCTGCAACACCCAGCATTGAGTGGCAGCAGGGGTGGAGATGAAGGTGGAGATGAAGGTGGAGTTCAGGCTCAAGAGGAGTGTTCCTGGCAATAATGATCATTGTGGAAATCCTTGAAATGACGGACATAATGAGTAAGCTTGGTAAGATGAGTAGTAGAGAAGCAGTCTCCTCTCTGAACAGGAGAGGCATTAAGCTGGAGTGGGAGCTCTGTGATGTCCCCATGAAGATGATTCTTACTGCAAAACATGGTGGTGGGTGATGAGGTGGACATGCAGCACATTGGAAGGCTTTCGAAATGTGATGCTGTCATTTGTTTGCGCTGTCAGGCTGACTGGTCTATTTTTCCTCTGGAAAGGATTTGCTAACAACCGTGTGTGTGAAAATCCTCCAAACAAAGGCATAGCCCCATGTAGCAGCAGTAGTCCCTACCTGTTGGAGCTGGAATTTCTCTCTTACATCTGCTTAAATCTAAAATCTCTTGCTGTTTGACCTCCAGGCTTTAACTGAATTTCCATATTCAGAGCACTAGATGTTGGCTTTCAGATGGAAGTGGAGACAAGTTCTCTCATAAAGAGTCACAGAAAATCTGCTGCTGTCTGCACCTTCACTTTGCTAATAACACAGCTTTTAATATCATGCTCCTAATTAACTTGATACTCTGCTTCCATTTCTTGGTGCCAGAGGAATGCTTGAAGCGAAGTGGGTTTGCTGCTGTCACTGAAGAACTGATTTCAGGCAAAGTTGAAAGGAAAGAGGAGGTGTGGGGGAGAAACATTGCTGCAATTTGATAACATATTTAAATAATTAATGTAAGAAGGTGTGTTGTATCAAAACCAGTTGTCTATATTTTTATAGAAGTCTTAATTTTTAATTTGTTGTTAATGTGAAATGCAACGCTTGAGATGGCATTGCACAGTGTCTATTTTTAATGCTGAGTTTTATCCTCTCTAGAACAGGGTATTTGCTTAATCACATCGTCTTCTTTTCCCACCCATCTTTTTCACCCACAGTTCAAATGGCTGGCTGAATATATGTTCTTTGAATGCATCAGCATGCGATTTTGCAAATGACCACCTGTCTTAATGCACGTGATGCTGTGATCACAGTTTTCTAAACAGTGCCAGAGATGCTGAATTATGTTTGCAGTATTGCCAAATCACTTTAATCAGTCTTGACTGAAAAAAAGATGGCATAAATCCCAGATTACTAATGTGCTTCAGTGAGTCATTAGCAGTGGTTATCTAGATGTGATTGTAAAAGATAGTTTTTACCAACACAAATGGGCCAGGGCAGGGCAATAGGGCAACTGCTATGGTGTAGCGTAGGTAGAGCCATTTTTATGTTTTTGGACATATAGGAGAAGAAACGTCTCACGTAATTTGTTCAACATAGTACTTTGTAGCTGGGATCTGGACTACCACGCTCTCTGCTGAAAACAAGTTGTAATTCAGTGGGTTTTCCTGTTGTTGGACCAGCTGTTCGTGTTTTGGGACTGGAGCCAAGAGCAGAGCAGTGACTTAGCCCATCACCCTGGTGGGGTGGTAATTGCACAACCCTACGGTCCCACTGACACCAGCTGAACAAGCTGCCACCCAGGTTGCCACAGACTGCACGTGCCATATGTTTTAGATGTAGGGGTCAGTGTGGGGGACCTTCATCTTCCTTGTCCTTCCTTTGCCAAGAGTAGAAGGGAAAGGGTTGTTTGTGCACTGAGGCAATGCAAGATGCTGCCTGCTCTAAGTGGAGAGGCAAGTGGAGAGCCCCTCTCTGCCACTGCCAGCAAAAGCAGGTACCAGGGCAGTGTTGGGCCATGGCCACAGGGCACAGCAGAACTGCTTGATACTAAAGCAAAATAAAAATGCTCAACCTGGAGGACTTTCAGACCTGCAGTGTTACCTCCATAATGAGCATCTCAGAGGATGTTGTTTTCAGGCTGCCTATTAACTATGTAAGAGAATTGTCCATTGCAGAAAGGCTTTGGTGCCAGCTCTGATGCTAGCTAGGTCTCCCTTGTGATCTCCAAGGTGTTTGTGAATGTCATCTTTTTCTTTTGGTTGAAGATTTGAACCTGCTGAGAGGTCGTGTTTTGACAGCTCAGAGGAATTAAGTCTTAAATAACATATAAACCTTGAGAAACAGCCGTGTGTTTTCCTTCACTCTGCAGGCCTCGAACAGGAAGACCCATTTTTTAATAAAAAAAGTTGCCTGTAGAGAAAAAAGGCCTCTTTGTTTACATCACCTTGGTTTCATACCAACATTAGAAGGACAATTTTCAAAGCTCCTGTCCAAAAATGTTTCATAAATGTACAGGCTTATCTGTGCAAAGTGATTAAACTTTTTCCTTTATTCAGATTAAGAGCTTTGTTTGAAGAAGCATGTGTCTTCTACTTGGACTGATTGCTTTGGCTTTGAAAGCAGTCATTCCTGCTCACTAAACAAGAAACAGGAAAGTGAAATATGCAGTGTTTAATTCTACTTGAAGACATCGGCATGAAAAAAAATTCTGTACATTTTCTTCTAGACTTGTGCTGAAGTTGTAAGAGAAAGGATAGAATAATAATTTTACTTATAGCGGCAATGATGCATCACTTATTTTTCACATTGAATTTTGTCTGGAAACCTTGAATAGTGATAATTTTTATGCATGCAGACATGTATTTTCTAGGATATTTGTTCAGTGTTTCACTCTTCTGATAGCTAACAGACATACTGTTAGAAAAAGAACTTTACATTTCTATGCCAAAGCTTCAAGATCAATGCTAATGAAATATCAATACTTCATTGAATGAAAGTTCCATTGAAACCTGTGCTGTCATACACTTTTCCAATTTGTCAGCAATTGTATACTCCAGATTTTGGAAAAAATTGTTTTCTCAGCTAAAATTGCAGCAGAGCTAGAAATTCAATTGGTGATATGGGTATTATCAATTCTGTTTTCTAACCTACCTCATATCAATGAAATTTCAATAGTATTTTGCTTGTGTTACTTTAGTAAAAATCATCTATGTAGTATGCACTCTCTAAAATCACTAATAGTTAAGTCAAAGTAAAATGTCTTGGAGAGTAGAAATATTTGGAGATCTCAAGATGGAAATCTTTCTCTCTGGGGCTTTCTTCAAAAGCAGATGTAAGAAGCTCTGGTTTTTTTGGTTTTCATTCCTCAAATTTATAATTGTAAGACATACAAATGTACAATAAATGTGGCAGGATGCTTATTTATAATTTGTGAAGAAAATATTTTCCTGAAGACATTTCTTTTCATCATTTAAGTTACCATTTTCACAGATGTTTTTAGCAATTTCTTGAATCCTCATTTTTCTGGTAGCATTTTCAGATTTTCTTTGACTTTATAGTTAGTGAAAAATAAATACTCAAGAAAAATATTCAGTTTCTGGGATCTCTATAAAAATACATTTTAGTGAGATGTATTTGACTGTGGGATGTTTTCTTGATGAAAGAAAAGCAAATTGTTTCAGACCAAGGCAACATCATGTGTAAGCTAGTCAAATTCCTTTTAGTTCTGAGGGGCTATAGAACTGTGATATCTATTAATCAGACATGACAGTGATGTCTGTTGTGTACAGTGATTGTTCCTGCATAAAGTAAACATACATCCTGTGCTCTGACTTTGGGAAAGTTATGTATTTCTCTGTGTTTTTATTTTGGTGTGCTGTAAAACTCTGGATTTCACTTCAGATGCTAAATTTGCTCAGATCGTTCTTTTCCCTAGACAACTCTAAATGTAACTAAATGTATTGCACTGTATGATTTGATTTTCTTTTTCTTTCTTTCCACCATCATCCCTTTTTAAGTAAAGAAAACAAACCCCATGAAATTAATTTCATATTTTTGGATTCCCACATCTATTTATGGCTACTTGCATCATGGGGGAAAAATGCAACAGGACTCATAGGAGGGTGACATAAAAGGCTAAATGTGGCTGATGACTGCTGAGAGTTCCAGTCCTTTCAGAATATTCCAAGAAACAGTACTAGCAGAAACTTCACAAATAGTTCTTCAGGTTTTTGGGGTGGTTTTGTTCATGTTTTGGTACAAGTTACCACCTGGTTTAGAATCTGCAGGCTTTGCTGTCCTTTGTTGTCACTGGTTTTGTCCAAGGAATCGCTGATAGAGAGGGTGAGTGAGTGGCCATGGGTGGGCAGAACCCAGAGAGATGTGAAGTGTATTGCAGTTGCTGATTGTTACAGTGCAATCAATAATGCTGTTGCTTTGGAAAAAAATATGTGTTCTTTCCCATTCTTTCCATTCCCATTCATTCCCGTGAATGCAGGCTTTGAGAGGGGAGAGTTTTCTTAATGCTCGAGAAATTAAAATCAGTGCTTTCTTGTTGCTCAAGGAAAACAAAGTTTAAAAAAGGAAACAGCTTGTGATGGTAAGTTGTTATGGTAATTTGTTTGCTGGGCAGAGTTGTTGCTACCCTTGAAATTGGCTTTTAATTTCAATGAAACAGAATATAATTGGTAGCTGTCTCTTACATAGTGTGTTATTCAGGAGCTCTCCAAAAACAATGGAAAGGCCAATCAAAATATTATGGTTTTTTTCTTTTGACCTATTGGCCACTTTCCTCTTTGCATTTGACCTGGTAATGGCAGATTTGCCTAAGATAAAATTATTTGAACATACATTTATTATTTTTTTGGCTATGGGCACAGAGAGATAAGTGAGACGTCTGTAGATGGTTTTCTGCTCAGAAAAAGATATTTGTCTACATATCTGTAGGTGAGAAACATTTGCAAATATGCAAACTTACATATGTATGTAAGTTCCATATACACAGAAGCTCTTAAATTTGGCTGTACCGAGTGTGTATTCAGGTAAATGTGGTCAACAGAAACTTTTGTAGGTAACAGAGGATAAGATGAAAAGATGTAATATTTTTCTGCGGTTTGGGGAGGGATTTTCCCTTTTAAAAAAAGAATTTCGAGTTCTGTTCTGTAGCAGGAGCATAAATAAGTTGCAGTGTGCAAATGGAGTTCATGAGAAGTACACAGAGAATGAAGACTACACAAACCCATCGCCTCTGCTTATGATACCTGCCAGGACTCCAGCTGAGGAAGCCTTTGTTCTTGGCACTTGGTGTCATTAAAAACTGCGAAAGCCAGACATTAAATTGTTCAGAACAGACCTTTTATATTCTGGCTATTTCCCTCTCTTTATGGTCTGACTTGTCTCTTCCTCTGACATCAGTGGGTGTTGGATCAAACCTTTACTTCTGTGGAAATCGTCCAGACTGGAGATAGATCATAGAATCGTAGAAAGAAAAAAACATCTGTACATTTTTGTAGCAGGAGAAGTAGGACAAGCTGACATGAGGAAAGGTAGGAAGCGATATACAGGAAACAGAAATACTGCTAGAACTAATAGCTCTTTAGTTTTAGATGAAAAAAGTAATTCCTTTTAAATGACTGGTGTCATGTTCTGGTTCATCAAAAAAACGTGAAAGGTTTAGCTCTTGCAGGTAGGAGTTCAGGTGGCTGCCTGTTGCTCCTTTGAGGAACAGAAAAGCCCAGCTTGAACTCTGTTGTCTCCTTTCTACTTTGCAAACCTTTGGAAATGAGAAATGATTAATGCCATTAAACGTAGTTTAAGCAAAGTTAAGAGTTTTCTTGGTAACTGTTGGAAATGAACTGAAATAGGATGTGCTTGCTTGCATCAGCACTACTGTTTTTGTTGAGGTTTTTGTAAGTGCACTCATTTTTGTCTGGGCTTCAGCCCAGTTGTCTGCATGCTGAGAGATGTGAGCCTGCTGTTGGAAGTAGGATGGGAGTGAAGGGCTGGCTCAGATTGTTTTTTCTGCAGGTTTTGCTGGTATAACCAACACCAGTGTGGCTTGAACTGACTTTCTGGAGCCTCTACAGGTACGCGTGTTAGAATATCTTGTAGCAGAGGTGAAAAATTTTATGACCTACCAGTGGCATGAGTTCATTCTGCTGAAGGGTTATGGGGATAACAGGTGTGAGCCAGAGGCAAGATGAGGTCTAAAGCACCAACAGATTTCATTCAGGATTTGGGAACTGCTATTTGAAGGAAACAGATTTAGTCAGAGGAACCTGAGGTATCTGCAAAGTTGAATAATTTCGTTTTCTTAGTGCTTTTTATTATTTGTGTCACTAGAGTACTTAAAGTGGTTTTCTGTATTAAGCATGAAACAAGGAAACAGTTGCTAAGAAGGATTTCTCAAGTAGTTTACATTTTAGAGTAGAGGTTCTCCAGTTTTGGTGTCACTTTTGCTTATTCCTATCAAAAAACCCCAGAAATGTGGATCACAGATGTGTTAGGTTTTGCTGATCTCTCCTTTGGATGTGCCTTATGTCCCCACAGATTCCCTGACTTTTTTTTATTCATTGCCAGATGGATTACTTCAGCCTTACACAAAGTGAAGCGATTTGGAGTTACATATAGTTATTGATCAGTGCTTCCTAGCAGCTTTAGTTCTAAAGGGGACAGGTTTGCACAAGACATCTGAGACACTCATGACTGATAATGTGTGTTGGCTTTCTGCTCTTCCTGTGCTCAGAGGCACAAAACTCACGCCTTGGGAAACTGACTTCTTCCTGTTTGTCACCCAATCCTACATATTGAAAACAGCTTGAAGTTGAGCTGTGGTGTCTTTCTTGTGCTGAGTAAGTTGTACCAGCGTTGGTGAAGTTACTTGCAGAACAGGAAGTTAACTGACTGGAGTCAGTGGTTTAAGTAACTTCTGTTAAAGAAATTACCTATAACCATAGGGAGGACTACTTTGTCCTTGAGCATTTTTTAAAAACAAATTGAAAGGAGTTACTAGAGGGAGAAGGAGAGGTGGCTTTTGCTGCTTTGCTTGTGGATGTATGGCTACAGAGGCATAGGGCAGGCATAACTGAGTAGAAAGTACCCTGCAATGTAACAATGGACAGAAGATGCCTTTCTCTTTTTAGAGGGAAGTCTCACGTTGGTGCTGTTCTTTTGAGAGAAAAGCACTGTCCTTATGGAGGGAACCAGCTTACTTCTTTTGTGTTTTGTGCTGACATGCATCCTTCCTTTTGCTACTTGAACCTGGTCTAAATATTTCTGCAGTGTTCCAGTCTGAGTGACTGTGATTGGGTGCAGCTACCTTGCTGCCAGCGGTCAACACTCACTATTCAAGCTAGGTGTAAACATTGATGAGGTTTCAAATAACCCTAAGGTAGAGGTCCCTCTAATAGTGTTCTTGCACTTGAACTTTTGTGGTTGAGGTCTTCAAAATTCCCTCTGCTAAATCACAGAAGAGCAGAGATTTGCAGTGATGGTAACTTAATTTTAGGAGTCAGAGCTGAGATTTTTGGCTAGTCTTGCAGTGTTAGCAATTGGGCATTTGGGGAAAACATTGAATATCACAGAGTTTGTAATTCCTGATACACTATGTACTTCCATAGGTGCTTTAAAACTTCTGACTCTGCCCCAGCCTTGGGGCAACATAATGACAGAGGGTATACCTTGTCTACGTAATGCTTCTCGCAGTAGTTTCATCCTAAGGTGTTTTTCTGCCTTAATTTTCTTTGCAAACATGCCTTTCCTTGGTTTGATCTTCAGTCTCTCTGGGCAGCATTAAGTCAGATGTGGATGAGTATGTGCAGGAAGATGGGTAGGCCGGTACCTCTGTACTGTCCTCTTAAAGTATTTGCTGAACTTATCCTGAAGAGATTCAAATTTGGTTGTCTATGTAGCTTTGTGTTCTAAGTGACATTTTTTGAGACATATATTAAAGGATTTCTCATAAATACAAGAGTTACTTCTTTGGCACGAATTTTACATTGCTTAAAAGAATTCCAGAAAAAAACTGTTCTGCTTTCACTTTTAAAAATTACATCTGTCTATAGGGATATTTTTCAAGCAGATAACTTGCTCTGAATGATTTTGTGGCAGCACTGTTTTAATAATTTGAAGGGTGACAAAGCAGACAGACTTGACAAAATAGAGCAAAATGACTAGAAAAACTAGCTGACTAATTTTGTGTTTTCACCTGCAAAGAAAGGTAAGTGCTTGATTATAGTGCATGTGTGCATAAGTGTTGACATTACCTTTAATTAGCCCCAAGTGTACAAGTCTCATCCTTTAGTACCCGTGACAATTGTATAGTGCAAAATAGATTATATTTTGTTTGTTCAAACAGGCAACAGAATAAAAAATATCTAGGAGATGGAATATTTTTTGGATGTTTAACTGGGTAATCTCTGTCTAAAATAAGACCTACCAGTCTAATTACTTACCTGAAAAATGATTTTGTCTTTTTTTTTTTCCTTTTTCTTTCTTTTTAGAGTTGTTAGCTTTCAGGCTTGAGAGACTGAGGGAAGAGAAAAAGGACTAACAATAATTTCCTGAATTCTCTGATTTTTGTGCTTGCAGATGATAGTAGGAGCACTCTGGGACTTGGTAACAGTTTAGAGATTAGCTTGGAGACATGCTGCTCTGCACCAGCTGCTTTTAGTGCTCTTCCAAATGGAATACTAAGGATGCTATCCAGTGGCTCATGTCTTGCTGGGATTAATTTTAGGCTCGTTTGAAAAACTAGGGCTGGTCTGCTTTGGTACACAAATTGGGATATGTTGAGTTTTACGTGAGCTAAAGACAGTTTTTCATTCTGTTGGTGCTGATATTCTCCACAGTACTGCATTTACGCCAGATTTGTCCTGTACTTCATCTGTTAATGTCTTTAGTTTTTAGAAACTAGGCTGAGACTGGAGTACCATAGTACTGCCCTCTATTTATCGACCTTTTTCACACCTTCCTTCAGTGTCCTTTGTGCTTAGAGAAAACTGATGAGTAGCAAATTTTGGAAGAAAAAGGATGAGGAGCCCCCAAAACTTCCAAGATGTAAAAAAGCAATCCTGTTAGTTATCCTTTCCTCCTGTATTTGACATCCAGCTCTTGAAGAAGACCCTGTACTAAGTAGCTGCTCAAAGTACAAAAACTAGTGTGTGGACTTAGAGGACAATAAAAGGCAACTGCTTCAGGCGGCTGTGTTATAAATTTCATGGTGTTGATAACAGAGTATCAGAGGTTAAACTTGCAGTATCATTTTTACTTTTCCTGGGTGGCTTCTGCAGTACTAGAGGCCACACCTGCCATAGTACCTTTCCAGACCTGAAGACCACGCAGTAGAATATCCTGTGGAGGCTCTGCATAGCAGTTCTTCTGGAATTACTGATATTTTTCTTCTTGTTGGCTTTTTTTGTCAGTACCACACAAGTCTGAAAAATGGCACTAGTGCCAATCGGCAAAGCGACACTTGGAGAAAGCTGTACTGACAATAAAGGAGAATTTCTGTCATTAGCCAAAAGACCAGAAGTTACAGGGATGGGTGGTCCAAAACAGCAGCCAAGCTCAACCTGTCGTGTTCTGTGTAACTGTGCTCCAGCATGCTCAGAAATCCTGGAGGACTTGCATAGCTCCGTATTACAGCTTCAGGAGCCAAACCTTTGAGGACTGTTTAATGCCCAGCCAGGAGTTTCTGATTGAAGTGCTGGAAACTTGCATCACAGGGCCTTTGTTCAGTATTATTGCCTTTATTCCATTAGAGAGGCTAAGCAGACCTTAAATACTTCGTGTGAAGTAGCACTTACTTTGTTTTAAGAATTTGTTGCCTCATGGTAAATGGTTAGTCCCCTTGAACAAGGAAGGGAGTGACTTTTGAAGCCTCTAACTAAATAGAGTTTTACTGGTTTAGTGTCTCACTTGGGTTCCTGACAGTCAGACTCAAACTTTCAGGGAATGGTATGTTCACCAGAAAATGCCATTGGACGTTTTTCCAGACTGAAACATACAGTTTCATGCCTCTTCAGACAGCTGTGTCAGTGGAAAAGGCCTTGCTGCTGTCAAGGAGCATAGTTAACTACAGCAAAGTTCTATGTACAGCCTTAAAACCCTTCTGCCTAAATTAAAAACAAGAGACACAGCTGGAAACGTTTGGGTCTTTTCCCCCAGAGAATTAGCGAACATTGTTTTTGTTGCCAAATAATACTTCTATGAAGCTTTCCTGATGATCTGTTCCCAGGTCCTTTTGTCTCCTCTCTCTGTCTTTACTGTCACAGTTTCTCCAGGCATCTCTCTCTTTTTGTTCTGAGCAGCCTGTCAATCAGTCAGCTCACTCTTGCCTGGGGAAATGTGTGCCTGTCTCTGCCTGAATTCCTCCTGTCCTGAATCCACCTCTTTGCGTCTTTCTCCATCAGAGCTAACTGTGCTGCTTTTCCTGCCCTGCCACACTTTCCCCTAAGATGACTTGCTGTGCACTTTTGCCATCACTTCTCCATTTCCTCTTCTCTAAACCGGTTTGCCCCATTAGTGAGCCACCACAGTGCTATTAACTTCTCTCCTTTCAAGACCAGATGCTAAGAACTGCTTGCAGGTTGGTGTTTTAACTGGAACTTGTATCCTGTTGATGGTAACATTGATCTTTGCCTTACTGAGAGTCTTGATTCCCCAGCTCCGACATTTCCTTGGTTTCTTGTATTATCTTCTAAAAAATCTCATCAGAGATTTTTCCCGTCTATGTTCTATTTTGAGCTCTGCTTCTGCTGGATAGCTATTTGACTTAAGCCACTGCAGCATTTCTGTATATCTTCTGCAGAGTTTTTTATTTGTTGATAGGCCTGATTGGGGCTTATTAGCAGCAGCAGACTTCATCCCCTCTGTGGTTTTAAAGGCAAGCAATTGCCTTTATAGAGGTGATTCCTGATAGAGTCTAAGTCAGTGATATATCTCCTGCTTAGCTTAGGTGCTCTGAATCGCACTCTTCCCATCCTGCTGAGAAAGTAGAGAATACAGTGCATTTTCTGACTCTGTTAATGTAGTCTATTCATCCTCCACATTGCATGTAAGGGATAGTGGGAATTGTAGTAATTTTCAACCTATTAAAGAAAAGAGACGCGTTGGAGAATTTTAAGGCATGACTTTTTAGCTTCTGTTCTTAAATATTCCTTTATTCCTGGTTAGCAGGCTGCATCTGTAGGAGGAGTAAATAGATTTGTTTCTTTAATGAAGAAGTTTAAGTTCCCACTTTTTATTTTCCTTTTTTTTTCCTTAATGGGACATTTGTCAATTGAAAACTTAACTCTAGCTGTATCGTCTTTTTAGTACGTAAATTAGAGGAGTTTGCACATTGGATAATAGACCTGAAAAGGCTTCTCTTAAAAGCAAACAAACTAAAAGATCAGAAGTAAGATACCAAAAATATGTTGCTTTCCTGTGTGGAATTCTTTTCTATGTGAGTAAAAAATTATTATTTCCTTTTCACTCTCTTATATAGGTGCTGATTGCTATCAGTTTCATGCAAAGTTTGTTACTATCTGTAAAAAGGCTCAGGCATGTCTTAATTATATTTTTAAACCTGCAATCAGTTATGTTTTGGGAGGAAGAGCTTTAGGGGAAAGAGCAGGTAGAAGAAATACGCCCCATTTTTGTACAAGAAAAAGGCTTGTGTTGGCTACCTATTATAGTCTATAAAAATAAATTTTAAGCTTATTTATATAAAGATTACAAAGCGTCAAGTCCTTTTGAAATAGTGTTTAGCCAGTTTTTGTGTGGTTTTAGCCTATTATATGAATTCCTAAAATAGGCAGGTTATTTAGAAACTTTGCCCAAAACAGGTGCTGCTCAGATCTTACCCTATTTTAGACCCACTTTAAAAAAAAGACACCCATACTTCCATACTTTTGAAACTGGTTTAATGTGAGGATAGCTTTTACTTGTCTTTAATTTTAATGTTTGTTTCCTTTTTCATCTGAACTACAGCTGTAACACTGAATTACTGCCTATGTATTTAAAGAGTCCTTCTACAGTTATGGGTGTGGATCACATAATTTCCATGCTCTGTATTCTTCTTTGCTCAGCTTGCTGTCTCTGTTCACTATTCACATAATCAGCAAATATTAATGTACTGTAGTCTATTTCAGAAGGATTTCCATGGAGGGTTACTAGAATTGTTTTTCCCAAAAGATATTAACAGAGAATTAATGCTATTTTGAAACCGCAATTAATGCTATTTTGAAATACATAGCAATTGATGAAATGTTTTTAGACTACCTGTCTTTATGGCTCTTGCTGACCACAAAACTGGTGGTTTTGTGTTTATAGCCAGGTCTTTTCTGTAAGTCTTCTTTATACCTAAAGTGATTTGATGAGTTTTTGAAATCCTCAGCTTGCAAAAGTGAATGTAGTTTGGAGTGCACCTTTCTAGGAATGTGACTGTCATTTGTTAAATAGTTCTTTGAAGAGCTCTGCATTGATAAGAGTCAACCTCACAAGATCTGGATGGGAGATAAATGGATATCTTCCTTCCAAAACTAAGCATTATCCCAGATTTACCTAATAATACTCTAAAGAAAGCTTGTATAATATTAAATGCACTAATTAGAGCTTAAGATTCAGTTCCCAAGACTCTTTGCATGATGTCAGGCAAGTAATGAATAAAATCATTACCAGCTAAATGAGGTGGGCCCTAGAAACTTGTGCCTCTGAGCCTCAGACTCAATCTGCTTCATTCTTCCATTTGGGAAAAAAACCAAAACAACAAAATATAGCCATCCAGACCCACACCTTCCCCCCCCACAAAAAAAAACCCCAAGACAAGCCTGGGAGGAAGGAAAAACAGCCTTCCTCTGGTTTGGGTTAAAAGCTCCGAGGTGATCTAGAGAACTGGTAATGAGGATAATGTGACCTCATCTCCAGGTGCATGCTTTTTCTCTACCCTCACTTTGTTTTGGAGGCAAAATACCTGCCAACAGACCTGTCCTTTTCACCAAATTAATCTCTGTGTGAAGGAAGCCTTGGTTCTGTGGCCCAGCCAGGCTGGAAAGGGCAGCTGCAGCTCCCAGGGGTGCAGAGTGGCAGGACCTGTGGGCTGTGACCATCATCAGGCAGGTGCAGGAGCAGCCATGAATTCCAAACAGCTGAAGTACATCGCAGAATTAGAAGAAGGTGGAAGTGGGAGAGAGCAGGTTGATAGAAAATACTTGTTTTATTGTCTTTATAATATAAAAAGACAATGCTAGTAATCTTACCAGTTTAAATTGGTGCAGTTTAACTATAAACGAGAGGTTGTATGTTAACATAAAATTCAAGGGCTCAAAGTCTTTTCCCTAAACACTGTATGATGCAAACATCTGTAATCTCTGGTCTCACCTTAGTCACCAAGCCATCCCATGCCAGAGACCTTTTACTCTACTAGAAGGTGAAAATAATCTAAACACATAGCAATATATTAATGCATGCTTGTGGATTATACATAAACAAGTGAAACTCACTGGAAAGAAAAACAGAAACCCATCACAACACTGATATATCACCTGCTCTTCCAAGAGATACATGGAAAAAGATGTCATAACTGGTGAGTCTCTTTGGGGTCTGTATTTTTATGTACCTGCCAGAAAAGAAAATGGTTTATTTAATAATGAGATTCTGAGTCTATTCTTTTTTTTAATCATTATTACTTGCCTTCTCTTTACCATCTCTGTAGGCTTGCTGGTTGGAGTTGACTGTTCTTAGAATAAGACATGTAGCCTTTGACATAGAGATTTTTTAAAATCCCATTAGAAACACCACAGTGCTACTTTTAGTGAGCTTTTTCTGTGACCTAATTTTAGGAAAAATCCCAGATGATCTCAAGTCAATTAAGTTCTGAATGTCAAAATCTAGATTAATCATGAAGGAAACACTTCCATTATCAACACTTTTAATAAGCTTTTCCACCTTGGGCTCCCTCTGGATGCACAATTAGAGAGCGTGTACAGTACCTTAGTCTTTGAGTGGTCCCATTGATTATTTGGTGGCATTAATCTGGAGAATAACTTGCAGTGCACCACAAATACATAATGACTTAAAAGTTGTGAGCTTGCAGATAACTCTTTATAATTGGATTGTTTTCTAATGTATTTTGAAAGAAGAAATAAAGAATTTTGAGAGAGAAGAAAAGTGGTTTTCATTTTATTAGATTTTTACTGATCAACTTACATTTGGGGGCCCTCATAGCATTTTGAGAAGTGGTACACTGTACTAAGAGCAGGACTTTTATTTTTTGCACAGTGGAGGCAAAGAATGCCAAAAGTAGGAGCAAGAGAACGAGGCCTGTAAACATGTGTAGATAAGAAGTTACTTTTCATGGCCTTACTAATTAGGAACCTATCAAAAGATAATTTCCCTTCTGAAAATAGGGACCGGTTAACTTGCAAAGGACTAGAGATGCGTTGGGAAGATAAGACAAAGCGTTGGAAACCTGTTATGCAACCACAGAAATCTCTTATTACAGCTGCTCTTTCTTTGTGGAAATGAGGAGTAAATTTTATAACAAATGCTGCAGGAATAGTCATCAAAAATGTCCAGCTTTGCATGCAGTCTTAGAAGGTTTTGATTTGGTTTGCCCAGTGCAGCAGATGGTACTGGGAAAACAATTCGTCTTTGCATCCACTTTCTCCAGCACTGACAATTGTTCTTTCTGAGGCATTTGAAGAACCTACCAGTCATAGGTCACCAGCATGAGATCTGCAAGTCTTGCATTGTGAAGACAACAGGAAAAACTTCAGTTTGAAAATGTATAGAGTATATTGAATGAGCAAAATGAGTGGATTGAGAGAATATCCATCAGAGTGTAGAATTTTGTTGGACAGTGTGAAGAACTGTGATGTTTAAGTCAGACATATTTACCTCAGAATGAATTTATGCCTGGATTTGTTTGGGTGTCTCTTTTCTTAGGATTCATAGGATTCAATTGAAGTGATTGTATGAGTGCAGAAAATGGGCGTGCTGCTTTGTAACAGAGGGGTAGTTGTGCATTGTATAGAAAAATAAAGATTGTTTGGAATAAGAAATTTGTGTCTATATTGATAGAACAAATTTTAATATTCTTGGAAGCCTGGGGAGACCAGCTATGTCCTGACATGCTTTCTCTGTTATCCAAACTGAACTCTATGGCATATATGTAAGATTTGAGATTACAGGTTCTTCTACACTTGCCCTATTTTGGGATTTTTTTTAGGAAAAAGCAGAGTTCTGATTATATGGAGAATGAGAGCAGGCACACAGTAGTTGCAAATAGTGCATTGCTTGATTATCAGGTTTAATGTGTCATTAGGTTCTTGCTGACCTTTTCTGTCAATGCAAAACATGGGCAGATGTTAGTATTAACATTAGAGAGAAAAAGAGAGCAGAAGTGGATAGCTGTGAGCAGGCAGGCTGCCAAAAGATCAGCTGACACTATGCTGACATCAAGTGCAATCTGGAGAGCCCTTCTTACCCGAGCAAGCCTTTGCAATGTATCGTCGTCTGCATATGCAGGAACCACAGCAGTGTCTGTAAACCAGTCTCTCATCTGGTCAGTACATCTTTGTTGCTATGAGATATATTGTCCTTGTCTTGTTTTGGCTGATTTCTCTGATCTTAGTCTCTGCAGTTTGTTGTTTCATCTGCTGAGAGCAGACAATAAAGAGGAAATGGGCATTTAGGTTGTCTTTTGCATTTTCACTGGATTTGAAGGAGTACTTCCCTCCGAGATCTGCATGCAGTATGTTACTGACAGCTTGTCACTTCGTTGTCTCTTCCCAGTGCAGTCTCTGTAGATTTGGATTGTTAGGGAGTAATAAAAAGTAACTTTTACGTGGGTCATAGCTATAGCAGTAACTTGAGGAGGTGGTCTCAGTGAAGAGATGTACTTGGGTGGTGGAAATGGTTTCCCACAGCCTCTTGTGGGTTGCTTTGCTAACTGCTTTTTGGAGAGGACTGCGAGATGCTGCCGAGTGGTGGATGATGTAGTGAAGGTAAAAAGTTCAACTGCTACAATGTGTCCTGTTATTAATCTTCAGAAACCTTGAGATAACTGTGGTAAGTGCATCATCCTCTTCCCTCCCCCCATGCCCGATCACTAAAGATCTGCTTTCATGTGTGGCTTCCTCTGTTCATTGTCTGTGCTGGTTCTGACACTTTTCCCAGCAAGAGTCTTAATTTTCCTGAGAAGCAAACAGTGCTGTTGTCATGGTATATCGAAATACCCATGAAAGGTAATTAGATAGAAGAAAGGAACCTGCTAGTGAGATGCACCAAAAGAGATGTCTGACAGTCCAGTGAACAAGACACAAGATCTAGCTTTTGCATCTTGCTTTGCTGTGGACATGTGTCAAGTCAATTAGCTGTGTTTGTAAGATAATGCAAAAAATATTTATCTTCTTAACTTTTTGCCTGTATGTATTTTCAAAATATGTGCTCCTTTTGCAGTGGGTGTCTTCTACTCTGTGTGTGAATAGTGCTCACTTCCATGTGTGGCTGCTTACAGGTACTTTGGAAAGTACTGTAGTGCCCATATCAATGATAAAGGGAGTATGAGCCTCTTCAGGAAAGTAGCTCTGCTTTTCATCTTGAAAATGTGTTTCAGTGCTCCTCAAAAATTAGTATCTCTGAACTCCTACCTTTCCACCGGGCTCAGAAAAACAAGATTATAAAACATTAGGATGCAGCAGAGAGTGTAGCTGTTGGAAAGATGACTGGAAAACTAGGAGGGTGAGGGTGGAAGGAGGCACTGTGGATATTGGCAGTAGTCCTCAATCTGCTTCTGTTGCTCTAGTGCATCAGGAGCCAGGTCTGTCCTTGAAGAAAATAAATGCTTTTTAAAATTTTTTTCCATTCCCTCCCCACCCCCACTCCCAGACAGCATAACCTAAGAATGAAGCTCAGAGACAAGGGTAGATGTTCATGTTCTCAGTAAGGACAATCTGAGCTTTCATGAGAAAGCAGGTTAATAAGAAATCTGACAATCTGGAACAGGCTGTGGGAAACCATTTCCACCATCACTGGCTTAATGATGACTTTTTAAAAAATTCCAAACAAACTTATTCCTAGAGACAGGGAAGTGAGGAGGAGGAACAAGATTCTTCAGGCTAGTACCATGCTGAATAGGTACTATAGAAAAGCCTTTGCTTGCTTGTTACCTAAAGGTGAAAAGGGAAAAAATATTATCTGTAGACCTTAAAGAGTGTGTAATAGTCTACACTGCCTCTTAATGCAGACTCTCTTGCAGCAGTGCTTAGTTCAGCAGGCTGTACTAAATTTCTGGTCAAGATTTCATCCACATCTGTGTACCTTTACTTCTGTTGGGGTAAGAAGCTTCAGGTTTTCCCACTTTTCAACCCCTGACTTTTCAACCCTTTCTACTGCAGAAGGTCCAGCAAAAAAGACTGACTAATCAAACAACAGGAAACTGCTGCCTACAGCAGCTGAATCGCATTTGATTTGTAGGTGGGGTCATTTGCAGCTAAGGCTAGTATATGCATTTGCAGAGTCTGTGTTCACTCTTGGTGTGCTTTATCTCTTTGAGGCCTTTAACAGCTCTTTTCTTTGAGTCAGCTTTGATCCAAATATTCGTTCTTAGCTGGGCAGCAGCACAAAATTGAATGTTAGATATACAATTGCATGCCATATATTTTAACGCAGACAAACAAAAAACCACAACTCCCCACCTCCCAAAAGAAAAAAAACAACTATCCTCCAAAGCCCCAGACATGTGAATTATCACCCAGTTTTGACATCTTCTCTGTCTGTGTCATAGGTGCCATTTGGACCATGTTAGTTATCCTGGTTAAAATCTCAGGGGTCTTGGTTTGGTTTTCTGTTGCTGCTGTTGTGATTTTTGTGGGTTTGGTTTTTTTTCTTTTCCCTGACATGCCATGGTTCTTAGCATTAAAGCATTTAAAACATGAAAATAAATCCTTGGAAGCTTGACAGGAGCAAAGATGCACTGTCATTAGTAAATGGTGGAAAAGGATGGGATTCAACATGTGATTTTCCAAGTGATAGAATACTAATGGTTTTAGGGGAAAGAGTTTAATTCAGTGTGTCTTCATAGATACCAGCTATTCTTTTTCCCCCTTGTTTATGCTGTCTCCATGACCATGCTTCAAGGATTGTTTTACTCAGCTTCACTCCTTCTCATCTCTTGATCCCTGCCAAGGCAGTGTTCTTGGCTGCTTTGAGATACATGGAGTAAACATTCGCCATCAGCAGTACAGAGTTTGTTCAGCAGTTTTAACAACCAGATACGGTACTGAACAGTGCTGCATGCGTACTTGGACTGAGTGGGCAGGGGTACCTTTCATTTGACTGGGCTTTGAAAAAGAAGGAATTCTTTAAAATGACAAAACACACAGACCCATGAAAGTCATGCTTTGATATTAGCCTTTCCATGAGAAATCTCAACACAAATCTGTTTATCTGGGTGATAGCCAACTGGACATTTGCTAAGTATGAGGAAAGATGTTCAGCTGTAAATACTTTGACATAAACCAAGTGTTTTTTCCCCAAACTATTTGGGATGTTTATATGAGTGGCTGTTAAGCACGTCTACATATTTTAATGGCATTGTTCCTTCAGCCAGCAGCTTCTTTTGACAATATTTGCTTGATTCATCCCACCATAATTTGTTTCCGTGTGCTTAACCTGATGGCTCAGTACTAGATGGCTTCATCTGCCTCTTTTGAAGGCTGAATCTGTTGAATACTGCAACTGCTTAGTAAAATGTGCCTTTCAGAAGTAAGTGGGGTCAGTACAGCATTGCGTATCAACAGTGTCCAACACTAAGTGCCTAACTTTGGCTTCATGATGCCTGTTCTTGCTTTTTTGTGGTGGGGAGTCTGGCAGGCCTGGGAAATAAATACATGATCAAAATGCTTCTTTGACTAGGTTATCAGTGCCTAGTGAGATGGATAGCTCTGGAGGTGGCTGCCAGAACTCAGTCCTGAGCCCAAATGCACTGTTCCTGTTTATAATGCAGCTATTCTCTTTTCCTATAGGCTCTTTTCCCTGCTAAACTGGTGTCAGGCACACAGCATTTCTGCTCATGAGCATCCCTTCCTACAGTCCTTCCTACATTTCTTTCATCTCACTGTATTTGAGACCAAATTTGCTGTGCCCAGAGTACTTAGTAAAATCAGAGACACTTTGCTATGGAGTCGTCACAAATAAATGGACATTGCCCAGACTCAATACTTTCATTTTATAGTCTTTCCTGGGTTTTTTGAGTTCTGCCCCTAGTCTTGATGAGATGCGTGAGCCCACAGGTATCTTGTAGTCGCGCATCCCCTGACGTACCATGGTATTAACTTGGTCTGCAGAGCAAGCTTTTGCATTCACAATAAATATATTTGCGGTGAAGAAGCAGAATTGCTGTTCTGGGGGAAAAAAACCCAACGCCCCAAACAAACAAACAAACAAACCAAAACCAGCCAATTCTCCAAGATTATGCAGAGGAAACAATCCAGCTTCTGCTGAAAGAGCAAGCTGGGGCAGTGTGCAGGCACACACAGAGACATGGGCAGGCAGTGAGTGCCTGTGTGACAGGGAGCTGGAGTCAGAGGAAGCCTTGAAACTTTAAACTCCTCCTGCAGCTCTGCATCTGCTCTGAGTCACTGGTATGACTCACACTGACAGTGTTCACGTTCGCTAGCGTTCAGATGGAGCAGCTCTGGCAACAGAAGAAGCAGGTTATATTATTGATTACCTGCTGCAGCAGACAGATGCACCAAGATTTTTTTTTACGAGCACAGATGAAACAGAGGAGGCTCTACTGAGCACTGCTATTATTTAGTAGCATTGTTTTCTTAAGGTAAGAATGCCTGTTTATTTATATACGTACAAAAGGGAATTTGGAGCTTGTGAAATGTGAATTTCTGTTGCTGTTATTCTCAGAGGATGCTGATCTTTGGAGCCGCGTTACTGCACAGCTTTGTCTGGACTGTTTGCTGTGCCATATGGAGAATCATATGGCTAATGGGCAGAGCGCGTCCTAGGAAACAAAATAACTACTTTCTCATTCATTGATGTTATGTAAGGCATGGCAGCCATGTTAAGTACAGAAGACCTCTTTTGAAGAAACGGTGCTGCTAGATGGTAGGGCAAGGAAAACAAGTAGTTTTTAAGCAGCTCTCTCTTCTTTGGAGAGTGCAGCAATTCTCTAGTTCTTGCTTACTGAATTTCTGTGTTAATAGAATAAAAAAAGCAGTTGCATTAGAAGTAGCAAAATAATTGTTTACCTTTAGAGTCACTGTGTTTTGCCTTCAGCATTCAGCTGGGACTGTGCATGTGATCCGTGCAGTGCCTGGATGTAAACAGTTTCTTCAAATACTATAAATGGTACTTCCAGGTATTGGGGTAATTTTCATCTTGTGCCACTAAAAGCACATAGATGTGTATATATATATATGTCCTGTTCTGACAATTAGTTATATGCAAAAAATGAGATGTATTCTAGTTAGTGTTGACATACGCAGAGTAGGTATAGCATTTGTTTGTAGTGGCTTTACTGCTAATTTACTCACTTTAGTGCTATAATTTTAATGTAGTTTAGACTGGTATCGCTTATTATGCTCATGTAGAATCCACTGAGTCTTGAGCATTTGCTGTATTCTCCACAAGAGATTTTTTAAGCTAGGAATTCTGGGTTTGAACTGCAGCAATGAATTTATCTTAATTTCTTTCTTTCTTTTCTCCTCTTTTTTTTTTTTTTTTCCATTTATTTTGGATTTGCAAAGCAGTGTCCTTTTAAAGTGCATTTTACAGTGAGGTTGGCAGCTGCTTTTAGTAATAAGGGAGCCAGATCACTTGTGTTTGTTTTCAGAATGAGAGAATGAGGGTATTTTCAAAACCTCATCATTTACTAGGTTACTTTCAGGTACTTGAAATTACCATTTATTTCCTTGTAGAATTTACATAGCAGGGACCACTGTCATCTTCTCTCGAAGAAATACAGTGCTGTAGTAATAACATTTAAAAATGACAGCATACTTTAGGTTCTTCTTCTGTTTGCTAGTTTATAGCATTTGCTAATGTACAGTGTTTTCATTGCTATGACTTAACCAGATTTGGTGTTACTCTCTCTTTTAAAATAGATTCGTTTTCTTAATAAAATGGAAAGTAAGGTCTATTAGTACATTTGCAGTATCTTTATACTTCTGGTGACATCCACCTTGGATAACTACAGCGTGAGAGGCGCTTTTAAAGCAGTGTGAGTCACTGATGCCCAGCTCCCAGAGGAAAAATTTTGTTGACTAATTTTAATTACTTATGTTTCTGATACTAAGTATTTCTCATGTTACAACATTACAAATGCAAACTAGTTTAAACAGTGTTAGGGTTGGTTTTGGGACTGTTCACTAACAAAGTTCTGGCATGTGGCAGTCTCCTTCTCCTCCCAAATCCAAAAAAGTAGAAATAAAACATTCTTTACAATCTTAATTTTCCACTGATTTGGATCTGAATTACTGTTTTTTAAGATTGTGTTGGAACTGTGTTTGCCTTCATGATAGCTATTAAGTATGCATTTAGATAGGAATTCTGCGTTATGTCACAACGAATTATTTATTATAATAAAACTCAATTATCTTCAGTTTAGTTTACATAATGTCTTTGTTGTAAGACATTGTGGATGCAGTTAAATAGTTAACATTAAAGTTAATGTTTTCAAAAGACATTTCAAGAACATGCTTAACATCTAGAGAATGGGATGACAGCCCCTGAATGAGCACAAACCTGAAGAGATCCTCTCCATCCTATTTGTCCATAGACTCTTTGTGCAAGAGCTGACCACCAGAGAGAACTCCCTCTGATTCATGTCGTCCTTGTGCTGCCTGCTGAGTCCCTCTGTCTGCCACAGGGATGCCACTAAGTGAAAAAGAATGTCAGCTGGAAAAAGAGCAAAAAGTCCAGTCTTGCAAGGTAGCTAGACAGTTTGATCTATGTGAGCTGGAGAGCTTCTGGGAAGAACTAATGCAATTCCAGTACTGATTGTTGTGATACCATCTCAGTAATTACATGCCTTCTTTGGGATATATTAGCAAGTTACAACTGAAAACATAAATATCCAAGGTAGGAGAGATTTGTGCAGGGAAGTGAAAATATCTGTGTTAAGTGCAAAGGAACCAGCTGCATTTGATCTTTCTGTGCAGGGGTTTTGTAGTAAGTATAATAGGGTTTGTCAAAGCATGCTCTCTAGGCACCCTGAAAGTTGGGATTTATTGCCTTAATTTGGCTTTGCATTAGGCTGTGAAGGTAACAAGTGGCAGAAACTATTTGGATTATTTCACTGGTACTTTTAGCAGGACTTGAATTGTGAGAATTCATGATCTCCTTGGCCTTTCTTTTCTGTAAACCCAAACAGAAGATCCTGGTTCTCTGTTCTCCCTCCTGTTCCTAACCTACAGGCTATCACAGCTGTTTTTCTTGTCTTTGCATTGCTACAGAGCCATGCTTCGTTATTTTTGCCCTCTCTAAAGCTTTTGTGAATGTCCTACTGAAATTTAAGCCCCCTTTTTGACTCTCACTTCAGCTGCTCTGGTGTGGATTCTCTCCCCTTGGTAGGTTTTTCACCTAGGAAAGCCTTGAGTGGCACAACACCACAAAGCTGATGTAATTTAGCACTTCCCTTTTTCTCCTTGTGCTGCTTGTGTTGCAAACAACAGGTGGGGTGTTCAGCTGTCCTTTATTTGTTTCTTCCTTTGTAAAACCTCCTGCTTGTTTTTGGTGGCTTCTTTTGTGGCCATGCTCTGTGTTACTCTGAGCCCTTTGTCAGTCTTCCTGGCAGCTGGGGAGCAATGCTGCTGGATTATCTCTGATCTCTTACATGATCTGCTCTCTCAGTCCTTGAGCAGAAGTTTCAAAACTGACAGTGGCATCATCCTTGGGCATGTTGTTCTACCTCTCCCTGCAGTGACAGTGGGAAATGACTGCAGGAAACAGAGCTGTTGCTGCGGGTAGTAGGTGGAGAAATGAGGGCCTTAGAGAAAAGAAAGCATTTCTCCAAAATTCTTTAGTGGGAGGAAGCACTTGCTCTCCTATTTTACACAAAAGCTGCATCAGCAATGATTTATAACTAGCCTTGCCTGATGGAGAACTTAGGGGAAATCTGATCCTGTCATTGCAGTTTATGTGAGTCATCTTTAATATGAGTGGTAGTTTTTTACTGTATTACAGTTTTAGCTAATGATCAACCCAAACTGGACCGCAGCTGTGTCATAAGCTTTTACACAGAATAAAAGATGGTTCATGCACTGAATAAGGATTTATATCTTTTCCCCAGAAAAAATGGTTGCCATATTTTCTATGGCGATATGCTGTTTGACATTAGACTTCCTGAAAAAGCACTCTGCAGTATATGAAAATGCAGCATATTGGTGTTTGTGTAGTACATCCTTGTCACAGAACAGCATAGCATTTCTATTTTCAAATAGGAATTTGAAATCGAGGGAGTAAAAAAGTTTGTATGGGTTGGGGTTTTTTTACAAGTTTTTGTTTCTTTTCTTGCATGTTTGAAATAAGCCCATGTAAACTGGAGTTATATTGGAATAAAATCCTTGCATATGAGCACTATGAATGCACCATTTGCAATACTGAGCCATCTTGTTTCTCAGAGAACTCTTCTTTTTATTTGTGTAATTTTTAGAGGTGGCAATTTTCATGTCAGTTATTTTTGGGGTCTTCTATATGTGTAAGCATCTAGAGGGCATCTCTTTGGCCCCTTTTCCTCTTTTCTGAAGAAGTCTTCTTGTAGGGATTAGATTTGTTGCCTTGTTTTTAAAGGGGAGGGGGAAAGAGCTATTAAATCTTTGTTTATAGTGTGTCCTGAAAAGCTCTTCACTTAATCCTGGAGCAGTTCAAGCAGGGGGACACAGAGGGAAGCAGTGAACACGTCCTGTTTGCCCTGGAAGGCCTGAGCTGTTAGAGGGGCTCCTACCTCATTGTGTTGCATGAGCTTTTGCATCACACAGAAAAAGTCACGGTCTCATTTTTTGTCTATTTAAACCTTTGTGTATTTTCAAGCTTGTGCTAGTTTAAATAAAGAGTGAAAGGTACAGCCTATAATCTGAGTATAACAGTGATGGTCCTTTCATTTGCCTTCTGGGTTGGGGTTTCCACTTGGCTTCATGACTACAGTCCCCCTGTCCTGCTCCAGTCAGAGCCAGTGTAAGGATGAGGATAGTTCATTTGCTCTGGTTAAATGAGGTTATGGCCTGGATTATGATGGCATGTGTGCAGAATTCTCCTTGTATTTTACAGGGACGCAGAAATCTGGGATTAGCTCAGTTTTCATTTCAAACTGATGCTTTGCCTTTAAAGCAGCAGACTACCTTTGACTGCTGTGTGAGCTTAAATAAACAGCAGCTAATTGGTAGGTTTGACGTCTCAGGTAACTGTGAATTGACTTTCTATGTTCAGGTGAAACACAGTTTAAAGGGAGTGGGTTCATGATCCTTAATTCAAATTTCCTCTTTAGATAAGTACTTGATAGTGCCAGATGGCAAAGCAGCTACAGGCAGAGGTGAATAACAGAGCATGCAGGTTATTTGGGCAGTAAATATGCTGTTAAAAAAAACCAAAACGTCAGCACCTGAGTATTCTGGACTGCACTAAATGCCAATAACTTCATCCGGTTTCCTGTGTGTGATAGGTGAATGTCTTATAAGTCCCAGATTCCTGAAATAAAAACTGCTCTAAAAGATTTCTTCTGTCTCATTTCAGAAATGGACACAAATAGTCTGACTTTACCGCATAAGATTTATTTTCTTCCTGGCTTCAGTGTTATTTCTGTCAAGCAGTTGGGAGGGCTTCTCCTGAGGACATACGGAGCAAAATGGCAAAATGTTGATTTGTCTAATGCACATACAAGGACATGAAATAAATAATACCATGTTGACAGTCTCTTCTGTTGTTTCAGGAAAACTTGGAAGAAGAGCTCTTTTGAGCTCTGTGTGATAGTATGGTGGATTGGTATGAAAAGGATTGTGTCACAAGTATTACTATCGCTCAATGTTAGTATCATGGCTCTAAATACGTGACATGAAAGTGCATGCAACTGAGCTGGCTAGAGTGAGCTCTTTCTGTCATAAACTGTCTCTCAAATGTGGGTGTTTGGGAAAAGTTACTTAAATTATTCTCTGTTCCCGAGAGAAATACATGGCTTTCAATTGTGTTTTGGTAAACAGGAGGTAGTGAGTAATAGGAAGAATGTGGCCTTTGTGGTTCTGCCTACATAAGAAAGATTTCTCATCATTGTCCCGTAGCTTTGTAGATTCTGATGAAAACATGAAATCATAACGCTGATACTTCTGCAGGACACTGATTTTACACGGAAGAGTTGCATGGAAAAGTGACTACTCTTTTGCTGGTACATAGTAAAGAGAGGCAGATTTTGCTGATACGTAGTACGAGAGGCGGAGTGCATGGGGATAGTGGAAAGAGATGGGCACCTTCAGGGTACAGAGAGCAGTGGCGGGGGGGGCCTGGTTGGGCACGTGGAAGGATAAACTTCCATTTGCACAGTGAGAGTGTGAAGGAAACAGCTCCTTTTGTGTGTGGAAGTGAGGGAAGGTTGCCAGTGTCTATGTGTGTGTGTGTGAACTGAGGAAGGGAAGGGTTTGGCTTCAACACCCATGTCTCAATTTTGACTTCCTTGTAAATGATTTGCCTTTTTTGTAGGATGCAAATATTTCCTAATAGCTCAAGAAGAACTGCATGTTTTTTTCTGTGCTTGTTAGTGGGATTTATATTTCAGGTGTGTAAACATCACCATAGGCTTTAATTTCGTGGAAGATCAAAGTGTCACAAGGGGCCACCAGTAAGATTTTATTGAGGGCTAGAAAAGATTTGGCACAGGTAAGAATTCTCTTTAAAAACCAAGGGTGTCTTTAAATAGCAATTTTATGTAAAAAAGCAGCAGAAAGACAAATGGAGGACAGAACGCTTACCAGTGAAGATCTGCTTAGCTGGTGTTATATTTGTGATAAGTAGGAGATAAGAACTCGAGTAATTTGACTCAATTTGTGTGAAGATTTGATCCCTCTCCTGGTCACGAGCAAGACATCCAGAATAAATGGGAAGAGCTGTTTCTTCCTAGCACCGTGCTTTATTGTCACTAGCTACATTTGCAGACATCTAAAAGATTGCTAAGAAGGCATGTGTCAAATAGGCATTTGGGAGGGCTGTGGTAGCTGATGAAGGAGGAATGTTACAGTGTGCAGTATTTGTTTTTTGAAAGTATGACGTCTTTCTCAACTTCCCTAGAACTTGCACTTTTCCCCCCCATTCCTTTGTGATTCATATTTCTGAGAAAACAGCCTTCACAGTAAACATGGCTGTTTATATGAAAAGTTAATAATGCAGCCTAGATTTCTCCATATTGTGCTGCGTGTTTCATGGCTGGAGTACCCAATGTACCCATTTACATGAGCTCTGAAGCTGCATTTGGGGCCTCATAAAATGAACATTACAGGGTCAGTGCAGTAAGGAAAACCAATCTTAATGTCTCAACGTCTTGGGAATTTGTGTAAAACTGAACATCTTCAGAAAATTGTCAGTTGATTATACTTCATGAAGATAATTTCCAACTGTTGTTCCTTGGATGTTTAGTTTTACAGTGGAATATTATCTGGCTTGAAAACATTGCCTCCTATGATAAAAAAAAAAGAGAGAGGCATTGTAGGCATTTGATAGCTAAGTAAAATGTGTTTTACAGTGACAATGATACAATAAATGAAAGAAGAGAGTAAGAATTTGAGATACTGGACACCATTCATTTACTGTCAATACTATTACAAAACCATTCACAGTTGGTGCACCATGGTCTTGGGTGTCACCTCATCTTTTCTGCATAAACATGTAGCAGATGGTTGGGTCGGTAATGCTTGTGAAATCAAACCATGTCTTCTGTTTAGTATGTAAAATGGAATATGAAATACAGGATCCACTTGTGCAAACCAGTTTGAACTTGAGACTATCTTTTGTAATCTTCTCTTCCTGGCTTCCCATTTTGCAGGACTGCACTGTTTATCTAGACTGACTTTGTGGAGGTGTGTATTTGACAATGTTGAGGAATGGACCTAATGCTCTGGGTTCTGACTCTATGCATGTTCAACCTGGGGAGGTATTGCTGTGTGCTATGATTTTCTTTTAATAAAAATCAGGTGCAGAGCAAAGTAGATTGTACCTGTGTTTCTGCCCGACTCATTCAAATTGTGAAGTTGTAACTCATTCAGGAGCATGGCCTAGCATTAGGAATGCTAAAATTCACTGCTGCAACCAAGTGATAGATGGAGTTGCAGATGTGTGTTTTATTTCTTCAGAACCAGGAGCTGAGAATAAATAAAATTTTAATGTTGTGTACATAACATAAACAGTACAGGTGGCATAGATAATGCAAGCAAATCTGAAATAATTCTGGGGAAGTCAGATGAAGACAAGGCAAGTTTCCTCTTTTTCTGGAGGGTATATTTTGATGTAATGGTGGTAGCATCTTGTCTAAGTACTGCAAAAAGAGGTGCCACATTGATCACAATAATGATTTGCTCAGAATGAAGTGAGTTTATCTTCTTTATGTTCTTATGTTCCTGTAAACTGGTATTTCAAAATGGGGAATGAAGAAAGAGTTCAGGAAATCATATATAGTTGCAAAAGAGTTCAGAGAATGCAGTATTTTGTTTGCCACAAAGCAAAGGAGAAGATCAGACAGCGCACAGCAGGACACACAGTATATTCTACCTTCTGTCTGCTAGAAGAAGAACATGCTGCCTGTGTTTGTAGGCTGATTATTGGAACCTTGAGCCTTTAAAATATGTTTACAGGAAATATCTTCCGAGCTACACTGGATCTAACAACTTGCTTCGAATGAGTGTTGATTTGCAGCTCTGCTGTCATGTGGTTCATCCTCAGCTTCTTGTCCACTGCAGAGGTTCTTGCTCCTTAAATTTGCCAGTATAATCAGCCAACAGTTCTTCCCCGTCCTGATGCTGTTAGCTTTGGTTTTGCATTGTACCCTTCTGTTTTGCATTTTTGCTGTCCAGGTTTTCTGGGGAGAAGTGGGGTGGGGTGGTGGAGTCATGTTTTTGTTTTCTTTTGATGTGGTGTGCTAGGATTTCTTTTTAAAAGAAGTTTAGGTTATACCAACGTGCCATTTTGCTGACAGACAGAAGGAGGGGAAAATTGAGGACAAGCAGTAGGAGACAATAGTTTAGGTTGGCACGACTCTTAAGGGAATAGCACATCTGTTGGACTGTACCTGGACAAAAGCTATCAAGGCTAGCCTCTGGTCAAAGTTTTTGCCTGTTTAACTAATAGACAAAATCACACCCGGTATCATGGGTTGCAGGTACATTCAGAGGTGTTGACACCACATTTAATTGCAAAGGAAAAGTGTTAGTTGTGCCTTCCTTCTTGGAATGATTTAGCGGCTATCCAGTGAGTCAGAAAGAAGGAAGAAGGGAACATGGAGGAGAAAGTGAGGGATTTCCACTGGGAGCATGTATACTCCCTGTTATTTTTATGTTATTTTTATGTTATTTTTATGTTATTTTTATGTTATTTTTATCACACTGATGTTTTTCCATAGAAAGTAGTGTCGTGTTCTTCACTTTCTGCAGTACTTTGGAATAATAGTGTGGCAGATTTAATTGAGAACTGGTGTTCTCAGTTTGTGTAGTAACCCTGGGTGCAAGTATAAGTGGTTGCAGACAAAAAAACCTCATTATTTATAATTTCCTTACAGTGAAGGATTTGAATGGCTTTTAAAATCTGGCAGCAAGCTCTAAGGTTTGAACTGCCATCATCAGTCGATTGCAAAACAATTTCTGTATGGTTTTAATTAAGCAATTAAGGAAAACCATACAGCTATCCTTAATAGTCTTTAATAGACTCTTTTTTTTTCTGCCATGAAGGTGTCTTAATGCAAAAGGCCAGAGACAGAAGAGAAGATGGTCCTTTGGTGCAGTCTACAGTAGTAAATTACCGCACTTTGCTATGGTTTCACTGCTATTACAGGGCAATATAATTTAAAAACTTTACAATATAGAGTGAAAAAGGGTGGCTTGAATTGGTGCCCAGTTAGAATCGTTCATCTGCAAGTGCCATTGGCATCTCTGGGAATGTAATACCCGGGCATATGCTGCTGGTCTTCAGTTTAGTTGTTACAGCTAAAGCTGCACTTCGACGGTTCTTAATCAGGTACCAAAGCGCAGCAGAACTGGAGTGCAATGAAAAACCATGGTTGTGTCAAAGAGGAGAACTTAAAGACAGGCTCTAGAAATGTAGTTCAAAACCCAGAATTGCTTTCAGAAGTGGATGCAGAGCGGGAGGGCATCTGTGGGAGGTCAGAACTTGCAAAGAGATTGGTAGGTAGGTCTTGCCTTCTCTGCAGAAGTTGCAATATTAAAAAAAAAATCTCACTAATGGGCTGATTTTAAAACACATCACTAATCTCAGTGTTGCTTTGCAAGATGGGTGTGACTTCCTGAAGGTAGTGAACAAGTTACAAATATAACTTGGCAGCTGAGAAGATCGATGTAGTTACTCGGTTGCATCGTCTCTGTTTTACAGATACATGAGTTAAGCCACGAGGTTGAAAAGGATTTGCCTGTCACCATAAAACTAATCTGGTTTTTTTCACAGTGTTGTAAATAGAATTTTTAGATTCCTTTTTCATCTCTGCCATTTTAATTTCTTCATTTGAATTGAACGAATAATAACTGACCAGGTTTGAGTATTTATATTAGATGTCCTGAAGGTGAATGGTGATACAGTATATTACAGGATTATAAAGTAGTAGGTCCATGGTACCAGCCCTTGATCTTGTGACTGTGACTGGCAATGAATTGATTTGGAAGTAGCTTTCATGGTATCTGCGAGCTTTTACAGTACTTGCCCTGCTTTTAGAGTGGAAAAAGAAAAAAAATAACCATAGTAAATAAATACAGTTGGAGTTATAAAGGATATTAAATTGGAACTTTGCAACTGGATTTGCCAAAATAAAAATGATTTTAAATAGTATATGACTTTTATTTTCTGAAAACTTGCATATCACACTTACCCTGAAAGGAACTCCATATCATGTTAGATGTCTCTGTCCTCATGGAAGACAAAAAGCCAGGGTTGCTTAAATGCTTTGTAACTTCTCATCTGAACTGACAGTCATAGAAGTAGACCTCAAGTTTGTTCTGCCTTCACCTTGGCCACTGAAATAGAACAAAACCTAAGCTGTTTTACAGGCCACTTCTATGAAGAGGTATAATTTCGTAAGAAATTTTAGATGCTGTGCTGATGAGTCCATGAAAGCACAGGGCTGGATGGAGTTTCCTGAGTTGTTAAGTCTAGTTTTAACAGTGGCATAACACTCCTATTATGTGGGAAACAAGGTTATCCTTGGCTAAAGTATCTTTCTTTGTTGCTGTTAGTCAGGTTAGGTTTGTTACTTTGTTAACATCCTGTTTTATCTTAACACTTTTTTCACTGCAGTGGTGAAAGCCCTTGTCATGTGTTTCTGAAGAGCAACTTGTAACTCATCTCAGCTTCCACTTTGCTGAGTTTAACAGTGTTTTTGCAGAAGGTGCCTCTTCCTTGTCCGCACAAGCCTTTCTCTACATGTTGCAGACTGAGCTGGATGGTGTTCAGCTTATTGTAGCAAGTGTTCCTGACTTAGTTTCATTGCTGCTGCTTGTAGCAACAAGAGCACATTGGCTGGTACACCCTAGTGCAGTATCTCCCTTTTCGTGGCTGTCTTATCTCACTCAAAGGTCTTCTTTCTTCTTGTTGTTTTTTCAACTGATAAGCTCCCAGTTGGTAGCAGAAGTTCTTTTTAGTGTGTAGTGTGCTGTTTTATCTTAGTACTCTTTAACTTCTTTCTTTTCCTTCAGTCCTGGTTCCCCTTTGTTAGTTTTGCTGTAAACTGATGAATTGCATCTTGATTACTGCATCACGAATTTGAACACTGCTTCATGTATGAATCTTCCCTGAATTTAATGTTTTGAGGAGTGCTTTGCTTATGACTGATCAGTGCATTTTTTCTGTGAATTAAAGAATTACCTTTCTTAATCTTACTGTATATATTTATATGTTTGCCTCATCTGTACATTTTGATAGAGAAGCATCTTCTTCACACTGGAACCTGTTGACTTGCCACAGTTTTGTGGTACCACAGCCAAAGATTTCTAACATGCTTTGTTGAAGTAAAATGGCAGCTATTTCAGGTTAAAAATCATACTGGAAAGCATACCAGTTGAAAAGCTTATGTTTTGACCTTAAGATAAATAGTTTGATCCATAGAGTTGTTTGCTATCTCCCAGTTTTACAGTTAATGGCTTTGTGCTCTGAGTGTAAATAAAGAGGTGAAAGTGTGAAATGTAATGAACAATTTTGTTTCAAATGGTAGAGAAGCTATGTTATAAAATGTTAACATTCTGCATTTTTTCACAGGTTTTTAGTGGGGTTTTGTTACTATATTTATTACTTAACACCGCCCCCCCCCTTCAAATAAAATATCCTACACTACTATCCTGTTTATTTGGATTGATTCAGTCAGAAATAATTTGTCCTTTTTGTGTCTTTCAGACTTCATTAAAAAAAGAACTGGATACACATGCTGAATTTCATTTGTGAAAGGTGGAGTAAGGTAAGATAATTTTAGTGATTATTACTGTAATGTGTTGACACTGAATGCAAGAGTTCAAAGATTCATCATAAATTAGAGGCAGACAAATCTAAAGGAACTTCAGCCTGGGAAATAATGAAGTGCTGACAAGATCCTGTGTCCTGGTACCAGTGGCATGCTTTTACCCTATGGTTTGTATTGTGAGTAGTTCATTATATTGGTCAGAGATTTTCTGTTCCTATTTGGGTGCATTGTCCACAGAAGGTGAGGTAGTTCAATAGCTAGTGACAGTGTGATATGTTTGTATTTGAACAAATTATGTGTTTCTGGAAGTCTGTGAGATTTAAAGTACAGACTATGCTGAAAGGCCAATATTTGTCACCTGTTTCTACCATAGGAACAAACCAGTCATTCTTTAGTTTTTCTCCTTAAACATCTTGAAATGGAAGAAGGCAGGTCTGGAAGAAGCCTGTCGCTGAGCATTGCTGTTGCATTGAGCAGTATCCCTCAGGATGGGAAGTGAACCCTGTTGGGCATTTCATGAACATTGTCAAGTATTTGCTTCTCCACAGTCAAAGAGCTGCTTTATGTCCCGTAGTGTGGCAGGGTGCAGAGGCTGACAGTCACACTGCTAGGCCCTGAGAGAGAAATCTGTGTCCTGAGGGGGTTCCTGTTAGCAGAAGTGAGAAGACTCTTGGCCACTCATTTCCAAGCAAAGTTCAGTTATAGGACTCCTCTTGCTTTCTGAGTGCAGAGCAGCTGTATGTTGAGCTGACCAGCTGCTTCTGGTATTCTCCAGAGTAAGAGAAGTTGGGCCACACGTGCTGATGACATGGGGGATGTGGCCTGAACTGCAAGGCAGTATAAAGCAGACTAATACAATGAGTCTTCTGGTAGAGGCAAGAGGTTTTGCTGGTCTGGGAACAGGAGGTAGAGAGAGGTGAAACAGGATGCTCTTGGTCAAATGTGATGCTTACGGTTGCATGCAGAAATTGAGGGTGGACCTCAGTGTCCTTGTCCCTGATGTAGTGCCCTCAGTGCCCTTTCACAGAGTTCAGCAAATAATGAACGGCAGAGTAGAGTCAATGGGGAGCAATATTGACTTCTCAGAGATGTTATTCCCCTGCTCCTGCTAAGGGAGATCAAATTCGTTCGTAAGATCAAGCAGACAAAGTCAGCAGATGCACCTTCTCCTGCAGCATTGCTTTTCTTGTGTCAAATGGGTGTCTTAATGCAGACTGAGAATCAATTACTGAAAAGTCTGGAGAGGTGTGCTGCCATGATTGTGCCTACATCTGAAATTAAAGCAAATGGTCGATACCATGGACTCAGTTATTTAATTGGGGCAGAATGGAATAGAGTGCACCACAGGATGCTCTAGGGGCTTATGTGTAATTTTTTTCCTTTCACTATCTTGAACTGTTCAGTGAAGAACAACTTGGGAATCAGGCATGCTCTTACAGATCCTTCTCTATCCCAAGAAGGATGGGGATAAAATTGCCAGCAGCAAATTAGCACTGCCAGACCCTGTAGCTATATTGTGACTTAAAAGGAATTGCAGCAGTACCAGCCATTCACACCATCTTTCTTTCTTTTATTAATCATTGTCTGCATTGGAAAAGAAATGCCTGAGGCAATCTGCATCTCCGTCCAATTCAGTGCTGCTTCTTGCTGAAGAAATTAAAAAAGAATTGTCATTCTGCCCCAAGACAGCTATAACTTCTCCCCTGTGGGGTCTGTCTCCACACTTGCAAAGAAATCCATAATAATAGAGCTAAAAACTAGCATTGAGGCTCCCCTACAGTGACAGCGTATCATCCTAATTAAGTGTTTCTCAAATATGGCCCTGGCTGTGCAACCCACTCCATATTTTGTGAGATCCCACTACCTGCTTGAAGCTTTGTGTTAGAGTAGGTCTGGAGACAAAAAAGGAGAGAAAGAAAAGAGAACGCCACCACTTCTGTTTGCCTGCTTGCTTGGTATTTTGTTGCATACTTTCTTGCTACTGATGTAGACTTAGTGGCTTCTTTATTAGAAGTTAAATTCTGTCTTGCATATGTAAAGCTCCACATAATTTTTTTGATTGAGGCTCTTTAATTGTGTGTATAAGACAGATCATGTCACCTTTTTAAGTAACAGTCACAGCTTTCTCTTCAGCCAGTTCTCTGGGTGACATGTCAAGAAAACATGCCCTGCTAAAGTGTATAGTGGTGTAGATGACGAGTGGACAAATAGCACGGGTGACTGACTAAGGAGAGGTGATCATTAATATAAGCACAGCAAGGTGCTTTGTGATTGTTGTTAGCTTTTACTGCAAGTTTACTATCTGCTTTTACAGTTCGTGGGTTTTTTAGTAAAAACCACCAGCATTTGCTAGTTTGTTCCTTTTTCCTTCTTGACAGTTTGTAAAATATAAATTCAGAGCGGGCCATGTGTGATTCTGTGGCTGTGTTAAATGTGCAGTGATCCTGTTTCTTAGAACATAATGTTCATCCTCTTGTTAATGCTAAATCGATCCCTGCCCCATGCTGAAGTGGCATGTATTATTGCAGTAACTGCACGTGCAGCTATTACATAATGTGTGACACTTGGCCTTTCTGTAATATTCTGTATTCTGTTAGTGGGTTTTCTGACTGCTGGTTTTAGTATACAGAGCTAACCATGACTTTTACCAGTGAAGAGAGAGATGGAGAACTGAGTTTGAATAATATGTTACACGAAGGCATAATGATATTGAATAGAGCTGGAATGCAGGGAGAGGGAAAGAAAGAAGAGCAAGAGGGCATGATGTCACATAGCTAATGAGAACAGCTGTAGAGGGCACACAGGGAGAAGGCAGAGGCAGAATTTCAAATGTTTTAAGTATCTGGAAATGACAATGATCTGTGGGCTATTATTTTGGTTCTTTCTTGTGACTTCTGTCTCTTTTTACAGATATTTTATCCATATTATGTTCTGTGCAAGCACAAAAATTAGGCTTTTTCTGGAATTAAATGCTACTCTTACATCAAACCCTTTAAAGTGTTTGGAACTTTATCCTGTCCAAGCTTGCATTCAATTCAATAACATTAATTTTACTCCTGTGTTTGCATTTTAATTATAAAGCTTTTACAGTGTTTGAATTACAAAATGTCCAGTACCTAATTGTTAATAATCTCAGCATTATCCTTGGGAGATGAACTTCCACAGAATAATAATGAAGATTTCAGTAATAATTGTTCCACTAAAACATACTGAGAGAATTAACACTTAATCTGAACCATCTAAACCAACCTTCAAAACCAGCTGCCTACCATGCTATTTTCATTCTTGGAAACTCTGCATATGGATAATTTCATCCTTCCATTAGTATTTTCCATTTAGCTAGGAAGATAAGATAGAAAGTGACCGTGTAGGTCCTCAGGTACAGACTTCCACACACCAAAAGGTCTGGACTGTGCAGTACAAACACTTGCAAATGCTCCGTATGGTCTCCATACATATGGACTGCAATATCTTGAAGCACTGCAATAAAAGACAAAAAATCTGCAGATTGCTTCAGACTGAGGCATTGCTAGCATGCTACTCTCTGAAGAATAAATAGCAGAATAGGCACATAGTTATTTTTAACTTTAGTGCAGTATTTCTCGTAACTTTGGGGAGGGCAGGGAAAGTTTTTCGATTCATATCTTTAATCTGAAGTCATCTCAGTAAAAGTCTTTGTAGACACTGAGGATCTGCAGCATCTGGTAAAGTCAAGGAGCAATTGTCAGTGGTCTGAGGTCTCCTGAAAAGTCAGGTCAGTCTTAAAATCTACACCAGGAGAAATTTTAACTTTTCTGTTTGCTTCAGTGGAACTGAAACTTATAGTTATGCATTTGCTCATATGCTAAGGTGAGTTGCCTTGCTGAACCAGAATTTATTTGATCATAGAATCTCCTGAGTTGGAAGGAACCCACTAGGATCATCAAGTCCAACTGTTGGTCCTGCGCAGGGCAGCCCCAAGAATCCCACCATGTGCCTGAGAGTATTGTCCAAATGCTTCTTCAATTCTGTCAGGCTGGTGCTGACCGCTGCCCTGGGGAGCCTGTTCCAGTGCCCAACCACCCTCTGGGTGGAGAACCTTTTCCTAATATCTAACCTGACCTTCACAACACCGCTTCATGCCATTCCCTTGGAATCCTGTCAGTGGTCACCAAAGAGAAGAGATTGGTGCCTGCCCTCCCACTTCCACCCCTCCTATTGGATGCCCCATAGCTATTAATTTAGCCCAGCTAGACATTTTTAGCCACGATACTAAGAAGAAATCTTAACTGCTTGCCTATTTTGACTATTGTGTGACATGTGCAGGCAGCTACAAGCCTACTTCTAAAGCACCAAGATGCACAACTCACACTTCTGCTGTTTGAAGAATGAATCAATAAGTGTATTAAAATTCAGGCCAAATTTGTCTGAAGGAGGTGACATATACAAATATCACCTTTTAACAAGATGATTACTTTCAGCTCAAGGCAGAGAAATGCAAATGTGGGTCAGAAAAAGAGCTTAAAATTGCAGACTAAGGAAATGTTTTGTGCTTTTAAGGAGTTGGGTTTTTTTTGCATTTGTATGTCAAGCTGGTAGAGATATCAAAACACTAAAACAAGAAGAGGAAGAAAAACAGAGAACATTTTCTTACAGCATGTTGAACAGTTTTCTTGAAATGAGTAGTGTATTTATTCTTCTAAAAAGCCTTTGAATATTATCAAGAAAATCATCATGCCTTATAACAGAAACTTTTCCAGATGTTGCAAGCTTGAGTGACCCAAGTAATTGAAAAGTCTACATGGACATATTCAACAGTTTGTGAATGTAAGAAATTGTACTGAATAACGAGAATTTAAGGTACTGTGCAGCTCTTAGAGGTTTGTGTGGCAGAATCCCACAAACATTTCAGATTTGCACTGGGATTTCCGATAGAATCATTAAGACTGGAAAAGACCCTCAAGATCATTGAGTCCAACACATATAAAGTTCTACAGGGGCTTTAGCTATATCCTGTGTTTTTGTGGTCTCAGGAGGTGTCAGAAGGTCTTGGGTGTTTGACGCATAATTTTACATTTCTGAGAAGAAGCATCCAGATTTTGCATCTCTCATATTTTAAAATCAATCAGACTCTCTGGCTGTCAGAATGACTTTCTAAGTTGCTCCATTGGGAGCTTCCAAATTGGGAATTTCTCAAAGGTACCTTTTTTTGTGTGTGATTGAAATATAGATCCATTACTAAGAGTTTTTAAAGAATTTTTATTACTCATACTATTGAATTTTATATATATGGAAAACGTGATCTAGGAAACTTCAGGCTTGTTAATTTGACCCTAATAACCTTAGAAATTTTTTTTAAGGAATGAATAATTAAAGACATGGGTGTGGAGTGGAGGGAGGATGAAACACAATCTATTTTGCTAAGATAGGTCATGTCAAACTGGCCTAGTATCTTTTTTTAATAAGAAAGTAGGTTTTCTAGAAAAATAAATGGGCTAGATCTGGTCTCTCTGGATTCTACTGAGCCATTTAACATGGTGCTGCATCAGAATTACTGTTCAAGGTGGAGGAAGATTAGGTTAGTGTAAGAACTATAAATGCACCCAAGGAACTGGCACAGGAGAGACAGAAGGAGGTAGATATATGTGATGAATTATTCTCTGGGAGTTGACTTGTTTAGTTTTCTTGAGGCTTTTTTGTTTGTTTTGGTTTGTTTTTTTCTGGAGTCGATATTGTTGGCACAGTGTATTGAAAGCAAGCTGTTGAAACTTGAGGATGGGAGGAGGATGTTAATTTCTAGTGTGCAGTTTTAGGTGGAATGACTACACAATTAATTGGACAATTAGATAACACTAAAGGGATGGAATTCAACCCAGCAAAGTGTCAGGCCACACATTGTCATGAATTCACTTACCCTGTTTAACCTTGATGTCAAAATTAGCAGTATGACAGTCTGAGCTCTTATGTAATCAGTGGAAAGAGGCAGATTTTTAATTAGGCACCCAACTCCTGCTTTCTGTCTTGACTGTTAACAGAGCCTGGGCACCTGACTCTGGCATCAGTGCTGAATGCCTGAAACTGGATGGTGCTACAGCCTCAGCTTAGGAAGTAATGCAACAGCTTTTCCTATGAAGAGGGAGTTCAGCAATGGAAGACTTTGAAGGAAAAAGGCCTATATGAGGGTAAGTGGGTTCAAGTTTGTCTTTAGTCTGTCAGTTTGACACCATCATGAAAATGATGTATGGGGTACAAGGAAGTGTCAAAAGAGGTATTTCCAGTTGAGGGAGGGCATCTCAACTGGGTGCATCTGGGCTGGGACCTGGTCTGGAATAAGTATGCAAAACTTCTTGCATTACCTGAGAAACTTCACCTCAGTATGTAAGAGAGGCAGAGAAAACTGAAAGAGGGTGGATTTAGATTAGATCTGAAGCAGTAGTTTTTTACTATGTGGGTGATGAGACATTGGAACAGATTACCCAGAGAAGCTGTGGATACTCCATCGCTGGAAGTGTTCAAACCCAGGTTGGATGAGGCTCTGAACAACCTGATTACTGGAAGGTGTCCGTGCCCATGGCAGGGAGTTGTAACTAGTTGGACTTTAAGGTCCCTTCCAACCCAAAACATTCAGTGAAAAGCTACAGTGAAGATCAAAGTACTTATGTTTCAAGAGGAGTCTGAGACAGCTGTGTTGGATATGTCAGGAAGACTGGTAAAATGGGAAATGTAATTGCCACAGCTCTGCTGCTGGAGTCATGGGGAGCTTTGAAATGTGGCTGATATCAGCTAGGTGATAGCCAGCAAGCAGGATTTCTGGAGACCCTCAGAGGACTAGTGCAGGTCTATGTGTACCAGTATGATATTGTAGGAAGATTGTGATACCAGAACAGCAGTGTCTGCTTGTGTGATTTAGGGGTGACGTGAACTGAGTATCTGGCACGTCTTACTGATTGAATTTGTGTGTGCACCTAGCACGTGGGTAAAATACTTAACCAATGTAGAATGCATAGTGATAATTGCATTGTATATGACAGTAGCCAGTAGGAGAATGCTTGATGTACAGTTAGGGACAAGCTTAAAGACTTATGAAAGGCAATGATTGCTTGGATTCTTTGGACTTAGGCTGTCTGGCAGCTTGTGCTTTTTGGTCACTCCTATAGAGTGTGATGCTTACTGTCTGCTGTATTGCCCTACAGTTCCCCTGCACTGCACAGGGAAAGCTGTGTGTTAAAACAGGCTTTGAGTGAATTTGTGGGGCTGGACAAAGGCCCCACAAATGTTTTAAGGTGTTAAGTTTAGCCTGTGACAAAGATACATTTAGAAGCTGACTGCTGGATAGCAAACTCATGACCACTGAGAGCAAAGCTTGCTCTGAAGTGAAAATTGTGGCTGTAGATCCCTGATGTGCCTGTAGTGACAAATGATGGGTGCAGCACTTACAGTCAGCGACAGCCCTTGCCCCAGATACCTCCTTAGTTTGATAAACACTGAAACTTAAAACTGTATGTTAGTGAAGAGCTGCCCTTTGCCTGGATGCTGGTTTGTCCCAACGCTGGGTTCAAAAAGGAGCTGAATCCTTTGAGCAAGGGTGAGTAATGTGCTTTCTGCTCCATTGCAAATCCTTAGTTGCTCTAATTGGCTTTGTCAGCTATTAAGATATTGATCAGGTTGCTCTTTACCAGAAATCTTCACAAAATAGCAGGAGGAAAATACCACAGCTAGAAACATTTTTAATGTACTTCTGGCAGCACTATGTTTAGTTCTCTAGTTATTTGTTTATTAATAAGTGCTCAGCCTGGGATTTTGAGGTTTTTAAGTGCCCAGAAGAATATGAGGAGAGAGTACTGTGGCTTGCCTTTTTTTTCCTTCTGCTTCCTAATTAATTATTGTATAGTAGTACTAAGTTGTTATTGTTCTGTGGCAAAAACAATTGTATGATGATCTCATAGTCCTTATTTAGAAAGTTGCCACAATGAAGAAAAGCTCTGTGTATGGACTGAATTGTCAGTAGTTTGGAAGGGGAAACAGGGTGCTTTGAATGACAGTCCAAGAGGAGGGATGACAAGGAGGGGAGGACTGAGAAGATAAGTGTGAAAATGTGTCAGGGCTTTTTCTGATTTGTTTTTTATTAGAGTCATGGTCAACTACCTTGGATTTAGAATCTGTCCCAGTTTAGATATGGCCTTTTTTCCCCTGTATTCTAGGTTTTATTTAGCTCCAAGTCATGTTTTTCTGGCTAGTAAACTGGGGGTTTATTTTGAAAATCTGTCTAAGCCTCTTCCTTGAGAGACAACACTTGGAGCATCTCAGGCCTGCATGGCTGTCACTTATAAGGATGCCCAGAAAAACTGGAACAACATCACTTGAAGATGTTTCTGGAAAAGAAAATATTATAAGGTCTGGGGGAACCCACCTCTAAGTTTCAGGAGAAAGACATCTCGCAGTCATATTGGGGAAGAAAAAGAAACAGAAAAATTTCCAGCAAACCCAGATTCTTTGTGTGTGGGGAGGGAATGAGGGGTGAGGGGGATGGTGGTGGATCAAATAAGCTCAATCTACTGTTGTAGATCATTACTAAACATGAGATGTTGGAATGCAAATTTAATCTTGTTTCATAGTCTCTTAAGATAGCTGTTTGAAAGTCAGAAAAAATGACCTTTTGAAGATTCCTATCCCTCCCTACGCAGTTCTATCCAGTTGCCTATTTTGCTTAACTTCAATACAGTTCAGTAAAGTGAATCCCATCCAAAGACTGTGCACCTTGCTTAACCTTTTCATAACATGGTGTTTAATCAAGGTAGACACTGTCCTCATGCTTTGTTCACACAGATTCTTAAACAGTAATAAAAACCTAAATATTTTTATACAGTAAAATGGGGTCTACATGAACTCTATCTCTGCTGAACTGTGCGCAGTACAAGAGAGAAGGTTGTTCCAACTTATTTGCATATTCTGTCATGATATTTTTAATAGTATGTTTGCTGTTAGGATAGAATATATGCTATAAAAACTAAAAATAAATTTTGCCAAGGTATTTTGGGGGTTTGTAGTCAAGCATGACAAAGATAATTTATTCTTGGAACGTGTTCATGTTGATTCTGTTTTGAAACAAGAATATATTCCTTACGGAATATTTATGTTCAAGATCATTCTGTAATTTCTGTATTAAAAAACCTTACACTTAATGCAGTTCCTGCTAAATTTTAACCCCAGAAATGCCTAGAATGCAAAGATAAGGTAGTCTGAAAGATGTGTTATAGCGCAGGCCCTTGTAAGAGCATACTGTCTTTGGAAATATTTTAATAATGAGCTGTCTGAAATGGTACTTTTACCTTTTGTCCATTTTACATGAGCAAAGAAAGAAAAAGAAGAAAAAAAGTGCTGTTTGGCTATTAACACCGAGCTATTTTTAGTGGGACTTTTCAACACTGATCTGGTGTTTCTAAGTGGAGGCATTTTCACTTGTGGTTGTGCATGTTCACTCTGGAGACTTTCCTTTGGTCAAATCTGCTATGGTCTGAGATAAGGTGATTTTTGGAGCTGTCCCAGGCAGCTGCCAAATACTGTCAAACATTCAAAGTGCAGGTGTAGAGAAAAAGAGCTATGTGGAGGAAACTCCAGTTGTGTACATATATAGTTTTGGGAAGCGTCTTGGGATAGTGGGATTGATGGGCCAGGGCCAAAAGTCTGAGGTTCAACAAGGTGAAGGGCCGGGTGCCTGCACTTGGGTCACAACAACCCCAGGCAGTGCTACAGGCTGGGAACCCTGATCTATACCCATGGCTGGGTAGTAGAAAAGGACCTGGGGGTGCTGGTCAGCAGCTGCTGAACATGAGCCAGCATGTGCCCAGGTGGCCAAGAAGGGCAATGGCAGCCTGGCCTGTATCAGCAGTAGTGTGGCCAGCAGGACCAGGGCAGGGACTGTCCCCCTGTACTTGGCAGTTGTGAGGCCACACCTGAAATCCTGTGTCTAATTCTGGGTCCCTCAATTCAGGAGGAACATTGAGGTGCTGGACTGGTGTCAGAGAAGGTCAGTGGAGCTGGTGAAGGGTCTGATGCACAAGTCCCATGAGAAGCAGCTGACGGAGCTGGGATTGCTTAGCCTGGAGAAAAGGAGGCTCAGGGGAGACCTTAGCACTCTCTACAATCACCTGAAAGTAGGTTGTGGCCAGGTGGGGGTCGGTCTCTCCTCCCAAGTAACGAGTGACAGGACAAGAGGAAACAGCCTCAAGTTGTGCCTTGAGGTTTAGATTGGATATTAGGAAAAATTTCTTCACTGAAAGAGTTGTCAAGCCCTGGAACAAACAGCCCAGAGAAGTGGTTGAGTCACCATTCCTGGAGGTATTTAAAAGACATGTAGATGTGGCACTTGGGGGGCATGGTTTAGTGGTGGACTTGGCACTGCTGGGTTAGTGGTTGGACTCGATCTTAGTAGTCTTTTCCAACATATTCTCAGTAGTCTTTTTCAACCTATTCCGATGATTCTGTGATTTTTCAGAAGCTTTTAGGTCTCTACCTTGAGGTGTTTTTCATGTTATTCAGCTGGCACTCTTAATGTTTGTTAATCCCATCCTATAAGGTGACCCATACTCTACCTAATGAACATGACAGGTCCCTTAATCTTCAGTGAAGACTGTTAGCACTAGATGAACAAGACCTGGCTTTATAAACTAAACCCGTAAGGCACCAAATATGATTTTTACGGGTGGTGAGAGTCAAAGCAGCCAGTGTGAACTACCTTTGATTTTCCTTTTTTAAAGGCTTTCATTTTGTGCAGTGTAAAGACTTTGTCTTCAGTTTAGAGAGAAGGAAGACTTTTTCCCTAGCTAAGCTGCCACAGAAACTGAAGGGGAAAGCTCCTTTAAAATATTTTTCAGCTGCTTTATTTCTTAAATAACTGAGAGTCTCCGTGTATTTGGGTTTTCTTTAATGCATGAGCCCAGGTTAATACAAGAAATCTATAATTCTACTAAGAAGGAGTTTTAATAACCTTCAAGAAAGGAAAAAAATTTAACAGCTTCCTTAGAGAAAGAAAGTAACAGCTTTAGGAAAGAGATGTAAAAAAACAATTTGAAGGATGTCAAATTAGTGATTGAAATGTCACGGTAATCTGTTGGTAGTGGAAATACAGAAAAGATGGTAAACAGTCAGACTGCAATCTGTTTTGTGCAATACCGTATTTTGCAGCAAAATCCACTATCCACTGTTATTGGGGAAAAAACCATCTTACTTTCTAATTGTTTATATAAATGTAAAAATATATTTAGATAAATAAATACAGTTCCTGCTCTGATCTGAAACTTTTTCATTATATTTTTGAACATTTTAGCAGAAGAGTTATGAGTATCTTCACATGCCAGTCTAACAAGTTTTGAACTTGGCTTAGAATTGCAATTATTTATCAACATAGTGATTTTTTTTGTTTCTGGTGTTACTGAAAAAAAGTTATCACTGCTTTATTTTGTTATTGTTTTGTAGTTCATAGGCTGTAGAAATGCAAACTAGATAAAAATAGAAATTAGGGTTTAAGGGTATTTTAAATATTTTTAACATTAAGGTAGGGGATAATACAAAATGTTTGAAGTCAACAATGATGCGCTATCAAACAGATGAGCTCTTTCTAGCTCAAGGATGAGTTCTTTAACAGTGTACTTAAATGGCTGTTGAAGATAAATTCTGAAAAAAAGTCTTTTGTAAACTTTTAAAACGTGGCATTTATCAATAGCTTGAAAAGTAGCATTTAGTTTCTGAATTACTTTAATAATAATAAAAAGCTTTAATAATTTCCTGATATTTCTCCATGAATCAGCTTTGAAAAATATATACTACCAGAAGAAAAGCTTTTTCTCTTTTGGACTCAAAGTATGACAAATCAGCATTGTTTTGTGTGGTGCCTGTTGGTGCATTTTATCCTCAAACAATGGGTTATATGGGTTAACCCATTTGCTTTGATGGGTTAAGTAATAGTTATGAAGCCAACCCTGCCACACAAGGTCTTCTATTTCTTTGAAAAGGAAAGATGGGAGATAAATGCTTTTTGATAGTATTTGATATGGAAGGAGGAAAAAATTGAAAGTTATTGAGGACTGTTTTTTTAAGGAAGCTCTGCTGGAAGCACAAGTCAGGCTGAGGGGCAGTGGTTAAGAATACCAAGGACAAAACAGACCCCCAGAGCACTGGGAATGAGTGGTTTCAGTTGATTGTGTTGTACTATGCATTTGTTGATATGTATTCAACTTTAGGAGTTGGAGAAATGCACTTGGTTGTACTCCAGCTTGTCTGTAATTGAGAGTTTGGATATCTTGCTATACAGTGAAGGGAAGAGGCAAGTGCAGACAAAAAATCTCTCATGATTTTTCTTCAGATCTTAAAGCAGCTTGTAACTGTCCCAGCATAGCTCCAGTCATCTGGTGCCGCTCTTGTGGGTCTTGTTTAAAAACTGTCCCTTTTCTCTTTCCCCAGGAGCACCAGTTAGCACCAATAAGTACTTGGCATCCATTGCAAAACATCTTTCATTAGCCTAGACTAAATCAGTTTGCTAAGTAGGAGCCTCACAGAATAGGAAAGATCTCTTCTATGTCCAGCTGCATCCATCACCACAGAGATGACACTGGTGTATTGTAACTTAATGTTTTGGCTTTGAAGTCATTTAGCACTAAAGGAGTAAGATATCTTTTGTCCTGAGGTCAGTTTCCATATTAGGGATCCAGAAAAGTAAATCTGAACATGAGAACTGAAAGGATTTTGGTTTGTAAAAGTGCCTGAAAAACAGCAATTACCACATGGTGACTGGTTTCCTAGAACTGAGGAGAAATTCAGCATATATTTTGCCCTGTTGAATCCTGCATTCTGAGTTGTAATCTTGGCAGGTTAAGGAGTCCTTGTATAACATGACAGAATGCATTAGGAAAATCCATTTGGATAAGTGCTTGCAAATTCTATTCCTGCTTCTGCAGGATGGGCCTGGGGACTGTCACTGGGGAGAAAAATTGAATATGTTTTAACTCTAATTATTTGGATGCTGCTGTTGTCCACTCCCAGGCAATTTAATTTTATCTGCAGTTGTAAAAGGCAGATATAGCTGCAGTTTCACGATATATGCTTTTATGCAAATGTTAATAAATATGTTAACTTTTGCATCTTCTACCTGACTGTGCAGTCAAACTTTTATACCTTCTCAACCCCTCTGGATCTCTGACAACATTCATCCATTTGTAAGATTGTAGTTTACAGTACCAATCATTTAAATTAGCTAAACAATTTATGGGGCTTAGGCCATGTAGTAACTTGTAGAGTGTAAATGAAGTATAGAGGACAGTATTTTTCTGACTTTCACAGTCTTTATTGTGAACTGATGCATACCTGATGTTCTCTAGCACTCAGATAATTTCATAGCCAAAATAAGGATGAGATTTGGTAGCTTGTTGCCTGTAGAGTTCTTCTTAAAATCTGGTCTGTATTACCCCAGAGCCACCCCTCATAAGGTACTTAGCCACAGAGATATTCAGAGTGAAAGAATTAACAAAGTCTTTGTTGGATGTACACTAATACCACTTTTTCTGCATCATCCTTTGGTAGCTGGGTTTTCATAGGGCTTTGACACTACTGTTGCTTCAGTATTAAAAGGTCAAGGCTACTCTCCTGCATTTCAGCCACTGGTCCCTGACTTCTCCCACATAGGTAATGGCAGGCTCTGATTTTTTTTTTCTAACTCACTTTTGTTTGAATTAGCAAAAGTACAAATTATTTGTAACTGTATACTTTAGAAAGAGCTATTTGCCCTGTAGAGTTTCAATTAAACTTTGTTTTTGTTTTCTTGGTTGAGAAATGATTGCATTATTGAAAAAAGATTTCTTTCTTTTTTTCTTTCTTTTTTTCTTTCTTAATTGCATAAAGAAAGTTATTAATAGACTTTCCCTTTTCAGAACTGGAAAATACCCAGAAAGACATTTGCTCACACTTTCCAAATACAAATTTGCTTCTAAACTGAGACCAAACATGGAAAAATTTAGAATGTTAGGTGAATATTTTGTGTAGTTCTGAGCAGATGGAAACAGCTGTTTATTTCATAGAATGTTTAAGTTGATGATTTTAAGTTGTCCATGAACTATGCAAATAAAGTTGGTGGGAAGTGACTGAGGAATACAACCCACGATCAGTGGCTTTAAATTAGCTTGTTCTTCCACTGGAAAATTTTCCGGGCATTTTCTAATCAGAAAAGATTGAAAGCTATTGATAACTGAGTTTAATAATGTCTCATTTAGTTTTGTCAAGCAGTTCTAGCTTATTTCACTTCTAACAGTTAAAAAGTTGAGTTTTGTGACATGTGCTGTTTTAAAAAAATTATTTGACAAAGATGTATTACAGTGATGTCCATGATTCACAGTGGTATCTCTGTGGGCAGACAATCATGTTATGTTTTCAGTGGAAGCAAATATATTGTGCTTGTAACGTGGAAGTTATCCAAATGATCACAAACTGTCCTAACTAGCCTCTTATGGCTAGCTCTCGTTCTTGCATCTTTAGTCTGTAAAAACTCTGTAAATTAAGCTGTAGAGTAGGGATGAGATCTGCAGGACCTGAAAAGGCTGGAAACAGTAAAATTAGTGCTCCTAACTGTTGAAGAAATTATCTCATAAAGCATGGGACCACAGCATCTGCTGGTACATGTAAACAGTGAAGAATGGCACAAAATTCCACATATGTGCTCTTACACTCAGAATCTTTTATTGTATAAGTGCAAAGATGAAACCCACGTTATATCTAAAGACAAGTAGTTGTTGTTATTATAATTAAAAGTCATTACAGCCTGATCCAGGAATCATTACTTGGCTGGATCCAGTAATTACTGGAAAAGAAAAAATGCTTCTGTATAGGGGAAAGTCTTGACAAGTAACAATGCAGTTAAATTCATTGAACACATAGAGCGTGTACCTTTATCATGCTGTAATGCTCACCTTTTTCCTCCTCCTCCGGACTGTAAGGTGGTTTCATTCTGATGGTGGGTGTGTGGAGGTATTTCAGCAGTTGTTGGCATCCAAAGGACTTCAGATACTGAAGGATCTGAATATATGAGGAATATGATGTTCATGTTGGTAGTTTCTTCTTCTCCACTCTAGGGTCCACTTGGGATAATTTTTATATTTGCTGACAAGCTTTTAAACTTCGCTCTTTTTTCATTGATATGCAGCTCCGAGTTACATCCAGATTTGCCGTGTGTGATACCATACATACACTTGATCACTCTAAAACCAATTTTGTCCAGCTTTAAGTCTGCAGTTCTTTAAGTGACCATGAGTGAGCTATAGCCACAGTGCCTCCAAGTGCCGCCTCTGTACCCTCTCTCTTTTTACCCCATGCTTCTACTCCATGCTATGTCTCCAAGTCTGAAGGCCTCTGCTGTCGTACCAGGCCTGTATTTTCTACACTACGTCATTGTGTCGAGTTGTAAAATGATGATGGTACCATGCAAATATAAACAAAAATAAAAACTAATCAGCCACAGACATCCCTGCAGTTGGAAAAATTGTCACAGCTGAACCAAGTTTAATTGCAGGCTAAAACAAAGTTGCAGGCAGGTCAACAAAAGTTCAAACAAAGCAAGCCTGAAAAGCCTAAGTGCTCAGCGTTTGCAAGCCCTGCTGCAAGGCTTCTGGCCAGTCACTGGTGATGGCAGGGTGGTATCTACAGGGCTGCAGGGTAACAGAGCTGCAAGGGCCAGCGAGCGACACTGGTGACACATTGTCTGTCATGTTACCTCCAGACCTTAAATACGGAGGTCTGGGTGTGATGCCCAGTTCAGAAGTTCTCAGGATGCTTGTCAGCTGAATATGGGAGTGCAAACATGGAGATGCTGCACAGAGTACCAGTGCTGCTCATTATACTGTTTTTCTCAGTCTCTAGCTCTCAGAAGACTCCAGGCTTGATTAAGGTTTTGCTCTGACCCAGTCTTTATATCCAGCTTTTGGTCCCACCCTTTGGCTGGAAGGTACTGCCTCTCCAGCAGAAACAGTGGATGTAGGAACATGTGCCCACACTGTGACACAGTTCAGTGTTTTAGTTTAACCTGTTGCTAAAAGTGGCTTTGATGAGGTGATGGACTGTAAATGCAGTGTGGCTGAAATGTAGATACCTGCTCTCATCTGGGCCTGAAGAGCAAGACAGGTAGCTATGGGCAAAATGATCATTTCTGCTGCCTTGCTGTGGAGGTTTCACTGCTGACGTAGGCAGCGTGCTTATGAATTTCTGATAAAGTGTGGTGGGAGGCAACAGAAGTTAGCAAAAGTCGGTGTCACTGTGGCTTGCCTTAACATGCAAAAATTGGGAGTCAAATATATCAGTCATGAGAGTGAGTTAGTCATGAACTTAAGAAAGGAATGTAATTTGGGATACGTCCTTCACATTTTCAGGCTTTTTTGTATTCCTGCAAAATTTGCTTTTAAAATAAGTGAGATTCAGGTAAACTTGGCCTGTAGTAACATACCAGTTTTAGAAGTCATGTAAGTGCTCCGAGAATTGAGAAAACTCTGACATTTAAGTTCATATTTTTAAGCACTGAGTGCTTCAAGGAACTCAGCGTTAATATACTCCCTTTGTCTTTGCATACCATTTATATCTTTTTTGTGATTGTTGCTACCATCCCTGCAGCAGTTTTTATTTTTTAAAATAAATTTTTTGAAGGCCACTAAACTGTGTCAGTTCTAATGATTGATCAGTACTAGCTGCTGAAAACAAACTAGTAGATTGTGGTTACAGTTACTTGCAAATTGTTTTTAAAGCCCTGTACTCCAGAAATCCATGGCCATACTCTATAGGAGTCTTAATTTTCTTTGAATTCTTGGGATTTTGGACTGAAATATTTTTTACCTCTGGTCTGCTAGTAGCTGAGAGTGAAAGAAAAGAATGTTATAGCAGAATAAAGTGTTGCACAACATGTACTGTAACTACACAAGTACTTGCTACCTTCTCTGTATGAATGGAGCATTTTAATCCATAATATGTTGGACTGAGGAGACATGAATCTCTGAAATAAGTACCTGCAACATATTTATTTATCCTCAGGTGTTCATATGTTTGCTCATTTTGCACATGAAAACCATCAGAGCAGTAGAAATACCTTTTGTTACTCGTACCAAACTTTACTTTTTGTCGTTTCTGTCTCAGAGCTAACATCATAATATCCAGCTATTATTTTCTATAATAGCTCTTTTGCTCAATCACACCTCAACAAGAAATATAATATTTTGGTAAGGCTGATAGTCAAAACTGGGAAACCTTACAGGAATTTTCACAAGTAGGGAACAATTGTTGAAATATGGTATTCTAGTAGAAAGCTGTTGATCTTAGATACTGATTTGTAATAAAATTCATAGAAATATGTCAGTGACATTTGGCCTGATTTCCTCTTATGACATTTGAAAGGCAGGCAAGCCACTTACCTATTTTCTTTGTAGGTTGTGTTCTTTATTTATTCCAGTTTTGTGCTACTGATTTAGGCTTTTTTAATTTAGCAGCAAAACACAGCCAGTTTCAATATATTCCAAATATTATTCCGATATGTTTTAAAGTGATTGATGATCATCAATTCATGTCACGATTCCTACATGGCTGGGTTTCAGTTGCTCTGCTACCAGTTAATCACAGAGTCATAGAATGGGTCAAGTTGGAAAGGACCACAGTGGGTCATCTGGTCCCACCTCCTGCTCAAGCAGGGTCATCCCAGAGCACACGGCACAGGATTGTGTCCAGATGGTTCTCGAATATCCCCAGTGAGGGGACTCCACAACCTCTCTGGACAATCTGTTCCAGTGCTCGGTCACCTGAACAGTAAAGAAGTTCTTCCTCATATTCAGGTGGAACTTCCTGGGCATCAGTTTCTACCCACTGTGTCTTGTTCTATTGCTTGGCACCTCTGAGAAGAGCCTGGCTCCATCCTCTTCACACTCTCCCTTCAGATACTGGTATAAATTGATGACGTCCCTTCTCAGTCTCTTCTTTAGGCTGAACAGGCCCAGCCTTCTCAGCCTTTCCTTGTAAAAGTGATGCTCCAGTCTCTTAATCACCTTTATTGCCCTCCCTGGGCCTGCTCCAGGAGCAACATGTCTCTCTGGCACTGAGGAACCCAGAACTGGGCACAGCACTCCAGATGTGGCCTCACCAGGTCTGAGCAGAGAGGCAGGATTACCTCCCTTGACCTGGTGCCAATGCTCTTCCTGATGGTGCACAGGACACCATTGACCTTTTTGGCCGCAAGGATACACTGCTTTCTTATGGACACCTTGTTGTCCACCTGGACCCCCTGGTCCTTCTCTGCCGAGCTGCTTTCCAGCAGGCCAGCCCCCAGCCTGTGCTGGTGCCCAGGGTTGTTCCTCACCAGGGGCAGGACTCTGCACTTACTTTTGTTGAATTTGAGATGGTTCTTCTCTGCCCATATCTCCAACTTGTCGGAGTCTTTCCAAAGGGCTGCACAGCACTCTGTGGTATCAGCCACTTCTACCAGCTTTGTGTCACTAGGAGGCATCTGCCCTTTCATCCAAGTCCTTGATGAATAAGTTACACGTAGTGCGCCCAGTATTGAACCTTGGGGGACACCACTAGTGACAGGCCTCCTGTAACTGGTCAAGGAAACTATTTTGAGAAATTGGCAGGAAACCAAAGCAGCACACCCCCTCCATTCTATGTTACAGGGTGATCTTACTGTTTACCCCCAGGGTACTACTGGCATTAAAAAGGATTCCTTTCACTGGGACAGCTGTTCCACCAAGGCGTTGAAATGCGAACAGTGGTGGGAAGCATAGACTGTTGTTCGCCTCAGTGGAGTTAGATGCTTATGCTTGGAAACTGCCAGCATCCCACCACTTGTTCACATGACTCGAGAAAGAAATGCAGGAAAGAGCCATGCAGTCAGGATCTTGGCCTGCAGCAACCCTCTCTCCCATTGATTTAGAAAGGTCAGTGTAAGCAAACAAATGTTATTTTCCAGGAACAAGAAATAGAAGAAATGAAAGTAGCACAAAGGAATCAGATACTGGAACAACATTTAAAAAAATTATTTGAAAAGATATCCAGTATTGTACCCATTAGGCATAGTCTAGGCATGCACTGTGTAAGAAAAAAAGTTACATCAGTCAGAAATACATGCACAAAACACAGTTCAGGAGTACAAAACAAATGTTGATGGAGAAATATGCATCAGCAGATTTGCATTAGTAGCTTAAGACTACTTAAGACAGTTTTGCTATGCTGCCTAAGTCTTAAGTAATAACCTTTGTGGAATACTACTCCTACACTAACATTTATTTTTAATTTTCTAAATACTTGACACTGTTTCAAATCCTGAGTCAATTAGTTATATCTTATTGAAAACCCATATATTAGAGAAAGAGTTCATGCCTTGCTGGTTTGTCTTTGGGTGTTGTTGTGTATTTTTCATTTATTATAAACATTTAAAACAGTAAGTGTAGGAATCACAGCAAGTCAGAATGATGCCACGTGGAAATGAGTGCTTCGGAGATTTTTTTGGTGTGCCTGTGACCTAATGGGTCATTCCTTCCATGTGGGAAAATGCAGTGTCAGGAAAATAAAGTTTTGACTGTGACTCTGAGGTGCAGTGCCATTGCACAGGTGAAGCTCAGTGGTTTCAGAGCAGACTGTCAGATCCCATCACAGAGATAGGGGACAGTGCTGTCGGTACGCTGTGATTCCTGGGTTGTTTTCACCAATATACACTAACTTTAATTAGTGCTACATTAGTCTGTGGAGTGGATTAATATTATAGGCAGATAGGTCAGATAATTCCCTTGACATTTTTTTGTAATCCAAACTTGACCAAAGCTTCTGATGACAGACCTAGTTTCAGTGCTTTTATCTGTCTGTCTTATGTGTGGTACCCCTCTCATTGCCAGTATGAGGGAGAATATGTTAATGCCATTGATCTGTAATCAACAGAAGTATGAAATCTTTAGCAAATGTTATGTGTGTCTGGTTCATCTCCATTTCAGGTCATAAAGTATTAGGGTTTGGATTTGTTTGTGGTTTTTGTTTTGCTGGGAGTTTTGGGGGGTTTATTGGGTTTTTTTGTTTTGGTTTTTTGTTTGTTTTCTTTGTTTTGGGTTTTTTGTTTGGTTTTTTTGTTTATTTTTGTTGGGCTACACTATGTGCTGGAAGAGAGATTAGGCCTTGTCGGCCAAAGAGAGAGCCTCGTTCTCAGACCCGGAGGTGACCCTGGGATTACAGCCAGGTCACTGGGGATGGGCTGAGAGAGCATTGTGGGTTTCTGGACAGTGTCAGCCCTATGAGATGTGATAATTGCAGTTTCTGACCTTGTAAGGTATTGTTTATCCTTCACCGTAATAGGTAATGTCTGGGAAATATTCCAGGTGATTGGGGAACACTGAGGTGAACATCTTTCCTGTTTATTTGAGGTGATTTCCTGTCTTTCTATTGGTATTTAAGGGAATTTCGGATACGCAATAAAATCTTTGCATCTTTACCACCATGTTGCGGAGTCCTTGCCCATGCGTGAATACTGCAATTTTTTTGTTGGTTTGGGGTTTTTTTTTTTCATTTTTGTGTTTTGGGGGGTAGTTGGGTTTTTTTGTTGGTTTGTTTGTTTGTTTTGTTTTAGAGGGCTTTTTCCCTGCCTTTGTTCCCCTGCCTCTGTTCCCCTGCCTCACTCTTTCAGCAGGAGGAGCTCAGAGAGGGAGCTAAGCTCTTTGTTTTTTCCAGCTAGAGCAGTGCATTTCTGCATTGTCAGCTTCATAGTTATGATGAAAGACTGCTCTAGAAGGGTCAGGTGTTGGGAGGTTGTTGAAAGGACCATCAAATTCAGAGAAGTGTTTCCAGTCCAAACTCCTCAACAGAAAATGTGTCCCCTGTTTTCATGGCCTTTCCCATGTCTGCGTAGGCAGTGTGAGAACCCCAGGTCATGAGAAGTCATCCCGTGCACAGGAAGCTGTACCACAAAGTGCCCAGCATGTTTCTTGTGAAGAGGATAAAGATTAATTTGGGATAAAGACCATTTGTAGGCTGTTTCAATTTCTGCTGGTAAAGTGACAGAGGAGGCTGAGGGGGTTGGACTTCAAACTGCCCTGTAGCAAAACTCAGCATTTTCCATGGCATTGGGCTGTGTTCAACTTGATAAAAGCTGTTCTGCAAGGTGAAACAGAGCTGTGCTTTTTCCTTTTTAGGTAACAGACGTGGGTTACAAATGCTCACTTCCACCTCTGGGTGTGCATATTTTTGTGCTCATAGAAACACTAAAGGAATAAAAATACTGCAATGACAATTGACATTAAAACAATATCTTGTTAAGAAGAATGCTAATTGTATTTACGTTGTGAATATAGACAAATAGTTTTAATTTGCACAAAGAGCTAAGTGGCCTAAATTGCAGTTTCCTATAAAGGTACTCAAATATATTAAAGAGGTAAAATCAGGTTTTTAGATTATTTGGGTTTGCAGAAATTTCATAGTGGGGAAGGATTAAAAAGAAATTTTGTGGCTTACAAACTTATCTGCAACTAAGTGGGATCTGTGGACAGGAGAGCAAAAAGAAAGAAAGCTACTTCCTGGTGCTAAAATGTCCTTTTATCTAAATATCACTGAAAGGTTGCATTCGGGGATTTCCACATTGCACAAATACATTTGTTGTATCTTGCATTAGTTGATTTCATTTTGTCATGGAAGACTTTTCCCTGTTCACACTGCGGTTAGTCACTTACTCAGAATCCTCAGGTAAGCTTCAGAGAGTGACAAGAAGATTCTTCAGGCCAAACTTAAATATTTTTGTCTTTTTTAATCAAGATTCTGGTGTGTGGGAGAAGGGGGCGTTTAACCGGCTTGTGAGGGGAGCCTAGACTTAAGAAGCAGACAGAGGGGGAGATACAGCCTCTCTGTGGAGCTGACAAATTAGCACCTGCTGAGTATGTGGGGAAGTAATGTCAGTGGGAGGCAAAGGTTCATACTGGATGCTGGCATCACTTGCATTCTTTTGCCTTCCCAAGGCCTAGACCGTAGAATGAATGGACTGAAACTGTTGTCAACTTATGCATCTCCAGTAGACATACTCTGTGTTGCAGCTCCCATGAGTTTGGCTGGAAGGATCTGACTGGAGGTGCCAAATTCATGGCTTTGACTTTTCCTGTTCTGATCTGTGTGAGATTCAGGAGATTCAGTCTCTTACTCAATGAGACAGAAGAGTGAAGTGTGTGTCAGACTGTAAGGAAAATAGCTCTTAACTGAGTAGGTCTTAGCAGGGTTTAGGTGGGAGCTGTTGTCTTTTGAGCTGATGTTCTTGGGCTGTTCAGGAGAGGTTACCTCGACATGAATTACATTGGCCTTTAGCATTGCTGTCTGCTTGAGTGGTACCAGTCTTTGGAAACTATCCATTTAAGGACAGGTACCGTCTAAGGAGACTATGTGATCTATTAGTACTACCTTTAATTAGGAAGGAATGCTACCTCCATTGGTTTTTATCAAAAACATGATCGTAAGGTTGAAGTTGTTGAAACAATTGTCATTCAGGAGAGGGATCAGAGCAACTGTTGTTTGGCTATGCGTTGAGTAAAGGGAGCTCAGCCCTGCCTGAGCTAGCACAACTGTGGGAGGGATCCAGTTTGCCCAGCTGCAGCATCAGGACTTAGCTAGTCATCTAAATAATTTTTATAATTAAAGAGAGGTATCTCCATGGGGTGACTCATCCCACCTACCTTGGAAAATAGTGACTCGTTCTCTGGAAGTGCTTGTGTCTCACCATTGACTATGCAGAGAACCTGAGCAGTGAGTTGAGATCAGATACCTGCCTCCTCTGTTATTTAGGTGAGATAAAATCTTTCTGTAAGTGATGAGAGCTCATGTTAAGTTCCTAAGCAGTCTTGGGTAATTGGTAGGACTGGTGATTAAATCAAGAAACTGAGACTGGAATTCCCCCTTTCTTTTACTGTAATATGGGATAGATGGGAAGTCTTAAAAGACATAGCCTTTTAATATAAATGTACTTGAATGAGATGGTAGCATTATCAAATACAAACCTTTGTTTAACCTGTAGTAAGCTTAAAAAAAATTCACTTTTACTGTATGCTCATTGCCAGCTGTTCATAGAATATTGAATATTCACACAATATTTTCACACAATGGAGTAAGAGACCTACACCCTGATCTTTTGAACTTCTGTGTTTTGACACAGGATCTTTTCTTCTGACAGTAGCAGTTATAACTTTTCCAAACCATGACGTTTTGAAAATTTAGCTGTAGCAAAGCAAGTGTAGTAACAAATGCTGTCTTATACTCAACATATCATATATATTCCTTTTTCTTAATAGTGCCAAACCTTTTGGTAAACATGTTAACATATGTTTCTTACAGCTGTTCTACCTACTCACCAAATGCTGATTTGAAGTCCTTTTCACCATAAGCTAATTTCTTTGTGCTGCTGCTCTGACTGGGTATTGCCATGACTAATGCTGGGTGAGGTCCAGTAGAAGATCATACAGTTTTTCTATTTTAAGTCAGCTTCATTGTGAGCACTGGTAATCAGAAGTTAAATTTACAGTTAATCTGAGAATGGTACCTGCCCACTGGTTGTGATTTATGCAGTGTATATTGTGAATTTATTATGATTATTTGGTTAATTTTTTTAGATGTGGATTTAACTGATATGATATACAAAATCCCTCCCCACATGAGGAAAAGAGCCCTCTGTAAGTATGATCCTTGTAAGTAGTGTAAAGATGTATCATTAGATGATAAATTAATATTGCAGTTGAAATGAATAGTTGAGATCTTAGAGAGCCTTGGAAAATTACTACACTCAGTAATATTTAAATAGAAATAGCTTCAAAACAAATTAGATACCTGACCCTCTTTTAACTTATCAAGGATTGACCCTTTTTAAGGATGTCATCAACTGCAGAGATTTTAGCTGCGAAGCAGCTGGGCTCTTTAACCTAACTGCTGTCTGACCTGTACCTTGGTGAACATATTAGTTATTCTCTAATACGTTATTTGTAGATTTTGGGGGAAGGGACTATGGCATCCTGTCTAAATCTCTGCAAGTACATTTTGTATGTCTTTTCATCAAGCAGTTTGGTTTAATAAGATTTACAGACTATTAAGCATCACATTATATAAAGAACAAACCAAGGAAAGCCTGTTCCTGAAAGAAGGGGAAAAAATAGGAGAATGGAAAGCCTTGGAAACTGTCAAAGAATTTTGATGGAAGTTTTATTTGACAAAATGCTAGGACATTAAGTACTATTTGAGAAAGACTGGTTATTCACTAACCACTTAAACATTAATAAATACAATAAAGCTTTTTTACTGTGTGTGATCAAACCTTGGAACAACCAGGATGGCCAGAGAAATACATTCTGGTCCAAAACCAACTGGACAGAGTCCTGAGAAGTTTCCTTTGAACAAGGGGGTTGGATTAGATAAAGTCCAGAATTTATACAACCTCAGCTATTCAATATGAATTGGAAAATTGTCTGCTTTAATTTTTGGCTGTCAGAAATTATATCTATAAGCAGAGTGTTGTTTTGTATGCTGTCACTGAGTTTCAGAGCTTTTGGGGATGGGATGTTCAGTGATCTCAATTTCTGCTTCTTCCATTCAAGAATTAATTTTTTTTCCTGTTTGGAATTGACTTATGACATATTATATAAACCTGACTTGAATACAGTTCTTAGTTCTGAGTGGCAACAGACTGGCCTTTCTTGTAGATACAGCCCAAATTCCTTCCTCCCTAGAATGAGCTACTAATTTAAATTCTAATTCCTAGGCTGATGTAGATGGCCAGGGCTGTGCTCAGTTCAGTTGTCTCAGATGCTTAACTTGCATTTGAATTTTTGATGTCCAGTGAAGCACTGGTAGTTAAGAAGAAGCTTGAGTACCCCATGGAGAGAGGAAGATTCTTTTGAAATCCTCCAGAGGGAGATGCTGATTAGTTACATTCAGAGACTTAAGCAGGTTGAATGTTCCTTTGGAGACCTTCACACAAGTTTAAAGTGGCATTTTAGAAGAAAATATAAGCTAGGTGCTTTATTTAATTAGAATGCATCTTGCTCATTGTTAGGTCCATCATCCTAAAATGAAAATAAATATTCTCCCATTTTGCAGTGTGGTTCAAATGTTTTGTAGAATGAACGAGGGGCTGCTGTGAAGATGTTAGTCACTCTATTACTACATTTCAGATTTATCAGATCTTACTCCTCACTTCCTAAATTAATGGAGTTTGTCATAATAGTATGAAACAAATACAAAAGTTCCATAACTGCAGTGCTAGCACGGCTGATTGAAGGAACATTCACATTTAAAATCATAACTAAATTTTCTGTAGGCTTTCTTTCCTACTGTAATTTTTCACTTCGTAGGCACTGTGAGGGGAAGAACTATCATGGATGTCTGTAGTCCAAAAATGTGTAGGGTGGAGGAAAAGCACAGATGCTGCCATGTGCCACATCAGCAGGCATCTCTTTTTGCTTTTTCTTTCCACCACCATCCCAGAATTTCAACCTCTCTCTGGCCCAGTAGGCTTTATTTATGGTTTTCATTATCCCTTTCTCATGGCAGTAGAGCCTAGAACAACACAGTGTGCTGACATTAACAACATTTCCTGCCCTTTTGTTCTGCACTCTACCAACCTGTTGTCCCTTTGTCCTTATCCCTAGTCCTTCCTCTGCAGACAGAGGACCCATCTGACAAATTTACTTGTGTTCCTCAGGGATTATGAAAGCCAGGAAACTTCATTAAGGATGATTTAATAACTTAGACAAAGGAGAAGAGCAGCTGGTCTGTTAACGTGTCTCTCTCAAGCCCCATTCTCTGACAGAAAAATTTTCTTGCACGTGGTCCAGTTTTCAACAGTTTGCTGTAAAATGCTACAGATGTACAGCTCATGCAAGTGGAGTTACTGTGCACTGGATCTGCCTTGAGCATTTTATTTGAATGACCTGAGGTGATTTTATGGCAGTAGGTTTGCTGCTGTTGAAAAGAACAGTAGCTGATCGTGGCCTCGAATGTTGGTGTATGTTTTTGCTTTCTCCGTTGCTCAGCATGGTGATGTTGGAGGAATAGCAGCTGGAGACAACCTGCTGCACTCTGCTACTCCGTGAGACAAACATCTGTAAAGCCAAGCAGCAAGGAAAGAAGGGCTCTTCATGAGAAAATGACAGCAAGAGAACACAGTCCCCGCCATGGTGCCAAATCCCGCACTGTGCAGAGGGCCTCCACCATTGATGTCACCTCTGACATGGTTGGCCTTTCTCTAACAGGTTTGTACCTTCCTGTCAGCTATTGCTCTGTTGCTGCTCCTTTCAGAATCTGCCTTGTACTAATGTTGGTTTTTTTCTTTTAATTGAAGATTTAGATGTGTCTGGTTATCTGGAGGTAATGAGACAAAGGAATTATACAAAAAAATTTTAAAAATCTTTATTTACTACTTTTAAAATAGACAAAACATTAAAATCAGAGAGGAATTTAAAAAAATAAGATAGATTTTGTGTAGTTATGTTTTATCACTCAAAAATAAGCAATGGGGAGAAAAATAACAAAATAATGTCAAGGTCTAAGAAAAGTCTTGGCAACCCCCTTGTTTCACATTGTATAAAATTTTCCAGACAGTTCAGGGAGCTGAGGCTTATCTCCCTTCTCTTTTGTGGTTAGTAAATTAAGACTGTAACCCTCAGAGGCTTTCTTTCATTAGTGAGAGAGACAGGTACTTCCAAACTTCGTCTTACGAACTACCACAGAGTAGAAATATCTGATTTAATAATTTGGATTTAATAGTGGCTCAGGCTTTAATCCTGTTGTTTTCTATTGAGATTAAGCATTTAATATTCCCATATTGCATATAATCTCACATAGCTTTACGTCTTTTAATATGTTTGATAAACTGAGATAATCCCAAGTTTTCCAAATAATTATTAGATACCAAGGATTACCAGATAAATGTTTTAGATACCAGTCATGGCTCGCTTAATTAAAGAAAAATATTTTTGGTATAAAATGTAATTTCTTTCTCTGAGTGATTGCAACTTCAGGAAAGAATTCACATGGCAGTGATGTTTGGCTAATCTTGTGTTAATTTTTCTGATTTACAGGAAACATTCAGGATCCAGATGAGCCGATTTTAGAGTTCAGTTTAGGTAGGCTTAGTGATTTTTATGCTAGCTTTGATGATGCATGCTGTTGAATATGTGTGGGGTTTTGTAAGTATTGATTTTGAAGTGCATTTCATATAGTAAGGTTTGCAACTTTGGTCTGATTTTTGTGAAGATGTGGTACAGTTTGCATCCTGCCTTTAGAGTATCTTTTGTCAAGCAGCCAGCAGTTTCATTTTGTGAAGTTTCTAAAAGTCTGTAACTAAAACATCAGTCTTATAAAATTTTAAATGTTTACTATGAGAATATTATTATTAAATGTTTATTTTTTTATGTGAAGATGCAGTGAAACTGTCTTCAGTGTCAGTATATCAGCAGTTCAGGTCTTCAAGCAAACTGAAGATTTGCTGGAAACACCATTTTAGGGCAGGATGTTTTGTAAGAATTGTGCATTACAGATACCTTCTTTCTGGGGTCTTTGCTGTTGAGTGACAATGCGAGACGCAGAAGTGACTTGAATCCTGAGGTGGTTGAATTTGGACAGGAAGCTTGTGCACTGACTCACCTCACTTGAAGAATAAATGAAAAATATTTTCTTCATGAAAATTCTGTCTACATTTTCAACTGCAGGATGGTTTTCTTGGCTTAATAGTGGACTAGTATTTGGAAGTTTATGCTCTTAACAGCGTGCTAATGAAAAATTAGAAAATTTCTGTAGATGTGTATAATTGTGTTATGAATAATAATCTTAACAAGCACTCTCAGAGCTGAATAAGGTACTTCAGTTATTTTCAGATAAATTAAAAATGTCTAGAATTACAAAGCTGTTTAGGTAAATTTCAGAATGAACTTTCTGCATGTAGCTGAAGCCGCGTTGGACCACACTGTAGTTATGTGTATCTAGCTAGATAGAATTTGTCTCTGAAGTTTAATGTAATTTGGAAGTTGTTTCCTACTCACCATAGTCCTTTCCTAGCAGTTAAACTCGCAGTAACATTTTAGAGGAAATAAATTGCTGTCATTTTACAATTACAAGCTGGTTTTCCTCAGGAGTGCTGCTCGATCAATGTTCAGGTGCTTCTGTTGGTTCCCTCTGGGCAAATGCCATTTGATAATGGGCTTAATGGAGCGTGACTTCCAATCGAATGCAGCCAGGCTCATGAGATTCCCAGGGGGAAACCTATGCATATAGGCTGTTAGAATGAGCTTGCAGGCGGGGTGGATAGGCATGTATTAGAAGAGAACAAGTTTAAATTGCAGCTCTAGAGCTTGGAGCCAGACTGATCTGATTGCATGTTTACTGTTTGCATGCACAAAGGTGAGTCATGTCTGCTTTTACAGTGTGGTGGTAGAATGAATATTAAGCCCTCTGTGGCTTGGTTGCTTAGGGTATATAATGTGGTTTTATAAAAATGTAGAGTCTTACAGCAATGTGAAAAAGATCCTGAATCTAAATTTATTTATCTGTTGCATACCTAAAGCTTGCAGTGAGCTGCTAACTCCATCGCTAGATCGAAAACCAAATAGTTTTGTAGCAGTGAGTGTAACTACACCTCCCCAGGCATTCTGGACAAAGCATGCACAGACAGAAATTATTGAGGTAAGTGCTGAGGTACTTCTAGATTAGATTTAAAATTGAACGTAACACAGGGATCATTTCTTCCTAACAAATATCACCTTACGTTAACTTTTGGCTTTTTGTTTATGGTTGCAGGGAACAAGTAATCCTATCTTTCTAAGCAGCATTGCCTTTTTCCAAGACTCTCTTATCAATCAGATGACACAAATCAAACTCTCTGTGTATGACGTCAAAGATAGATCTCAGGGAACAGTAAGTTTTCTTTATTCTGTTACCTGGCCAGTCAGTGTGGAGCGAGGAAATGAGAGGCAAAGAGATAAATTTAGTAACTTCTGTGGGAGAAAACAAAGGGATGACAGCACTGATCATAGAGAAAACAAGATTGGTAGGAAAATGAGGAACAAATGAGATTGGCTTGGCAGAGTGAGAAGCATTGCCTGTTTTCTCAAATAAGGCTTGTCTGCAGCAAGTTTGGAAACCATGGATTTAAATTAAAAAGGTCCTGTCACTTGTGCTGTTACATTGTGGAAATCTTTAGTGAACTAGATCATGAATAGGACCCAACAGTCCTAACCGAGGCTCCTAGCCTGTGCCAAAATGCCATAATGAAACTGTCCTTTGGAACAGCTAAATATCAGAAATCACCCTGCCCTGATACATTAGATTTTGTTCAGGTGTATGGTTTGTTCCTTTACTTAAAAAACTTGTGTCAGCGCTCCCATGTTGCTACTTGGATCTGTGGGCGATACAGACCATTTATTCTCAGACTGTTGTCCAGAATACTGTTACAGGCCCTATGTGTCTGCTCTTCCATGGCTTCCTCAGGGGCAGCAGAGCTGTCCCTCTCTGTTCAGTGCTTCATAGGGAAGCTCTAGGGAAAAATTAACACCTCCAGAGGAGGTAAGTTCTTCAGGAGGAGACAAGTTGGGGTCAAGGATGCAGCCTGAGCCCTGTTCAGTCATTGCTGTCAGTGTTCCTGTATTGCTTGGCCAAAGCTGATATATACTGAGGTGCCTCCACTCATCTCCTAGAGAAACAAAAATTCATATTGTCCTCCAGTAGAAGAAAAATTCTAATAGGTTACCAGATACATTAAATTTTAAGAGATTTTAATTAGTTGTATATGGCATATTTAGTTACATTTTTGCTCTTCGACTTTTATGCATAATAATTGCATTTTGGACATCAGTGCTGTGGTCAGAGCCTTTGCTCACTGTAAAGGTAAATACAGTTCTGGAATTCATTTTCTTTCAGATGTATTTGTTGGGTTCTGGGACATTCACTGTAAAGGATCTTCTTCAGGAGAAGTACCACAGGTTGCACATAACACTAAGGTTTGTAATATTTTCCTTCATTTAAGTGTTAATTCTTAGTTCTTCAAAACATGCTTTAGATGTGATGAAAACCTCTTATTTCATGACTAAGTTGAAAATGGACTTAATTGAACTCTCTTGTTTTGATATCAAGTATATTCTGATTATCAAAATGTGTGAATACATGCGTTTCTTGTCATTGTCATGTAACCTTTAACTGTATATAAGCTGAAGACAGAGCACTATCTATAGGAATAGTCTATGATTTTTAAACCTTTTCTTGTAGTCACCCTGTGTGCTTATTTCTTTTGCCTCCCTAGTAGCCTGTTCCAGCAACTTTTTTTTTTGTCTTAGTTGTCTCAGCATATTTTCACATGTAAACAGCAATCTTAAAATACCATTTAGACTCCATCTTAAAATAATAACATAACGTCTCTGCCAAAATTACTGTGTCACAGATAAGACAGAATAAATGACACTCATGATAGACCTGGGTACCTGCCTATATTTTAAACCTAGCAGGAGCGTCGCTTTTGCCCCATTTTTCTCTGTCTCTGGCTCACTCACTTTATTTGCTGCCCTTTCAGTCATGTGTACATATGGTGTCAGCTTCTCTCCCCAGCAGGGAGGTGGCTGCTGCTCTGGGAAGGTGGGACAGAAAGTCGTGTTGGTTCCTGCTGTGCAGCTGCCCAGCTGTTAGTGACCTGTCTCAGCTGCTGGTGCCCAGATTCCTGGAGATCCCTTGTAATTTTGCACACAACTCCCTTATGTCCAGGATTTTTCTCTGCCTCGGGGGTCTTACCTCCACTGAAAGTGTTGACCTTTTCTAGACCACTTCTTTTCCGGATTCTTCTTTTTAGCGTCAGTTTTTCTTTATGGAATGTCAGATCCATAAAGTTTTCCCAATCTAAATAGTCTGTCTGCAGAAGCACAAGATGTGGTCAGCCTCATAACTGGTGACCTTGACTGACTTCTCTGTTAAGAAGAAGATTTGGTTCTACTTCTGTTTGGTCCAGATATTATCAAAATCTGCCAGTTGCAGCTGTACCAGTTGGAGTTAAACTACACACCAATGAGAGTTAAAAGTTTGGTTTCAGACTCTGAAACACACAGGCAGCCCACACATGTGTGCATGTACATTCAAATATCTCCCCCCAGTAATGTTCACAATTTAAGTTGTTTTTGCCTAGTTGTAAAATGTGGACTCTTTCTGGTTTTACGGAAGCACGGAAACAATGTGTGGTTTTAGTCTGCCTTCAATTCCATACAGCATCTTTACAGAATAAGGGGAATGTTCTCCTGTTAGACTAACCTGTTATAAAATTATTCCAAATGAAGTTGAAAAGCTTCATGTTTAAAATGTTCTTTAAGTTTGAAGATTAATAGCCTTTTATAAGTGTTTCCTTGTTGATGAACAGGTCCTCCTCCAAAAAAATCTCAACGCAGAGTATTTGTTGCAGGTCGGCTGAAAGTGACCGTGTAGGTAACATCACAGTTATTGGATGGCAGATGGAGGAAAAATCTGACCAAAGGCCTCCAGTCACAAGGTCACCTGATACAATTAATGGAAGGGTGAGTATGAACATTGTGTCAAATTTAGAAGAGTGCAGATTTATTGCCAACATTGAAATAAGCTAGGTTGACATCTGCCGGCAACTTTCCTGTCCATCTTGATATTTAGTAGTGCTTTACATTTTCAAAATACTGTAAGGAGCAGCCTAATGGTGATGAAGCCATTTCGAGTTTTGCAGAGCTCTTGGTGCTCATGTGTGGGGTTAAAAGTCTTGGGAAAAGTTTTAATTTAAAGTGATTAAGCTTTAGTATCAAGTACTCATGTTCTTCATTGGAAGAGGCTTCTGGTACTGTTCATTGGTGTACCTTATGCATGGATAACCAGTTTCAGAGAGATGTGGTATTTCATTTCACATCGTGAATTGGAAGTTGCCATTAAGCAAAACTGTAATGAGGTTGCTAGGGAATTCCCAGAATTTTAGTAAAACTGAAGAGGTTACTTTACTTTATGACCAGATTTTTTTTCCCTGATCCCTGAATAATTGTTTGACAGCAGATGTTTGCAGCACTTTCTCAGCCTTAGACATATTTTTAATTCTGTAAAGCTTGTGTTTTGAATATCTTGGTGATCATTGCACTCTTATATGTATATTATAGTCACAGTGTGCATTAGAATCCTTTTTATCCTCCAGATCTATTCATGCCTATTGATGCAGTACCTGTAAGGACTCTGGAGCTGTGCTAACACAAGTAACTGAAAGGCTGGATGAAAATTTTTGTGACATTTTGAACTGTGCAGTAGAAGTAAATAGAAATGCTTATTTCAAATTACTATTATTACTATTACTATTACAGCCTGCAATATTTTTTTGTCCACAGTAAAAATACTTGGAATATTTATTTAAAGCATGTGTTGAGTTGAGTATTTCTTTGAAGTCTATGTGGTAGGTCATCACTGCATATTGCTTGGGCACTGAGGTTTCATTCTTTACTATTTCTGATTTTTTTGGTTTTGTTTTTGTTCAGACTGTGTTGCCAGTTGATGAAAGTTTAACAGAATCTTTAGGAATCAGATCCAAATACGCTTCACTGCGGAAGGATGCACTGCTGAAATCTGGTAAGCTGCCCTGGGCTGTAACAAGTGAGCTTTAGGCGTCAATAAAAGCTAATCTCTCCCTGTGTGCCTGTGGCCCCAGGGCATTTCAGCAGATGTTTCATTTGAATAGGAACAGGCTGCTGATTGAGCAGTCCTTTGAGGGTCACACCAGAATAAGTCATTTTATCAAATGCACTATTTTGTATTGTAAACACAGCAGAAGCAAACTTTTGCTGTTAAGTTGACTGTAATATAACATTTTCCATGCAATTTTGTAGTCTGTTCCTAAGCAATTGTTGTGGGGTGAGGAGATGGACAGAGAAAAGCAAGTTGCTTTAATAAAAGAATCTTGCAGAAAGGTTGGTTTTCCAGGAGAAGATTGCATGAGAGAAAAATGCATGATACATAGACAAAAAAGAAAAGAAAAGAAAAAGCGTTTTAAAAGTTGAATATGTATTTCATTTAATTTCCTTAGTAGTGTTTTAAGTGATTTGGAGTGGAGGCTTTTCCTGCAAACACACTTGAAGAATGGTCATTGCAGAGTGGCCATGCTTGGAAAAGGTAGACTGATGCCTGGTTAAACCAGATCTTTACAGCAGGCTGTTTCAGCATGTTAGTGAACCGAAGGCATTTACTTTAAGAAAGAAGATACTTTGTACACTTTTAAATCAAACCCTAGGCTTAAATAATACGGTTTTAATTATCTAGTGTTTGGTGGTGCCATTTGCCGAATGTATCGTTTCCCAACCACTGATGGAAACCACTTGAGAATCTTGGAGCAGATGGCAGAGAGCATCCTGTCGCTGCACATCCCTAGACAATTTGTGAAGCTGCTTCTAGAAGAAGATGCAGCAAGGTGAGTTTTGGGATGGTTTACCTGTGCAGTAATACAGCAGTGATGTGGCCATTACTGAGTCACAAAGGAATGAATATATTTGTGTTAATGCACTGACTACTCAGTGAGATAAGAAATGGCTTCGAGAGTCAGAAGAGTAGTTTTGAATGGAAAACAAAACAGAATAAAAGCAAGTAAAATAAAACACTGTAGTACAGTAATGTCATTGTCTCATTTTAGGAGGTGGGAGGGAGAAGGAAATCTGTTAAGCATTTTGTAGGTTTATTCTGAATTTGCATCTTTCTGAAGCAGTTAACTGTCTTCCAGGTAACATACTCCTTTATGAGTGTTTCTTCCCTACATTTGTAGGCCGTGGTTTGCAAATCTAGTGTTTTATGTATTCTTTATAAAGGCCAAGATTGGAATGTTAAAGAATTTTAGCTGTGTTTTTGAGTATTGGGCTTTTATTTTATTTTGACTCTGTTTGAATCCAATCCTACAGACCTTAACTAAATCTGACCTTAGTTAAAAGTAAAACTAACTAGTGCTTTTATTATCGCATATGAGGACATTTCAGTGCCTTTGGGATATTGTGAAATAAAATCGTGGGTTAATCCATTCGTTTTAGGTATTTTTGTATTTTGTGAAAATGATAAACTCTCACAGGCAGATGGCTTCTTGTAACGCAGGGGAAATCTAATTGAGTTTCTGAGCTTCACATTGATTCTTTTTTCTGGTGTTATGTTTTTAGTGATGTGCACTTAGATTCTAGAGATTGAGTGCTGTATCTTGTTCAGCTGTCCTGCTACAGCCTTGATGGAGCAGGCTGGGGACATGCCATTGCACATTTAGTCATGGGTTATTTGTTTTTTATTTTATATCTTTGTTTCTCTACAGATTTCCTCACAGTTGGTTTAAAAGCACCTATTCATTAAAACCATAATAATAAAGAGCTGGCAAGCTTATCCATAAGGTACCATGTATGATGGATGTAGTCTAAGGACTTGAAGATAAGGAGAATTTAGGGTGAATGAGGAAAAGATGTGTCTTTCTGTAAGACTATAGACATTGAAGTTGGAGGCCATAGCCTTGAAATGTGGCTGTTGAGAGGCTCTTGCTAAAATCATGCAGAGACCAGTGGGTGCCTGTTGTAAACAGCAGGTACAGGTTAATAATAGCCCAGGTGGTTGTTAATATGACCTTGTGTATGTACACAGGATGGTGTGGCTCAAAAGTAAAAAGGTGTTTGTGTAATTACTGAGAAAGGCTCCCTTGTCTCTGTTCAGTTGAGGTGACCCTCAGTAACTTGCACAATCACACTTTGTATTCATAGAGTCACTCAGGTTTGACCAAGCGCTCTGTTCTCCGTTCTCAGTGCTGCAGCCCAGAGGAATGACAGACAGCTACACAAACACAGCTGCTTCTGTCTTCACATCCTGGTGACTTTTAAAATGTCCTTGGATAATCACAGCTGCTGTATCTTAGACAAAACTCTTCTGGGCCAGAGCCCTCTGAAAGGAAGCATATAACTGGGGGGTGTGATATTTTGGCTGCCTCATTATTTATGGCATACGTATTCCTTGCTGTCTTGGCTCTATGGGACAAACAAGTAAACTTAAGATGTGAATTTATTTCAGGAAGACCAGGGCTCAGATGCATGACTGGTTTGGAGCAGGGAGTTTGATGAGGTAATCATAATAGAATCTTATGGAGAAAGCTTGTTTCAAGATGAAACTGAAAGTGTCTTTATCCAGGTTACTAATAAATATACTGTATGCTGTTGCCTGTTGGCAAATCAGTTCGATGTTTTTCTTGGAAATTTAGTTCTTTTTGATAATATCCTAAGTAGTGTGGAGTGGGCATTGCTCTGTGAAATGCTGTCTTAAATTATACACAGACAATTGCTTAAAACTATGGAATTAGGGATACTGAGAGAACTGCAAAAAGAACTGCTGGATCCTTTTGACAGGTGATTGTTCTGTCTCTTCTGGGACAGTGTGCTATTGAATTGTGTCTGGTGTTGACTTGTTTACTTCTACCCTTTTTTTTTATTCCAAATAATGTATTAATCCAAGAAGACCATAATACAAACATGACATGAAATACACTGAGTATTTCCTCAGCAGCGCTGCTGGGAAACAGTATATAACACAGGACTGCCATGTGTGACTGGAAACCTGGCAGTCAGGGTACAAAGGGAAAGCCAGGGGTTCTCCTGTTAATATCTGGGGATATCCAGTCATCCTTTATTCTACCCTGAGTGCCCAAAATCCTGGATCTCAGATGAAGATTTTGTTGGCTCATCTTCAGTCTCTCCAAACCCTTATTAATGCTTACACTTTTTAGGCTTTCCCTGGCCTTGCAAACTGTTGTATACATACCTTACCAGTGAATATACTCCTTGTACCTAACATCAGATAGGTGCTAACATCCCACCTAACCTCTGTCAGAGTTCTTATTTAGTTTAAGAGCCACCACAGTTCAGTAAATTGTCCTTATAAGGTCCTCATTGTCCCAAGTCACTTGACATGATGACAATTCCCATAATTTACAAATCCTCATATAGTTTGAGAGGAGCAGAAAGGTGAGAAGCTCTTCTTATGACCAACACTGGAGGCTCTTGCGGGGAGCACAGTGTATTCTGCCTGTGAGGAAGCAATGTACCTCAGAGTAGAGCTCAGCCTGTGCTCTGGGGTGTGCTTTGGTATGTGTTTGGAAGCATTTCCAGTCTGGTGAGTAGCTCAGACCACAGTACACTGAGAACGTGTCAGCGGAGGATGGTGCTCCGTTGCTGCAATGTGAAAGTCATTCTTGGTCAAGTGGACTATGGACATAAACACCTCTCTTTTCCCCCTGTTTTCTGTTTTTTTCCCCAGAGTTTGTGAACTAGAAGAATTGGGAGAGTTGTCTCCTTGTTGGGAAAGCCTTCGTCGACAAATAGTTACACAGTACCAAACGATTATTTTAACTTACCAGGAAAATCTGACTGACCTGCACCAGTATAAAGGTGATTTTTTTTGATAAAAATGTGATTCTTCTCTACCAGGATTACTAGTGCTTCTCTGAAATTGAGCACCCAGAATGTTTTATGATGAGTAAAAAATGCTATTATATTTCTTGTCTTTATTAGTATTTATTGTGAGTTTGCTAATTACCTGGGAATATTTGTCTGCTCCATTCATTCTCTTATCTTACTCTGAAAGTAGAGGACAAGTGTGAGCAGTAACAGAAAGATTTTGTTTCTTTTTTATTTTTTCATTTTCTCTGCTTTACTTTCAGCACATAGCAGAAGTTTTAGCATAGGCACAAGGAGAAGGGTTTTATGCTTACTTTTGTCTTGCATTTCTCAGGTCCTTCATTTAAAGCCAGTAGCTTGAAAGCTGATAAAAAATTGGAATTTGTTCCTACGAATTTACATATACAGAGGATGAGAGTCCAGGATGATGGAGGATCAGGTATTTGTTTCCCTTTCTTCACTTATCTTATTCATTTTCTCTTCATTTTTTAAAATTTCCATCCTCAACCATACAGCCAAGTTTCTACAAACTACTCTAGTAGTGCTACTTGTCGTTTTTGTAGCACTTTCTATTCTCAGATTCCAAATCTCTTTGCAAAAGAAGAGATGTAAGTATAGTTACTGCTGTTCTACAGATGGCAAAACTAGGTTCTGGAGTTAACTGAACTCTAGGTGGCACAAGTTAGCCTTTGTACTAGGTTTGGGTTAAGCTGCTGTGTCCCTTCCAGACATTTTGAATTGCAGTGGAATTACAAAGGTTCTGACTGTTGTTTCTTGTTAAGCTTGTGTGCTTTTTCTCTGGAATCATCATGTACGGTCATGCAAAACAACATTTGTTCACATCAAGCTTGTTTCTTCATAAATAACCTGGGTTTTCCTTTCTTTTAACAGTAATTCCCCATGACCATGGACACACACTTGTGTCCGTGTGAGGGATTCCAGTAATCTCAGGCTTTGTATAAAGACCAGTGTTCAAGACTTCTTTTTCACTGTCACTAGATTAAGAAACAGAGGACCTGCATTCATGTATGGGTCTTTCACCTCAAAAAGTGCTTCATGGATTTCCAGGGCCTCTAGAACAACTCAGTTTTCCATGTCTTTCAAAACACTGGCAAAGTTTTCCAAAAATTACTTTCAGAAAAGTTTTTGAAGTTACACAACTGTTTGTCCGCATTGAAGATGAGAAGTTTTCATTTGTAAGTCCTTTTTGTCCATCCCAGATCAGAACTATGACATAGTCACCATAGGAGCACCAGCAGCTCATTGTCAAGGCTTTAAATCAGGTGGTTTGCGGAAAAAGCTGCATAAATTTGAAGAGGCAAAGAAACAGTAAGTAGAAATGCTATTGTGTCAGCTGTTATTGTGCCTTTTTTCCTGGTCCATGCTGTTATTTGGAAAATCACTCCATTCTCTGTTTTTATTTCATTCCATAGTACTACTATACAATATTTTGGGTTTTTTTCCAACAAAAGAGAGGGAAAACAGTTTCTTCCGTATATTACTGTATTTATTTGTTTACTGATGGGCTTTTTTGTGAAAAGTTTGATTTTTCTGAATGCTTGTTGATTCATTTAATTTAGCTATTTTAGGTGTTGGGTTTGGGCTCTGCCTGATTGTGGGTCAGAACATTTGTCTGCTGAACCTCCTCAGCTGCACAACATCATGCTTTCAACCCATTATTTTCAGGAGACTTTCACCCTTCTCATAGCTTCAAGGTCCTGTTGCTAAGTTCTCTTCAGTAGGAACCTGCTGTGCCTGATTGGTAAATTCCTTGATGACAAAGTGGGTTTAGTTCTGAAACTATTGCTGGAGGCCTTCCTGCATTGCCTGAAGGTTTATGCATAGATTAGGCTCCTGAGTCTGGCCTCTGCCCTACAGATGGGATACCTGACCCCCATGGTCTTGTCTTCAGGGGCTGCCTAGTGCCCTCTGTAGGGGTGTAGCTATATGAGCTAGAGGAAGGCGCAGAAGTTGGGAAGGTCACATCTGCTAACGTGGCACCCACTCCAGCTCCTAGAGAAGAGAGAGTGCTGCTGGGTCTGTATTGCTTCTGCTGCTGTATGCAGCATTTAAGACAAAACAAGAGCAGCAGGACAAGGAGTCGTAGTCAGGGAAAGGGAGACCTTGATAATGCCCTTTCAAAGAAAGGATTAGTAGGATTTGGAGCTGATAGGAGGAGGGAATGACGTGGGAACCAACTGCAGAATTAATTTTGGCAGTAGAGAAATGAATAGCAGCATCCTGTGAACATCAGTCAGATATGTACTGATAAAAAGATTGGAACAAAAATACCTAGTGTAATTATTCAGGGTTACAGAGTGTACTAGGATAGGACTAGAGAAACTGTAAACCTGGGAACACTGGTATGCTGGGCTCACCCTTTCTGTTCTTTTGATACTAGTATTGCTTTTTGAAATAACCTCTTTCTGTCAGTGTAGCCACTGAAGTGGTCCTTACTCCTGCAATAGCTGATTTCCCGTATGGATTTGTTCTTTTTCCCCTCACCAAATAATTGAGTTGATTGGAGAGTTAAATTTCTATCCAGTACTTTTCCTCTAAGCTTTTTGGAACTGTTCCTTCTGGGTCCATGAAAACTGAAGGTTCAACATTTGAAGAACAACTTTCATTTTAAATACTTCTGTTATCAAAAAAGCCAGTATAGTAGAACTGAGATCCATCTCCTCAGTTTCATTGTTACTTTCAGTTCCTTCTCCTTTCATTGCCATAACTGTGCTTGGTGCATTCACAGCATTTCCCCTGATCAACACATGGTCATCTGGCAATCTGTGGTTTTTTGCTTACAAGTTCATGTACCCACCTTGTTGAAAAAACAACTCAAATAAGTTATTTCCTCAAACATACTTTGTTTTGTTTCTGCTTTTGGTATTTGCTAACAATCTGCTAATTTTATTTTGGTTTTTTGTTTTTGTAGCAGTTATGAGGAGTGTTGGTGAGTTTTCTGTTTCTGAGAGTTCTATAGAGGGTTTCTGTTCTCTGGGTTGTTTTATTTTTCTTTTCTTTGGCGAAGATCTGGTGTGTTTTAAAGTGTGCAGGGCTTTTTAATGTCATGCATCATGGCATCCCTAATTGTGCTCTAAGTAATTGTAGCTGCTTTGTAGAACATGATGTGTGAATGAATTTCATTTCATCTGCAATGTTTGTTTGCAATGAACAGCTAGCTTCCTGGCTCTCTCTGATCATAAGAAGTTAAAAAACTGAAAATCAGAACACAAGGATTTTATATCTTTTCTTTGTTACTTCCAGTGAAAACTATCTGGAACAAGAAACTTTTCTGCCAGTGATGGAAGATAATTAAGATAATTCTATGTATTTTTAAATCTTAATAGTGATAGAATTGGCATGGTTTATATTTTTGTAATCCATGTCTTAATTTAAACATTTTCACCTAACTGTTGTTTATTTTTCCTCATGTTGTGGTGTTCAGTGCTATGAAAAGCAGACATTAGTGGATGGTTCAAAAATGCAGAAGTTCTGCTCTAAATTACTCTTATTAAGGTTGAACCTCTAATTCACTGAGAATTTAAGTCTGTGTTACAGTTTGCTGTTATAATACACTGAGAGCTGTTCATTTGAAAAAGCAATTGCAGGTTGGAAAGTAAGTATATGTGAACTTTACACCATAAATTTTTTCCCCAATCATCCTAGCAAATGTTTATGATTAAAAATATAATAATTCTAAATCAAATCTCAATATGCTGCATGGCCTTTTCTGCCAAATATGTCTTTATGCATGTTAACCACACTGTCGTGGAAAGAAATTGCTCAGAGGAATTGTCTCTAAGATCACCAGTCACTAGAAGGCACAAATCAAGTACAGGGAAAGTCCTGAAAGCTGAGATTAATTTGCTGTATGGCATAGCAGTACTGAGGAGTGGTTGTTCTCTGCCCCGCTTGGGTGGGTGACCAGAGCACAAACAAGGAAGCTTTTTCAAGAATCAGTTCTGAGCTACGTCCTTTGAAAACAAATCCCTCATCTTTCTTTTGTAACAGAGCTCAGGCAGATACTAGCATTAAGCTTCTCCCTTGCCTTAATATCCATTAAGGGACAAGAATTGGAATTGTGGCATGATTTTAAAGTGTGCCCCACACAGCCCTCCTGTCCTACCTCACAGATAGGTTGCAGAAATTAACAGCATTGCTCTAAGGGTAGCAGAGGAGTTCACACTCCTTGGAGGTCGTGATCTGTGGTAACCATGCCTGGAAAAGAAACTCCTCTCCATGCAGCCTCTCAGCATGGCTGTCTCCACTTAACGGTGCTGAGATTGGTGCAAACAGTAGGTTCTTCTGTGCTGTTAGTATGCTGAAGCCATTCATGACTGAAAAAATAATAATAAAATTAAGATAATACACAATTGGTGTCACCTCATGCTTGTTGCCACGTCATGAATGGGCATCACGCTTGTCACAGCTGGAGATGTAAAGGCCTGGTCTTTGGGTACCTTTCCTACTGGGAAGGAAAAACCCAGCATTTCACCTGACAAAGGGAGTAGTGGTCAGCTGGTTCCAAATAGTTAATAGCTAATAAGAGCACAGCTTCAGCTTTGAGTAACTTTCTAAGCTAAAAGGCAGCTTTTGTGAATGACTTTTTGAGGTGGGATTAATTACAGCCTTTGAAAGTGCTGTTCTCTTTCCAGCAGTTATGGACCGTCTGTGTAGGATTGGATAAGCAACTTCTGCAGACATCTAAACTTAAAGGGGCATAAACTATTCTCCACTGTCAAATAAGCAGTCTTAGTGTAGCTGCATTATCCCCATATAAAGATGTATTTGTCCCTAGTTTAGTACATTAAGTGTGTGTGAACAGACACTGCACAAAGAATGGTGTCCATGGATTAGCCTGAAGATGTGTGTTGGTTTTTTACATATCATAAAATTGCTTGTGCTGGTGTAACTTGGTTCTGGTCAAGCAGTAGAGGAAATTATATAATAGCAGAAGGACTTTTTTGTTAGTACCACAGTGTTTGCATTATGGGTCTGGGTTAGATTTCTCTGTTAGAGGGAGCACAGATTTTCTTTTCATGGTGTTAGTAGATACGTGATAAAGCATGTTTGTAAACCAGGCCTCAGTGAAGCATCTGTGTTGTAAGGAGAGGGAGAATGGAGCAAGATGTCTCTGCAAACAGTGGTTCTGTATCTGATGGCAAAATCTGTCACCCACATTCTCTTCAGCAAAACTGTCCCTCTGGTGTACAAACTCTGCCCACAGCCCCTTCGTATTAGGGATTAGTAAATCTGCATCTGAATGCTTTCAGTAAGGGCAGAGAAGTCTCTAGGATCATGTTCCTGCTGTGCAATTACCCACTGGACTTTCACTGTTGATCACTAGTTTAGGTAAATTTCTGTTGTCTGCCATTAATTCCCCAGCATGCCACTGTAATGTGTGTACCTCTAGGTCAATTTCCCCCCTGAAATAAGTCTTTCTTTTTCAGCACTTCAACAAGTTCCCAGTCTATAATATACATCCCACAGGACATCGTTAGAGCAAAGGAAATTATTGCACAAATCAACACCCTGAAAACGCAAGTCAGTTACTATGCAGAAAGGCTCTCAAGAGCTGCCAAGGATAGATCAGCTAATGGCCTTGAAAGAACACTTGCCATCCTTGCAGACAAGGTAGGAGAATAATTCATTTCCCTGCTGAAGCACAGTGGTTTTTTTTTTCTGTCTGTACTTTTAGTAGGTTTTCTTGAAACATTTGTTTTACCTTTTTCAGTAGTGTGTTGTAACATGCACAGTCCTAAAAAAATAATTATATCAGCCTTTAAAAGTTCCTGTTTTTATCTAGGTTGTCTCCTACTTTTCACACTCTTGCCTTCACCTCCTCTTGAAAGTGCAGTGAAGAGCAATGTCCTCTGATTCCCTCTGTTCATTCATCATATTGCAGTAATGTGCATTCTTCACTTTCTTTTATATCTTTGTCTCCATAACCACCTGGGATTTTTTAATGTTCTGAGTCATCTGTCAAGCAGCAGCAACTGTGTGAAAGTTAATGAAACAATTCTGTATTTTTCCACTGGTGAAATAAGGAATAATGGTGACACAGCCTTTGCTTGAATTTTAGTGATGGAAACCAGTTATTTCTTGATGTGTGCTAACAAAAACCAGACTGGACCCACAGCTGAACACAACCTTACAGGGAGAAAAAACCTAAATACAGTTTTTCTGACCTCTTCTGTCCTTGAAGCCAGTCTGAAGGTTCTAAACAGCAGTAGTGGCCAATCAGCTTGCCATAAATTGTCCCATTGGAAGGGATATGCATACAACTTCGTATAATGCGACTTCATGTAAATGTATGATTTATTATAGTACTCACTCTAAATGAGTACAGTGTATAACTGATCTGTGGGATTTTCTACAGCTGGATTATGTGTATATATAACATATTAATGTCTTGTTCGTTGTTTTTTTAGTAGACACACAGGCCACATAGTTTTCATATTCACATGGCTTACAGAAATACTTTAGTACAACACAGCTAAATAAGACAGGGAACAAATTGCATTGGAAGTGGGTTATACCTTCAGCCCTCCTCTTAAATCTTGTTATGATTTCGGACAGGATGATTGGGGTGAAGCTTGATCCTTCTGGGGTGGCAACTGTTGTGTGGGGTATAAAAATCATGTAATCATAGAATATAATGAGTTGGAAGGGACCAGTCAGGATCATCCTGGTCCTGCACCCCCAGACTCACACCATGTGCCCGAGAGCATTGTCCAAGCACTTCTTGAACTCTGTCAGGCTTGGTGCTGCGACCACTTCCCTGGGGAGCCTGTTCCAGCGCTCAGACACTGCACATGTGTCTGCACGTTGTTCTAAGCTTTCATCAAATGGAGAATGAAGTGCAAATAAAGGTGAACTGCACATTCCTTAGTGAAATTTTCAACAATTGCAAGTCTAATGTAGTAGTACAGACTTTGGAAATGTATCTCTTGTGTTTTGGGATCCTATACTATTTTTCAAGGTCATTCTGTAAAGGTATTCTAAAGGCGCCTAAAAGCAATAGTTTCTTTTTCAGAATAGTACTTCTTTCTTTCTTCCTTGAAAAAAATACAGTTTAAATTGTGTATGGAATATTGAAAAGTTTTCAAAATGTGGGGGTTCATTGCTTTTTAGACCAGGCAACTTGTCACAGTCTGTGACTGCAAGCTGCTGGCAAATTCAATACACGGACTGAATGCTGCAAGGCCAGACTATATAGCTTCAAAAGCATCTCCAACCTCTGGGGAAGGAGAGCAAGTGATGCTAAGGAATGATCAAGACACACTTGTGGCCAGATGGACGGGAAGAAATAGCCGATCTTCTCTGCAGGTGGACTGGCATGAAGAGGAATGGGTATGTTTGTGTAGTGGAGTGGCAAATACTTTCTTCTTTTTACTTTCTTTTTTTAATATGCTCTGTCACCAGATATGCATAGGATGAGTATGTAGGAGGTATTGATCAGCTAGCAAAGATGTTGTCTCTGTCCTGCAGGCAATTACTCCTTGGCATGGGAATACAAGCAGGCTTTAATAAATATTTCTGGGTCTCCTAAAGAAATTGTTACAGCAGGTGCATAGCATTTTTAAGGTGAGGTCCAAGGGAAAGTAAATAGCTTTTAAAGTGAAAAACTGACCATACCGTAATGGGCTTTTGCACTTCTCCCAAATAAAGTGTATTTTGTGTGTGCTAGCTATGCAATTTAGCCTTCCTCTTACAAAAATTCCCCTGTAACCATTTAGAACTTGCTGTCAATCACTGTTTTGATTATAAACAGCATTTTAAAACTGTTTGCACAAAGTATTTAAATGATTTTCCTTACCACACTGCCAATCAAAACGAGAATTGGACTGTGTAAATTCTGTCATTGTGTTAAGTAAACAGAAGTTAACTAAATCTCACAAATATTCAAGATTAATTAAAGCAATTATTAACATCGTGAAATACCAATTTTTAAAAGAGATTCAGTTCATTTGGAAATGGATCCCTGCTAGTTGTAATTATTTTGGCATACTTTGACTTACAGTCAAAGTCACTGTAATAAGATACAAATAAAGCGAATTCCGTATTTAGGCAGTACTATAATACAGTAATTTTATCTGTTGTTCGCTGAGTTACAGAGAAAAAAAAGATGTGTGATTGTATACAATTATTATGTCAAACATGAATTTCAAGAGTAAACAATAGTGCCAGCAAGAAATTGGAATAATAGTGCAGGAAGAGGAACTTAAAATTGTTTGGCAAACTTACACCGAAGATAGCTTTGCAATTTACCACACAAGTCATGTCACTACATATTGTTGACATCCTGGTATACATTACTTATATATCCATAATTTGTGTGTGCACACATTTAACCACGAAGGCCCAGAGGAAACTTTGCAGAGGAATTATGACTAGAATCACAGGAGGAAATATATCGCCAAGGGATTTGTTACCCAACATCTCTTTTGGTTTTAAACTGAGAAAGAAATGTTTTCTTTTAAGGAGAAAGTTTGGTTGAATGTCGACAAAAGTCTGGAGTGTATCATACAGAGAGTGGACAAACTTCTCCAGAAGGAGCGCTTGCAAAGTGACAGCTGTGAGGACGTTTTCCAGTGTGACGTCAGCAGTACTAGTAAGAAAGGTAATCGGGACAGTCGTGCCTACTGGATAAATCCAGAAGATTTAAATGAGACCTCATCATCCTCACCACCTTCATCATCCTCACCACCTTCATCATCCTCACAACCATCTTCATCCACACCATCCTGTGCATGCCATTCTCTCAAGACAAGTGCGTATGCCACACACTGCTTCTCACTGCTGCTCTCTTCCTGTGTGCTGGCATCATTCCTACGCCTCCCTTACAGCCCTCCATGTGTTTTTAATTCAGTGGTGGTGTTAAGCAGTGATGTCAGGCAGAAAGAGCTGTTGGTGTACTGGGAGCTGCTAAGCCCATTACTTATTTTGAAATTCTGGCCCCACTGAAGCCATTGCCAAATCCATTGATGATAGTGGCACTTGGTTTTCACTCTGTGTGTTTTAAGCTGGTGAAAAAGTTGTATGGGCTATCACATGACAGACACCACCTCTGGTAGCTTTCCTGTTGGCTTTAGCTTCTTTGCAGCAATCAAAGCTTATTACAGGTAAATAAAATGTGAGAGAAGTGCAGGCACTACTGAAAAACTGATAGTCCCAGCTAGACTGCCAAAACATGGGAGGGGAGCTCAAGCAGTCCCATTAGATTGAGCTGAATGTAGATGAACCTAATGGAGTTCAAAGCAAATTTTAACCCAAATTATGGTGCTGAGGCACTCAATTATTTAGACTTCTTGTAGCTGGAAGGTAGGAACTGGCACTGCAAGGTCTTAGTTGAATAATCCATTCAAAATTTAAGCTCAAGTGGATGCTGTATTGAACCCAGTGTAAAGTTGTGAGCATGTGAATGAAGTATCTTTATCAGTTTAGATTGATGGTTTGGCTGCTGTGCATTAAATTTCAGAATTATTTCATTTACTTACGTACTTATGTGACTTATTCTCACATTCTTTATGTGTGGTCACTCTGATTTGGCCACTTAATAGCGCAGGTGGGTGAAGTGAAGCTCTAAAAAGACTGATCTGTGTTCTCATTTCCTTTGTCCTGTTCTGTCTTATTGTTTGATGGCCCTTTGTCCCTTATGTGTGTCTGTGACTTCATGTCCATCACATTGTTAGTGTTGCAGTGGAAGGCAGTGCCTTAAGAAAAAAAAAGCAAAAAGGAAGTGAAAAATAAATGTTAATATATTTTTGTGTAGCTTTGCATGTTACCTGTAGTTTATTTAGTATATTAGACAATCATGTTTTTCTAGATAAAACTGACATTTTTGTGCATTATTAAAAAATAGGAGAGTAGCTTCTTGTTTCATAATATGTATGCCATTAATCTTTGACTAGATTTCTTCTACCATTTTGATACCTATAAATGTTTTTGTTTGTTAGCTAGTTTACAATGAAGTTTTATATGTATTTACATGTAAGTTTAATCAGTAACCTTCAATGCACGCTCACATAGATGATTAAATGTTGTGGGTTTTTAATATTAAAAAATTCACAGGAAAAATCTCTGATGAGTGATATCAGAAGCTTTTCCCAAGACAATTCAGTGCTGAAAACACCTTAGAACAATATTTTTCTGCCATTTTCAGTAGATCTTTTAAGTCTACTCTGGATCTTGACACCTATGCCATATAAAAGTGGAATTGGCTGCGTGGACTTACCAAAGATTTTGTTAGTGCAAAGAATTTCTTTAACTTTTCCCTGCTGTCCCTTGAAAATAGGGGAAAAAATCTTTCTATTTAACTGACAGAACCTGGGGCAGAATTGAAGGACAAAGAAGGTCCTTTCTCTAAGTGCAGAATCACAACGTTTTCATTGCTGTGTATTCAAAGAATTAATGTTTTTCCTGTTAGTAATTCTGAGTTTTGAATAAATGAGCAGAGAGCAGACAGAAATTATTTTGAAAGCAATGTAAAAACCAGCCAAGCGAGATAGTTGCAGAATTGGTAAGATAGGGACAGTTAGAGGATCTCTCTAGAAGTAAATGTTTGTGACAGAAAATACTGCCTGAAATTGTAGAAGGGAGACTTAAAAAAAATGTTTTCAAAAGTACTTATGTTATAAGCTTAGATATTCATTACTAAAATTGCATGGGGACATATAGTTTCTTTAGTGAACATGCAGAATTTTAATTTACTGTGAGGTTTTTTTCTGATTATCTGGCTGAGATGATTGGCCTGATGCACGCTATTGAATTTTATATTTTCTGTTGTTATGTTCAGATTTTTAATTCATTGTCTAGTGAATCTAGATATAAACAACAGAAGCTGAAATTCTATTAGCTTAGTAAACTACTTTTCATTAATGCAAGACTTGCTATAACAGGGTGTATATTATTTTTTTACTGTTGGCATTGACCTGTAGTGTATTTTCATCTGACAGCTTGATCCTCCCACTGAAGTGAGTATGGAATACTCACAGACTTCACTGGTGGGGTTTCAGCCCTTTCTTTACGTTCTAATGTTTCTGTTAATTATCTCAGAAATTGTGTAACAGAATTTTGACTAAGGTAGCAAAGTACTGGTTTTTTATTACTCTTGCATTGTGGGTGCCTTAATGTCATTTTCTGTTAAGTGCATTGAACTTACTGCTGGTCTTTTGCTCTTCTGTTTAGCAGCCTTACTGCCGGCTTAATCTATAATTGCAGTAAACCAGTGGTTCTCAAATTGTGCCCTGTGGATCACTGGGGGTTGACAGTGCACTTGCTGGTAATCCACAGCGAGCCTCTGAGCTGGCAGGTACTGGCTTTCCTCCAAGTCCCCATCCAGGTGTTCCTCTGATCAGAACAATGGAGTGGAGGAGATGCCCATGCCCTCGGTACCTGTGAGCAACAGAGTATTTCTGCTGAGCTCCTCTTCACTCACTGAAAATGTTTGAGAACCCTGGCATCGAGCATTTGAGTTGCTTGTATTTAGACTGTGTTGCTGCTCCTTAATCATGCATGTTGCCCCTCCATTTCTGTGCAGATTGCAGCCCTACTCCGGAAGAATCTGCCCCAGGTATGTGCATTCATGGCTTCTGCTTCTTCTGAAAACTGCAGGGGTTTGTTCATAGTTAACTGAACAAGTACCTTGCTTTAAGATGGACCATTTTGAAATGGCAATGCTTTACAACACCACATGAGTTACCTAAGCTGTTGAGAAGTTAGTATTTCCTAAGGGGGTGTCTGGTCATTTCTCATATCCAGATATGGGAGAGCGAATGTTCATGGCCTCTTTGGTTTCTCCAGTTGATGTGTTTTAGCAAACTGATGTAGGTGACAATGGTTTTGAGGCCTGTTCCGAATGTCATTGAAGTCTGTGGGAGTGTGACATTTCAGGCATGCCCTTTCACACAGGCTGTTGATCTGGTCTTTCTGAATTAGAAGTACAGCAGAACATGGAGGACTCAACAAGGCTGATGGAAAGTCTCTGTTGTGGGTGCACATCAAGTACTGTTGGGGATTGCAAGTCTCATGTTTCAGGATACAGAATTTAGGAGTCTCATCCCAGTGTTAACCTTCTTTCTTCTGTCCTTGTCCTTCTGTACTTAATATGAAAAGACTAAAAATATCTTTTCAAGGCCCTGGAGGATAGCTGTTTTAATAACATTTTTATTGCTCTGGAGAAGAGAGACCCTTAGGGTAAAAAATGCAAGAACTTTTCCCATCTGACATTACATCCTACAAGCTTTATGTATTCAGTTCTCTTAATAAGACATTATTTTTTTATGAAATAATTGGTAGTATATAGTCAGCAAAAGTTTGCAATGCGAACTCATGGGCCTTCCCAACATCCCTACCTTGTTCCAACCTAATTTGAGACCGGGTGTGCAATTCCTTTTATTCCAGTTTACTGTTAATAACAACTACCATTCACTAAAAAATAAAGAGCACAGGTGACACCTCTGTGAAGTAGGTAGCAAAAATAATTTAGAACTTTGCAGACTGATATGGGTTTGTTCTTTCATGGCAAGAATTTAAACCAAGAGAATACACAGCACAGAGGGTTTTTGCTCACTACCCCGGATGATCCCTGCATTGTATGTGAATGTTGGGAGAAAAAAGCCCGTCTAATAATTGCGTTATCTTCACCAGTGTACTTCGTGAGTACCAGAGATAAACATATCTTTCTAATGAAGTCCTGTCAGACAGTTTTAGATCTTCACTGAGTTAGTAACTAAATACATGTATGTACAAACAGGCAATGGGATGACGATGTGCTGGAAGATATTTTCAGTTCTTCTTGTTACTCTCATTTGCTTATAGGAAAGGTCTTAAATGCAGTAAGAGAAACACTGTTAGTATCATCTGTATTTTGCTTTCTAAGTGTTCACAAGGCCATGTTATGGCATCTGACTAATTTTGAGATAAATTATTTAATAGAATTTAAAACACAAGCTGTGATTCCTTGTCTGTTCTTTTGATGTTTCCTGCTTTTTTTTAAGGCAATGGAACATAGTCAAACAACTTCCCCTTTGTGTAGTTTGTTAGGTTATCTATCTACTGCATAGAGCAAAAGCCAAAAGGACAGTTCTGTTAATCTTGCCAGTATGTTTCTGTTAGCAGACTTCCAGAGTTCCCCTCTTTGGCTGGTTATCAAAGGAACATTTATTATTACTGTCTCTTAGTTCTGCCTTTGAGGCAAAATCCCAGTTTCCTTTCAGGAGCTTCAAGTGTCTCATTCCTGCAGGTTCTGGTTTGTATGTTGCCTTGTTCCTACAGCCAGCTGGGGTGGGAGTTGTGTGTGTGCTGTTTGTGAGCTCTGGTGCTTCTAAAAAACAGAACATATTGTCCTTCCCTTTAAAAAGAGAAGTGTTCTTCTGTTTCAACCTTACATTATGGAGGGCAAAACCAAAGCCCTATTCTATATTCTTTTTATGTTGCAAGGAGAATGAGTTTTAGTATGGCATCTGAATAATTTTTTGTAAACTCATGGAAATTTTTTTTTTAATTGGTGATAGTTTAAGATGAAATATGAAATAAGGAAAGAAAAGGAACTGAGCATGTGGGATACTTGAAGGCTGAGCAGTCCCTTAGGGAAAAGGAATGGCACAATATTTGGGGTACCAAAATAGGACTTGGACAGCTCAGTTTCATTACTGTGCTTCCTGTGCAGGACCTTGAACAGAATCCCTCTGGGTCTTGTCTTACGTATTTCAGCAGAAGAAAAGCTCCAAACTACTTCCAAGAATCAGTGTGACTCCCATCTAAATCACTATATTTAGTATTTCTTGTTAGCTAGCTTAAAGCCTTTAAAACTACTCAGGAGACAGAAAACACTTAGAAGAGTTACCTACATTAATTTCTCACCTCTCTGCCTTATTATTCTTATCTGCAAATAGGAGATGAGCCTCATCTTGCCTCACTGAGGTGCAAAAAGGATCAATAAGGTGGTGGGGCAGTTGAATGATACACCTATGAGCCTAGAGATTCAAAAGACAAGATATTTGGGAGGAATGTCAGTGACAGAAATGGCTAAGCAGATGGTCCCTATTTCTGTAATACAATGGACTCCTTACTGTCTGTCCATGAACGTGCAGCAAAAAGGTTTGAACATGAAGTTATATACACTTCTGTATATAGTTATTCATGTTTCTGTTATGATTTCCAAATCAGCTGTTGTATAGGCTGTTGTGTGGACACAAATTCTGGTAACTTTTACATGGTCTGGAAAGTCATAACAGCCTTACAGATTATTCTCCATATTTTCCTCATGCAATAACCACACTGTAAGATTACTTAATTATTACAAAGCAGGGAACAACCATCCAGCCAAAATAAAACAAGTTCTAAATATGAATTATCAACAGCTTTGACTTGCAACAGGAAGTTTCTTCTTAATGTGTGTTTGTTTCAAATAAAGTGCTTCCACTGCTGCTAATTCTTTTTTTCTTTTAACCAGGTGAATGGAGTGAAGCTCTTTATCCCTTGCTGACCACACTCACTGACTGCGTAGCCATGATGAGTGACAAGGCAAAGAAAGCCATGGTCTTTTTATTAATGCAGGACAGTGCCCCGACAATAGGGCTCTGCCTGAGCCTTCAGTATCGCAGGGATGTTGTCTTCTGCCAGACTGTAAGCAAGCAAATATGCATTATTTGATTTCACTTCCACATTTGGTGGGGCTTCTATGAAATATGAAAGATTACTCTTTCCAGGGTTTTTCAGATCTCTTCCCAGGTTTGACACTGATTTCTCCTCACAAGCTGTGCTATCCTGTCCTTACTGGTTACTTACATACATTTGACAATACATAAATTAGGTGTCCCCTTGGATACACTTTCACTATTGAGAACAAAAATTATTCTGGAACTAGTGAAAATATACTGCTGTATACAGAAACAACTTTTGCCTTCCAATGCCACCAAGCTAAAGCAGAAGTAAGATGTGAAAGAGGGGGGCAAAAAGGTCTGTGAGTAGCAAGTGTACTCCCTCAGTTACCTTTTGTTATCCTCTGCATTGAGAAACCCAACATGACATATGGTACCTAAGGAGAGAAGTCCAGCTAGGGGAAGAGAAATTAGTTCTGGGGGTTTTTTTTCCTAGAAGTTCTGCTTCTGCACCTGCTGGCATCTCTTGTGTCAAACACTGACTAACAGATGTCTGCACTAAAAAAATTTGCACTACCCACAGAAGAAGAATTTCTTCTGCCCTCTACATTTCTGTAGTGTGTCTGCTTTCCTGTGAAATCACTATCTTGTTCAATTTTTTCAAATTATTTCTTGGACATCATTTGGCAGGGCTTTTGTGCCAAAATGTAGTATCAAAAATGTAAAGCAAGAGACAGGATGAGAGGAAATGTCTTCAAGTTGTGCCAGGGGAAATTTAGATTAGATATTAGGAAAAATTTCTTCATAGATGAGGTTGTTAAGACCTGGAATGGGCTACCCAGGAAAGTAGTGGAGTCACCATCCCTGGAAGCGTTAAAAAATGTGTACATATGGCAGTTGAGGACATGGTTTAGTGGAGTACATGGTGGTGGTGCTGGGTTGGGCTTGGTGACCTTAGAGGTCTTTTCTAACCTTAATGATTCTTTGATTCTGTGATCTCATCAGGATAAAATCAGGGAATTTTCCTGTATAAAACCCACCTCATATTGCAGTAAATTTTTAAACTCAATACTTTGAGTTTATTTACCCATCATGATCAGAACTTTATTCTCTTCTGTTTAATTCCATAACAATCATACACCTGTGTACATAGTATATGGCAATCACCTGGGAAATTCCTTTGTTGACAGTGAGTTAAAGCTGGTATTAATCTTAGATCATAGTGCTGCCCTTCATACTAGAGCTTCAGGATCTTGTTCTGAATATCTTGTAACACCATAGTTTGAATCTGCTTGATGCAAACAGATACTGCATTTTTAAGCTTTCTCAAATGTCACTTTTGAAAACCAGTAATTTATTCATACTATCAAAATTCTTGGGCTGGAACCAGCTGTGTTGCTTTTCTGTCTAAAACTAAAACAATTCTCTAAGGAGAAATTTTTGTAATTTGTAAGTTGTGGACCCTATCACAAGTGATCGTGTTCAGAAAACAAAAAGGTGTGAGACCTACAGCAGCCCCATTTTGAGACAGCTTGTGAGATGAAGGCACCATGCCCTGAATCTGATTTTATGAATGGTTTGAGTTTTCATTGGTTGGTTGTCTCTCTTCAGCTGCAAGGAAAAGAAGAGTGATGCTTAAGGGAAAAGAGCATCTGTTTGACAGATTTTTATGGCACCTCTTATACATGCTATCATTTTTGTTTGGGGCTGGAGAACCTTTTTAATCTTGAATCATTTCATTCTTGTCTGTATCCTCTCTCACAGCTGACAGCTCTCATTTGTGGTTTCATTATCAAACTGAGGAACTGCCTGCATGATGATGGATTTCTAAGACAACTCTACACTATTGGCTTGCTGGCACAGTTTGAGAGCCTGCTGAGCACTTATGGTAAAGGCACGGGGCCAGTGGGTGGGATTAGCTGTTGAGTCAGCAAATTCTGCATTTAATTGCCTACACCAGGATCTGAGTGTTTGGGACAATCTGCAGCTCAGCTACAAAATTATTTTGAAAACTAAAATGCAAAACTAGATTATAGCTGAAGTACTTAATTATCTAACAACTCTGAATTTCTCCTCACTTACTTGAATTGCTTCTAAAAGATAAAGTGTAGTTGTTTTATAGTAGAATGTCAGAGGTTTAAGAAAGACTAAAACATATCACAGTGGTCTTTGGTTTTTTCAGAAAATGAATGGATGAAAGTTCTGGTAAGATGGGAGAAACTTGCCCAAAATACACTTTGTGAATTTTCTTAAAACTTCTGTAGTCTTGCAGCACAGTATGAGATTGAAAAGGGAATATAAAAGGGGAAAGTACTTCACTCAAAAGTGTTTCACTCCTGTGTCTCAAAAGCTGTCTGGATGCTGGTTAGGGAATGCTTTACCAGACAAATCCAGAATACCTTGTAGCTTCTCCAGTGCAAAGGGTATCGGCTCTGACAGTGCTGAGAAGTACTTACTAGCATCATCTAACTTTGAAAATCAGCATATAAACTACTTGAAGAACAGTAGCCTGGACTGTTCTAGATAACTGGTGTTTTCTAAACTTGCTGAACTCAAAAAATCAGTCATGACATTGTCTCCAGGTCAAGGGGGAGGCCTGGGCTGCAGGACCTCTTCACCTGTGGAACTTCTTCATGAAGTGGTGACCTACTGTTGTCATCAAATTGACAAAGGGAAGTTGTGCGTAACAAGTAATTACAATTCACCTTTTCCTCTTGGATTTAGGTGAGGAGTTGGCAATGCTGGAGGACATGAGTTTGGGAATCATGGATTTGAGGAATGTAACCTTTAAAGTAACTCAGGCTACATCAAATACATCTACTGACATGCTGCCAGTCATCACTGGAAATCGGTAAAAAACAATAAATATACTTTATTCTTGATGAGGTGGGGACATGCCAAAATTTTGCTTTTTCTACCCACATTGTAGAACTGCAGTGTTAGTGAACAGAGCAAAATCAGCTATTGTCAGGAAATTGCCCGATCTAATTTGAATGTCCGTGAGGATGTAAATACAATATTACAGGTTGCTGCGGGTTTGTTTTTGAGCTAGAATAGATTTTATGACTAGAAGCAAGTTGTGGCAGCTCCTTAAAGTCAGTTTTGACTGATAGCTTTTTAATGGCTATATTATGTTCTAGGTGTTATCCCTCTTTAGATAAATGACACATTCTTGGAACATTGCTTTTTGATCCTTATGTCTAATAGCTGTTTCTTTGTTTTCAGTGATGGATTTAACGTGAGGATCCCTCTGCCAAGCGCCTTGTTTGATTTGTTGCCACGTGAGATTCAAAGTGGAATGTTACTGAGGGTTCAGCCTGTTCTTTTCAACGTGGGAATCAACGAACAGCAAACCCTAGCAGAGAAGTAGGTATCCAGTCAGGCAAGCTCAACCTTACTGGCAGTTCAGCAGTAGAAAGAACTACGTTGCTGTGGAATTGCACTCTTGCATAACTAACAGCAATTCAGTTTCTCCAATACAAAAACAAGGGAACACTGTTCTAAATTAATCTGTCAAATACCAAACAAAAGGAGGTCCTTCTTTATATGCTACATAGCTGTGAAGCTCCTTACCTCATGGGTTTGAGACTAGTGTGGGTTTATGTGGTTCAGAAGTGAATTTACAATCAGATCTATCAAGGGCTGTTCAGCACACGGGTGTTCTTTGTGATTTAAGACTTCTGTGAGTGACAGATAACTAGAGGCTGAGAGATCATTCTGAGTATTGCTGTGTGTTTGTTGTCTTGGTTTTGCACTCTCCCTGAGACTCCCTCTCCTGGTCACTGTCAAAATCCAGGACAATTGGCAAGGTGTACCTCTGTGTTAACATACCCTTGCAGTATTTATGTAATACCACACTGCTATTGTAAAGCTGAAAAATATAATTATGTAATTATATTTGCTAGGGAAATTGTTCAGTTCTGGAAGAGCCAGCAGATTCCCTCTGTTGTGACCATATCCTGTAAAGAGTACATTGACAGAGCACTGCTCTAACAGAGAGCTCCAGTGAAGCCAGGCACATGCATGTTGTGGCAGCAGCCTCGGTACCGGGCTGGAGCGTACTCTGTGCTGGTGGACAACGAGAAGAAGTCTAACAAAAGCATTCCAGCAATTGCTGTTGTCCTCTGTTGCCTACAAAGGAAGCCCAAGATGACTAACACAGTTACAGATGTCAGCGCTCTGTGTGTACGTCTGTGTACATAGATACGTTTAAATAAGGTGAATCAGGTCACTGCTGACAATGTTTATTACATTGATGGTTTGTTACTCCTAGATCCATATTTTTCATTTACATACCTGAAGTTGACATTCTCAGTCCTATCTACTGATGTTATATGGTTGTTATTATTACTTTATGAACTAAACTAGTAAATCCATTATTAAAAGTTTAAACTTAGGTAAAACAATTTGCCAGGTAGGAATTTAATATTGAAAGAGAGACATGAAAGCCAAAGAATTTCAAACACTATTTTCTACAAGATTTCTCTTATACCTTCCTTCCCTTTTTTTCCCTCACACTCATATATTTTCTTTCTGTGTAATGAGTCATTAAAACAGCTCTCTGTTACGCTTCACCTGGCTTTTGAATGGTTAGAGAACTCCTGGGATGAATCTTTAAACTGTTTTTTGGTAGACATATTCCGAGTGCAGTTGTTTCGAAGAAGAAGAGAAACATTTTACCTTGGGCTTAATTGTTCCTTCCTTCTTCTTTTAAAGGTTTGGAGACACCTCACTGCAAGAAATAATTAACATGGAAAGCTTAGTGCGGTTGAATTCATATTTTGAGCAGTTCAAGGAAGTTTTGCCTGATGATTGTAAGTATTTTGTAATTAATGGCAAATTTGGTTGAACAGCACAATTCAGGCTGATTTTTTCATTTGTTTGCTTTATGTTGTTTTTTTAAATATCGATGATACACCAGCATGAGTAACCTCCACGAAATGGTGCAACTCATTTTTAATACTTTGGCACTAAGTAGAGCAAATTCAAGAGGTTTAAAGGTCAGACTGATTAACTTTCCTTTTTAAGGTTACTTTTACATCTCTTTGTAAGTGGCACAATGTACTCTATAATCATCCAGCTAGGCAGTGAAATGGTTGTAAGGTAAAGGTGTAAAAGTGACAGGTTCTAGCAGCAGCACTTTTATGTGCAGTTTTTGGTGATGTTCCCTGCATTTATGATAAAACCTGCACAGAGAGCAACTGCCAGTTTTTAGGAACTCTGTCACTTTCCCTCTGTTTTTCCTTTGGCACTTTCCTATAATTGTTGCATCCGCAGCCAACAGCAGAGAACCTGGAAGAGAGACAATAGCTACAAGCTTAAATTTTTCTGGTTGTTTTTTTTACTGGTTAAAACGCTTGTTACTGTTTGGGGTTTTTTTGAGAAGGCAGTGGCATAAGTGTTATTTACCTGTGACACCAAAAATGGTGAAAATTCATCAGTTCATTATTATTACTATCAAACCTCTTTTAAGGTTATTTCATGTGTCCTACAATTTGTTGCGGTTTTATTCTAGAAATACAAATGCAACAGCATGCAGCAGGATAGTAAGATTTCTATCTCTTAAGGTGTGTTATTGCACATTCAGTTACTCTGAATTTTTTTGATACAGCTGAGAGCAGAACCTGCTTCCCTCCATCCAGGCATTCATAATCCTGCATAATTAATACTCTGGAATGTTAACTGCAAAATTTATTTTTTTATTGTATAGAAGTCTAGCATCAGATTTTCTTGTAAGATTCAAAAATTGATCAGTTTAAAATGAATTTTGTTCATGTCTCTGTCTAGTCTTTCATAATAATAATTCCCATTCGGCTCCTTCCTCTCCTCTTTAATTTTGCTTGCCTTTTTTACTACAGTCTCCTCCCTCTTCCCCAAACCTCTTATGTTTGATCCAATATCTTTTAGCTTTTGTCTTTTTTTTTTTCTCCTGAAAGTTGTGGTGATATTTAGGATATACAAAGTGGCATATACTTTTCTCTGAACCCTTGTCAAGGGAGAATAGCATTTTACATTTAACTGCAAACCAGGTGATTATGCCCAGTGATGTAGTCTGTGGTAGTTAGGGGCAAAAGGAAAACCAGACACATCATTCTAGGGAACAAAGGGCCCAGTTAAGTATCTGTTGGCAGATTGTAGGAAATGTTCCCTTCAAGAACAGTATACAAGAAAAATTGATTCCTTATCCACTGTCTTTGTCCCTGTGTTCTTAATTCTAAGCTCAGCAGAATTTCTAAGACATTAATTAGTCTTAGCTTCACTAGCTCCTTGTCCTTGTTCTGTTAGCTCTCTTTGTCTTTAGAAAGAGGAGATGGCTTGTGTCCTCTTTTTGTTTACAGGTATTACTTTCTTTCTAGGTGTAGAGTTTAGCAGACCAGACCAGGACAGGCACAAAATTGCTAATTATAGAATAGAAATGTAGAATTGTTTAGGTTGGAGAAGATCTTTAAGATCATCAAATCCAACTGTTTCCCCAGCACTGCCAAGTCCACCCTTAAACTGTCTCTCCAAGTGCCACATCTACATGTTTTTTAAATACCTCCAGGGATGATGACTCAACCACTTCCCTGAGCAGCCTGTTCCAATGCTTGACAACTCTTTCAGTGAAGAAATTTTTCCCAAAATGCAATCTAAAACTCCCCTGGTGCATCTTGAGGCTATTTTTTCGTCCTCTTGCTGGTTGCATGGGAGAAGAGCCCCCCTGGCTTTCAGGTGGTTGCATGTTCTCTTGTCACATCTGTGACACACAAACCAAAATTCTATACCAATCTTGCTCCCTTTGTTCATTCTCTTACTCTATTGCTGTTAGATTCTGAGTCCCTGGAGCTTTAAATAACTGGAATTTACATTTCAAATTGAGTTTGATTAACCTTGAATTTGTTTTGTTGATGGTACTAAGTAATTCAGAACTTGAATGATTGTTCTAAACTTTGATAGTTTCAAGAAAACAGATGTGTTTGAAACAGGCATATAAAAACACTTTGTAAAAGATCTGTTGACTACAGAAGAGTAAGTGGAGTTGGTTTTATTTGTTTTATAGGTCTACCTCGATCTCGTAGTCAGACGTGCCTGCCTGAACTGTTAAGATTTCTGGGACAAAATGTACATGCAAGGAAAAACAAGAATGTTGATATCCTTTGGCAAGCTGCTGAGGTATTTATTCAACTAAGCATCTCTGTATAGTTCAGCTGATTTTCTGTATGCATATGTATTTTCCCCTTTTTTATTACTGATATGTTTGAATTTCTTTATTTGCTTCCTTGTAGCTTGGAAATGCTGCCAGGCTAGACCTCCTTTAGAATGAGACAGGGGGAGATAAAATGTATTTTCCATATCAGGATTTTCCCTTCAACTCATGCAGTGAAGTTCTGCTCTGTGAAAGATGACAAACTTTGACATCAAAGCCCTGCACAACATTTGTGCCTCTCTAAGGGGAAGTACAGGTGTTCTCTCTGGCAGAAAGTTATGCATGTAGAAGGAGTGATGGATTTTATATCCCATTTCTAGATATGCCGCAGACTTAATGGTGTTCGATTTACGAGCTGTAAAAGTGCCAAGGATAGGACTGCCATGTCGGTCACCCTGGAGCAGTGCTTGATCCTACAGCATGAACATGGAATGGCTCCACAGGTCTTCACTCAGGCTCTGGAGTGTATGAGGAGGTAAGAGTTTGACCGCATCACTTATTCCTAAATAAGGAACCATGCAAACTGCAGAGGAGTGGTGGTCTCTGTTTCCATCAAAAGAAAAAAACGGTAAACTAAAGTCAGGAAACTGTAGAACTGACTGCTAGAATTCATCCCTCCCATGCATGTGAGCTGCATATGCTAAAGCTGGTTCTTACCAGATTTGTGTCAGATGGGCTTGAGTTTTCAGTAGAAAATGAGGAGTTTTCAGACAAGCATGTAAAAACATGTTTTCCATTAATGCTGAGCTTACAGAACAGGAAACTGGTGCTTCTTTGAAAGCTGTTTAGTGGTGACTTTACCTGAACTGCCGTAGCACTAGGTTTCTTAGTTCTAGATCAGGGAGGTTACTCAGGGATGACCTGTCTTTTGTTCTTTGAAACACGGACACCTGCAGTTTGCACTGGTTTGCCACGTGTATTCTTTAGCAGTGAAACACTGCTCACTGGGTGAAATGTCAGTATGAGTGTTTCACACTACAGCAACCAAATTTCATCACAACGTGTCAGTGTGCTGTTGTCCTATCAATATAACGATGTTCTGTATTCTGAAGCAGCAGAGATGTTTGCAGAATTAAGTACTGTACTTAAAAAAAAATAATAAAATCTGTTCACTGTTGTTCAATGCCTTGTTTCAAGCACTGCTGGAAAACTCCGTAAGTCACATACCAAAAGAAAGGATAAGAAATCTAGCTTTAGTCTTTATCGATGTAGTTCAACAATGCTGTTCAGTCCTGTTTTTCAACATTCACTCTTATCGAATGTACTGTACCGTGTGTCTTTTCACCAAATTCTCTAGAGTGTTCAATTCTCTTATCCTTTCTGTATGTTTTTGCTGTTTGACCCTTTCTTACTCTTCAGTTACTTAGAAGAAAAATGTCTCATATAATAACACTTGCAGCCTCTTACACTAGCAATTTGGGTGTTTATATCTACATCTAATTTGGGTGTTTATATCTACATCTAATTGGGTGGCACAGGACTGCTTTATTTTCAGGTTTTTGCTGCACTTTTTGCTACATTGTCACAGAGTTAGGACAGTACATGAAAACTGCGCTCAGAAAATAATTAAACCTTGATATTAGAAACAAAACTTGAAACAGCTTTGTGGGGGAGAAGTTACTAACTTAAAATGGACTAAGTGGTTTTCAAACATCTTTATTTATATGCAACTTTCTGACATAGACATCTGAAACTGTTTTACAGTTTCACAGTAGTGTATTAATAAGAATAAAACCAACTAGGAAAAATAGTGGGAATCTTGTTACTTCCTTAAAATTCTTTACTGGATCACCAGTTTTTTTTAATGCAGTCATGAACATGAGAGAGAGAGAGGTTTAATATAACAGGATCAGATAAAATACTGACCTAAGAAAAATACTGCTTTGCGTTGACCTACACAGGGATATTGAAAGAGGGCCAATTTAATCAAAACCTATGGCTTGAGTGCTCTACCAGCATCAGGGACTTCCTTTGGCAGGTGAAGTACGTGACTTTCTCTTCTGTTAAATCTTTGACTAAGAGAGATTTTGCAGAACAAATACTGACTAGTCCTGAAGGAAAACCAAGATTAGACCATTCTTCAAGCCTATCACTCTTCCTCACATCTCATTGCTCTTTGGGATAGGTGGTTGTGTTTTTAAAATTATTCGTCAATTCTACTCAGGAACAATGGCACAGAATTAATTAAAAGCTTAATGAGAGAGATAGGATTATGGAACAAATATGTAGGAGTTCCACTCCACCAAATCCCATTCCAGCCTTGACCTGACCTAAGTGACAGATACAGGATAAGAAAGGGTAGCAAATTGCTTCCAGGGCATTCAGAAAACATGGGTTTTGTTCTTTCACCTTGGATGTTTTATTTGTGTAACTGTACTGGAAAAGGAAGGTTTGGTTCATTCTTAAAGACTTTTGAAGTTTCTGAGGCAGTTGGAAGGACAGGGAAGAAGTACTAGTAATTTGTGAGACTCAAAGTATTTCATCTCTTCTCTACTGACAATTTACCAGAGAAGAAAAGTGTCCTTGCTTACACCATTCTTGAAAAAAATTAAGAAAGCATCATCTTCTTCTATGTGATGTTGGTCTTCAGAGGTGTTAGTTCCCACTTACTTGTCCTCAGGGTCTTCCCTTCATTCCTAGTCTTATGGTAATTATGTATTTGTGATAATTGTGTTCAGTGAGCAGGGGCATCAGGGAGAGAACATGGAGTGTTCTTGTAGATTCTTGTAGAAATTCACAGATACAAGTTTGTGACTTTCACCTTAGAAACAAATATCCTAGTAGAGTAAACTCACTTTCTGTAAATAAGTTACAGCTTTTCCAGTCCTAAATCAAACACACAGTAACTCCCAGCCCACAAATAGTAAAATCATGATGATATGTATAGAAGTCTAAGCTACAGAGGAAATGGCTACCTCACCAGTAAAGGCAGAACAAGAGTCAAAGTCCAGCTGTAGCCTCTTCCATCTGCAGCCCACACTCCCCACTAGATCTTTGACTCCCTGCCCTCCCTCCCCCTACCAGATTTCTGTCCTCTCAGAAATGCCAGTGAAGCTGTTTGTGGGAATATGCTCTAAGGCAGTTTCAGTCAAAATCATCCTGGGCAGCAAAATCCTTTACATGTTTCAGGTAGCCCAGCTCATTTTCATTAAATGAATTACGAAGTTGCAACACAAGCAATTTAGCCAGCAATAATCTCTTCTAGCTGCCATGATGGTGATGTATTTGTGAATTACATAATAAAGTCCTAGGAGTCATGTTTGGGTATGACCACTCACTGCAATAAAACAGCTATGATCAAACCAAGCTTGGCTGGATTTCTTCTCTGATTGGCGTGCTTTAAAAATAAAATAATGTTGAGTTGAGCTAGACCACTTGCGAGATGCCCACCCAGCTGCTCATTACCTCCCCTCAGCAGGACAGGGGGAACGAATATGTGAAAAAGCTCATGGGTTGAGATAAAGACAGGGAGATCCTTGCCAGTTACTGGTACAGGCAGATCAGAGAAAAATTTTTTATTTATTGCCAATGGATTGGGGATGTTAAGAAATAAAGACAAAAATTAAAAACCTTGCCCTCCACCACCCTTCTTGTCTCAGGCCAAAGTATTCCACTGCTTCTTTCTCAGCTCCTCTACCTCCTCCCCATGCTGAGCAGTGCACAGAGGATGTGGAACAGGGATTTGCAGTCAGTCCATAACAGCTCTCCTCTGTTCCTTCCCCCTTGCACTCTTCCTCCTCTCCAGTGTGGGTCCTTCCCATGGGCTGTGGTCCTTCAGGTTGAACCTACCCCTGCATGGGCTCTCCATGGTCTCCAGTTTCCTTCAGTAAATATTCATCTCCTGCACTATGAGTCCTCCGTGGGCTGCAGTGTGGATAGTTCCTCTCCACAGCTGTGGACGAAACTGCTTCACCTCTTTCTCCTCTCCTTCCCTGACTTTGGTGCTCACAGGGCTCTTTCTCAGATTTTTTCCCATCACTCTTCACTGCCATGCAGTGCTTTGCCTTTTCTCACACACTCTTTCCCCGAGGCACCAGCATGGCTGAGGGCTCAGCTGTGCCTGCAGTGAGTCACTGAAGCTGGCTGGAACCAGCAGTGTCCAGCATGGGGCAGCCTGGCCTCTCCTCACAGCGAGGAGTCCCGTATGCAAGCTAAATTAGAAGGGAAATTGCTGTTTCTCTTAACCCTAGTCCTCTCCTAGAAGTAGTCTGCTGATGAATGTTTTGATTTAAGACACTGTACAGTTTGGTATATTTGATATTTCCAAAAGGTGACTTCTCACCCCTCTGGGGGAAGCATCTACATGGGCCAACAGTGACAAGGAAAGCACTTTCCAGCTCTTGCCTCCATTCCCACCATATGTGTCTGTGTATATGTCTTTGTGTAAAATTGAGTAGCTTGATGCTAATTTTTAATGGTGGAGATGTGGCATGTGATGTTCATAATGCCATCTTGTCATTTTTAGCCTTCCTTCTTTCCCTCTCCCATTGTTTTACATTTTATCTATATTCTAAAACACTTTTCTTCCTCCAGGCTATTTCGTTGAGCCTTTATCGACCACTTTCCAGTAAGCACTAGGTTTCCACTGGTTGATTCTCCTGATCACACACGCACGCACCCCTCCCCACTGCTACAAAGGCATTTGGGATTTATAGGCATCACAGATTCAATCTGCCCTTGTCCAGTGTAGGCAGCAGGAGTGAAAACATATCTTGATCACCAATTTGGATCAAATCCAGATCAGAAATACAGTTGGTTTAGTTCCCTGCCCACCTAATTCCATTTGACTTGATGTGTCCCCAGCATCTGAATGCTCTTTTCCACCGCCTCCAGGGTATGTCTGATTTCTTGCAGGACACTGTCTGATGCTTACATAACCCTGCTACACAACCATCAAGGTTATGGATGGTTTGTTCTGGATGGAGCAACTGCACAAGTTCTAACAGCATCAGGCTTACAGGCTGCATTTAGAATCATTGAATTGTTTGAGTTGGAAGGAACCTTGAACATGATCTAGTTCCAACACCCCTGCCATGGACAGGGACACATTCAACTAGACCAGGTTGCTCGAAGCCCCATCCAGCCTGGCCTTGAATGCTCCCAGAGATGAGCATCTGTGGCTGTCTCACCACCCTCAGAGTAAAGAATGTTTTCCTAATATCTAATCTAAGCTCTCTTTCCCTTTGAACCTATTCCCCCTTGTCCTGTCACTACATGCTCTTGTAAATAGTCTCTCTCCCTCTTTCTTGCATGCTCCCTTCAGGTATCAGGAGGCTGCAATTCAGTCACCCCTAAGCCATCTCTTTTCCAGACTGAACAAACCCAGTTCTCTCAGCCTGTCCTTGTAGGAGAGGTGCTCCATCCCTCTGTTCATTTTGGTTATTTAGTTGTTGCTTTGTAAACTAAAAATAGAGTTGGACTGCTCAGGATATAAGAGTGATCCAAAATTAAAGACCACACAACAAAGCCTCAGGTTACCTGAAGAGTTGTTCTCCACTGTAGCCTTTGGTGCTCAGTGTAAGAAGTGGGTGCACAATGAGATGGGCTTTGCAGCATGTCTTCAGAAAAATGCCTATTGATATACACTTGAATTAATATCCAAGCAGAAAAATAGGTGGGTGCTTTGGGTTTTTTTATTAACATGTTGGACAGGTAGTTAAGAGGTTAAACTAAATCACTGCAGCCCACATGGAAAGATGTTTGAAAGGGTCAAATACTACAATGGTTATTCATGTTCAGCTTGCTTTTCAGAGCTCCACTTCTTTGCAGCATGCCAAAGCATGGCAGAGCAGCATGGGGTATTATTGCTTGGTAATCTGAAAGAATGAACATGGAAAACCATTAACGTTCAACCTACATGTGTTTATTTTCACTGGACTACAGTACTTCTTTCTTATTTTTCTCTTTTATTCTCTTTCCCTCTCCTTATTTCTATAATTGTACTGATACATATTTTTGAGATGTTTTTCCACTCTTTCTTTACTTCATCTTCTGGTTTTGTTGTGCGTTCTTCCATGTTTTTTCATTTTCTTGACCACCTTGTGTTGCCATCTCTATTTATCCATTCATTTGCATGTCCGTCTTCCTTTCTGTTTTATTTTCCCTCTTCCCAACCTTCTTCCTTTTCACAGCATTGGAACACGGGAGATAGTCACCCAGAAGAACTTGAGTGGCTTGGTGCCCATCCGAGATTTCAGACTAGATCCCAGCCTCCTCTACTCCATTCCTTTACTAGCTCTCAGCCCCAATTTACTGATTGTGTGGCTGTTTCTGAGCATAGCGTACCTGGTGGCCAGATTACGTTGCAAGTGAAGATAGAGTTTAAAAACAAAAAAGGAAAAAAAACCAACAAAACAAAAAACACAAAAACAAAAAAGTGCTTGAATGTGTATTGCCACTTGGTACCTGCTGGACAAAGGAATGTGTCATAGCATTGTCTGCCAAGAATTATTATTATGCCTTACAATTTTACGTTTCTATTGTACTAAACTGTAAATATACATCAAATTATTTTATCAGAAAGAATTGTATTGAAACTTTAAATTATTGTTCTGCTTTCAGTGCTTGTAACATAGTCTGACATTGGCCTGTTACCTCGTTACTTTAGCCGGCCTGAAGATCTCTTACCAAATACAATTTTGTGTTATTTGTTTCATGTATTCCAGAGAAAGGAACTCTGTCTGAAAAGAATTTGTATCTTTTTGTATATTTAAGGTGTATGCTAATCTTGCCTTTCATTTTTACGAGGTATGAAGAGAAAAATAAAAACATGGGTGGGGTTTATAAGAAATTGTAAGAAATTTATTTAAAGAAGTAACTAATTTATACCTTCATTTCAAAGCATAATAACCAAATTACATTACTGAACAGTTTGTAGAACCATAGTCTTGTTCCTTTCTCATGGTTAAATATATTCTAATAGACTAGAAAACACTCAAAAAACAACTTGCAGTGTGCTGCATGCAGAATTATTTCATTCTATTTGTAGATCTGCATTTTGCAATGTATTAAAGACATGAGGAGAATGACTTGTGGTTAGGAAGGGGATGTGACTGGCATTAGCCTGCTAATGATCCATTATCTATTTTAGGTGCTCTGTTATAGAACTTATTGTGAAATAGGGTCATCCTAGAAGTTAAGGATAATGGTCTTCAATTTCCAGGCAAAAAGAGGGAGGTGTCAGTTAACTCCTTTGGTAGGTGTGTTTCAGGTTTTCCACTGGGCTTTATTTTAATTACATTAGACTAAGTATTACTGTTACTTCCATTTTTAAGCGTTGCACAGCTTTAATAAATTATGATGCTGATAGTGACTTAGTGATAAGCGAGCGATGGAAAGTTAACATTTATTTAAGTGGTGAGACTGAAGTGGCTTCCTAGTTTAGTGATGCAGAGTAATTGCAGATGAAATTTGATAATAATTTTTATATAACATCAAACTAGGGGAGGCCTATTTAAACTGAAGGATTTTCTTGATGCTGTGGTCTGGCAGAGCTTGTCAATAGCAATAGCTGATAAAAAAACTAACCTCATTTAATGTAGTTTGATAAATTCATGAAAGGTTTTACTTCGCTTGGTGCCTGAGATGACATTGGGCTTCTGAGGAGAACTAGTACTGTGATTTGTATTTTCTACTATTATTAACTTGCTCAAAAAATATAGGTAGCTTTAGCTTTTACTATCAATTTTAGTGAAATTGAGAGCTGCTGATAGAAGTATGCTGAAATAAAAAACCAAAAAAGCACAGTTAGAATGAAAATTAGAATTAAATCCTAAATTTGGATTTAATTATTCTAACTAAAAAAAAAAAAGCGTGTGGTTATATTTGTGTCTTCATGAAATCAGACTGTACAGTACATTATCTCTTAATATTTTTCCTCACTATTCTTCCAATTTTGTTTTTAAAATGAAAAAAAAACCCTAAAAACAAAACAAAACAAAAAAACCACACAAAAAAAACCCCAACAAACAAAACCCAAAACACCACAAAGACATATATATCTATATATATAAAGCACATATGCTATTTATTTTTAGTTGTAGTTAGTTTTGGTACATTCTTACTGCTGTTGAGGTTTATCGTGGCGTGGTGGTTTTGGACATATCCCTGTTCTGTGCTGATACCTGATACTGCTTTGTCTCCGTACAAATCATCTCTTCTCTCTGGTTAGCACTGGTTGGTTTGCTGTGGGTGCCCCAGGCTACCTTTTTACAGAGTGAGCAGTTGTCAGGTTGGACTGTGGCCTGGGTCTTGCAGTGTGGGGAGTCTCCTGGGTTCAGTCTAACCAGATGTGGAAGTAATTTTAGTAGAATCACAGAATATCCTGAGTTGGAAGGGATCCACAAGGATCAAGGATCAGTTCCTTGCCCAGCACAGGACAGCTGCAGCCCTCCCACCATGTGCCTGAGAGCGTTGTCCAAACACTTCTTGCACTCTGGCAGACTTGGGGCCATAACCACTTCCCTGAGCAGCCTGTTCCAGTGTCCAGCCAGCTCTGGTAGTAAGGTGGCAGGCACATCCACTGAGCTCCCTGAGATTGTTAATCTGTTTAAAGTATGAAGGTGCTGCTCATGATTACCACTAGCGTTGCAGTAAGACCACCTTAAAACCGTTTGGAATGAAAGCCTAGACTTTGTGAAAACAATGTAGGTTTTTTATTTTCTTCTTAAACTTAGATGGAGACAAGTTTGGGATTTTTTTTTCCTTTTGGAGCCTGGTCTGTGCTTTTGTTAAGGCATTCAGATTCAAGATGCAGTAGTGCATCCTGCTTATGTGCCTCCAGGAGAAGGAAGATGGCATGTGAAATGTGTGAAATACATCTTTGTCACTGCTCCATGAGGGACACGTGCAATAACCAGATGCAGTAAAATATGTTATGAAGAGGATGATTCACTTTGGAGTTAAAATGCTCACCTAGCATCCTATATTTGCTAGTTAAACTTACTGCTTTTATTAGTACTCTGAAGTATGATTCGTGCAAACTTCTGAAGTATCTGTTTGGCTGCAACAGCCGTCAGGGGAGTTTTGAAACACAAACCAGTGCCAGAAAAATAGTGTCATCACAGATGATCCATTCTATAAAAGGCAAGCACAGAATGTGCTCTGGAGACAACCTTCAAACTTAGTTAAAGTGTTCCTTAAAGCAAAAGACAAAATTACTATATTTTATGAAGTTAAACTAGGTGTTACATACAGAACAGTTACAGCCAGTTTCATGAACCAAAATTAGAAGAACGGTGAGGTCTGTAAGAGCACAAGAGCTTTCAAACTGAACCAGAATCCAAACCCTCCTTTTGAATCAGATGATCTCAGCTTACCTGGTAGATGCTGCAGCCATCTCCAAGACAAGACTAATATGACATTTCCACCATAAGATGCTGTACTGTACACTTTGCCATGAAGGTCTAGTATTCATTGTTTAGATTCCAGTCCTCAATCAGGGAAAGACATTATCCTGCAAGCCTAAATTGATTTATAATACATACTTAAAAGATAGTGCTTCCTCTTTGTATGTCTGTTTTTTGGATATAATCAAAGGAACTCTGAATTAGATTTACAAGTGTAAAGAAGCCTTATAACTGGAGTAGTTTTCTATTGTAGCACAGAACCTCTTTGTAATGTGGGGCAGTTGCACCAAAACATTGGGTGAAAATTAAATTCTGCACAGCTTTGTTTCTTTGGGGTGATGACTGTCAATGCAGCCAGTCTTTTTTGCACTGCTATTTCATGATTAGGATTTTTTTAGACTGTGTTGGTTTTCAAGTCCATTTATGCATGCAGAGATAACTGAAAAGTCATACATTATTTTTGTATCAGCTCTAATATTTAAGTAAGTACTTACAATACTGACATACAGGGAACAATAAAATTCCTTTAAAGCTCTTATAGAGAGACGAGCAGGTTTTGGTTTTCAGCTTTATGTGTTAATAAGTCAGCAGAACTGCTTTTAAGCAATTCCTTGGGATCCCTTGTGCAGTGAATGGCATGTGAACTCCACAACAGTGTACCTTGAAATACGTGAAACCGGCAGGAAAGACCTTTTCAGTAGATGTGCTGCTGCTTTCTAGAAATGCAAAACTAGCAATCAGACATAGCTTGTGTCCATTCTGTGTGCTTCTTGCCGGCATTGTATGATGAGTCATCTCTTTTAATATTTGCAGTGGCAAATTAATTAAACGCTCATTAAATATAACCAACTTTATTTTAATGCTATAAAATAACCAGTTCATTTCATCTTAGTTTAAGTCTTTTTTCTTTTTTTTTTCCCTTTTACTGCTGTCATTTTTTGTGCTTGTTTTTTTTCCCCAGTGAGGGTTGTCGCCGAGAAAATACAATGAAGAATGTTGGATGTCGCAAGTATGCATTTAATTCCCTGCAACTGAAGGCTTTCCCAAAGTATTACAGGCCTCCAGAAGGAACTTATGGAAAAGTTGAAACATAAGCATACTATGTCCTTTAATTGCTGTTCCATTAAAACATGTGGATACGCTCTAGATTAACACATGATTTCGTCATCCAGAAGAGATAAATAACCTTTTTGTACGTTGCGCTAGGTCATACAGAGCATGTTACCGAATTGGAATCTATAGTAACAATTATTCTGACACCTTAGCTTGAGAATAGTGTGATGACTCTCTGCCCGTTTAAATAGCCTTCAGTGTATGTAAGATGAGCAGATATTGTGCTACTTAATAATTTCCTATATGCAAATAGCTAGGTACCTCCTGGATGGGCGAGGACTCTAGGAACGGCGTTTAGGCAGCTGTTTCACATAACATCTTTTTATACTGAGTTGATTTGAGATTGAGCTTTTCCTAAACTTTTTAAAACTGAGAGTAAAACTCAAAAGTTGTAAATAAAAAGGATCCTAGACAGTTTAGTAACTGTAGAACGCATTGTTACAATCAATAAAAGGGGGTTTAATTTAAAAAAAAAAAAAATCAGCACAATAAGGGCCAGGAGAAAGAATTGTTTTACTGTATATAGGATGCCATCTTCATGTATCAAAGCAACAATATATAAAAGGCCAGGCATGTGAGGTCTGGTTTATAATTTTGTTCAAATGAAACAAATTCCTGTCATCTTTGGCAGATAAGGCCTTGGGCACACAGCTGATTTTAAAAAGTATTTCAGAAACATCATGTTAACTGTTAATGCCAGCAGCAGTTCCCCATGCCCTTCCCCACTCTTAAGGCAAGTGCAACAAGCAAGTTGTTGATGTTGCACGTGACGTGTTCAGTATATTCCATGGTGTTGTACATTAATTAACACATTTTTACCCATGGTTTTTTTATATCACTTCTGGATTGTAAGCATTAGTATCTCGGGGCGTTACATTATTTTGGTCAGCGTACAATTTTTCTGTATTGGTTTTGTATGTCATTACAAAAATGCTCAAAGTGCCCAATGCATTCCTCTTGCTCCAAAACCTGTTTACCTTCGCATTTCACCTGTTGAGAATCCTGGTGGGGGGAGGTGTGACCGGTGTCAGGGTGTTTCTGACGAAAGTAGCGATGCCCTGTGTTGATAGAAAGGAACTGCTCAGTGCTACTGCTTGTGCCTGAGAACCACAGGTGGGTTCTAGCTTATGAAAAAGGTGGTCAGTTGGATAGCATTTGATAAAAAATGTTCAACAGATCTCAGAAATAATCTCCCAAAGAATGCCTTCGAAGCTAAGATAGCATTTTAAAAAGCAGCTAAATGTTCATTTCCAAATTTTAACAGGATCAAGTAATCTCTAGCTAGTTTCATTCAGCACACTGTCCTTTCCTTCTTGGTTTCTAAGGATCTAAGTTTTAGAATAGAAAAAATCTACCCATTTATTCTTGTGGGAGTAGCAACAGCCAGGTAAGTATTTGGCTGTTTTCTGATTTCTTTCTCCCTCTCACTGATGTTTGTCTGTGCTGTCACTGCTCTATCAATCAGCCATGTCCATTCTGCTCCCATGTAGTTTTGGGGGTTACAGGTCCAGCAGTTTTTGCATTTTGCTTTTTGCAGTTTATCACTGAGCAGCATGTCACAAAGCCAGGTCAGAGTTCTGCTGAACTAGGCTGTTACCATTATTTCAGACTCTCTAGGATAACAAAACGTGGAATTCTGTGCAAAAGCAATGTATTGTAGTACCTCCCCCAGGTCTGAACAAATCATCTACAGTAGAACAGTCCCTTGGAAATCTTACAAACCTTGTTTGCCAGTTAATAAACGTTGATTTTGTTTTATTTTTTGCTAATAAGTAAACAAATACAGGATAAAAAATTTTTCAGTGGGATCTCTTTAGACGTGTTACTCCATTAGTTCTGCTCAGCCTTCAGCCCCTGGCCCATTATTAAATGCTACTTTATTTTTGTATAAACTATGCTGTTTATATCCCTTAGTTTTTATGAGTTGTTGATTTTATTTTGTATGTTTCAAACATGGTTAATTTTAAGTCCTGTATTGTTACACTAAAAATCTTGCAATGTTCAGCTTCAGAAGGAAACAACAAGATGTCTCTTGTAACCATTAGCAGCGCCACTCTCTTAGATGGTGGCCAACAACCATTAGACCTGCTCTAGAGCTTAGCAATCCTTTATTTATTTTGTATACCGATGTAATCTGAAAAAGTTGCTGAATTTTGTCTGCGTGTGGCGGAGCTGCAGCCCCGGGTGCCGCGTGGCTGTGCTCGGGGGGGCTCTGCTGCCAGTGGCCCCGTGGCGCATCCTGGACACGGCGCTGCCGGGACGCGCACGGCTCGGCCTCCTCCCAGGGGTGGCACCGACAGCGAGGGCTCCAGCGGCGCCTCCAGGAAAACTGTGACTCGTGAAATCCGCACGGGACCTTCACAAGGGGGAAGGGAGCTTTTCTGTTGCACAGGAGAGGCGAATCTAAGGATTACTGTAAAATGAAGTTCTGTCTGATGTTCCTTTTTTGAGTACATTTTTTAAATTACAAAACATACAAAGGTAAAAGAAGAAAACTGTTGCCAAGTATGTTCTGTGTATGTTCTGTGAAAGTACCTACAGCACAGTTGCCTTTTGTTTCATTTATACGTGTAAAATTATTGTATAATACAACAGAGTTTTGTCCCAACACGACTGTATTTGCCAAGCTTTGTGCATTGAAATATTTTTATTTATTTGGTTTTGGGCAGTATTAATATATCATAAACATATGGCTACTGTTTTATATATTCTAGTTCATCCAATCCATGTATGCTGTAAATGTGCTAGTCTTTAGGATGAAAACCAATAAAGAACTGACAAGAATAACAATGGTGGCTTGCTTTTAATGTGTTCGTGGTGAGTGAAAAAAACATTTTCAGGCTGCTTGACTTGATAAAGTTTTATCTGTTGGAGAGTATATAAAGCCAGCTTTTGTAGGGAGACATTTTACACAGATGTGCAAGTCAGGAAGTAGTTACTTCTAACCCCTGCTAAAGAACAGCTGCTATCAATTTTCTGTAGTTAAGTGAGGCACCAGCTTGTCCCACATGCTACACGTTGTGCAGCAGCAGTTAAATAAAGATGCGAAATGAGGTGTTTTTCTTCCTTAATTTTACCTACTTTCTCCATGAATATTCTGTAAGAGCTTCCTGAGCTTTGTTCTCTGTTCTTTCACTTTTCCTTCCATTAGCAGAATTTTTTCTCTACTGCTGCTTCCCATTGAGCCAGCTCATCCCTCCACCAACTTTAGCAGCTGGGCTGCTTTTCAGCAGGGATAGATTGTCCTTGCTGATTGTCATATTGATTTCAAATTAAATAAAGTTTTTATATACATCTATATAAATTTCAAAATTTCTAATTGGTGTCAAAAAAGCATCCACCAGTATTGTTCTTAATTTTAAAAGGTGGGGTGTTTAAAAAATGGCTGAAAATCTCTCATCTTTAAAAGGCATTCTGAGCTATCAGAAAATGTCGTGTGTTTGAAGGTGTCTCCATAAAGATCGCTCCATGTGGAACCCATGGTGACCGTGGGTCTGGGTTGCCTGTGGACCTGTGGCTGTGTGAAGGGCCTGTGTGTGCCCATGGGCTGTGAATGATCCCACAGGGAGCTGCTGGGAGCAGCAATGACCACGTGCTTTGCTGTGGAGCAGAACTCCATCTTTTTCCCACGACTTTTGCTGTAGTCTTCAAGCAGGGCTTGAAGTGCTGATACAGGCACCTGTGTAGAGGCACTGACAGCACTTCAGAAAGGATTACCTGATGCCACAAATGTATCAGCCTAAAGTCTGAAACGTATACTCTGACAAAAGAGAGGAAATACTCATAGATCAAACCCAAAAAATGCATGAGAGACCAGAAAACCAAGAAGGGTCCAACAAAAAATAGCAAACCACTTGTTTAAACCAGAGAAAGAGTCCTCATCAGAAGAAACTGTAGGTAATTTTGGTGACCAAGGGTGAGCTTGTTCAGCCTTCTTCAGTTTGTGAATTCTTAAACATTTCTAAGACCCACCTCAGAAACTCTGGATCTGTGTAGTGTTGCTGACTGCATGTGGGTTTGTTTAAAATAGCTCTTCCCAATGAAGGGGAAAACATAACAGCAACCTCTTTTTCTCACATTGCTTTAAATGTCAGGCAAATTTTCTCTCCCAATTCATAAAATATTTTGCCCTTCACAGTTCGGGATGGATGCAGTTTATCCATTTATTCACAACGTGATTTGAAGAGGGGTAAGCAAATAACAGGTGAGTAACGAGAGTGACCAGCATGGACACAGGGGTCACCTGGGGCCTTTCAGCCTGTGCCCCAGGACCGGACCCCAGGAATGGCCAGAACCTTGCTTACCACAGGAAACTCCCAGGAGCATGGTGTTAATAACACCCAGGTTGTGGGTTTGATCCCTGTAGGGGCCATTCACTGAAGAGTTGGACTCGGTGGTCTTTGCGGGTGCCTTCTGACTCAAGATGCTCTGATTCTGTGTGACAGGCACATGGGGGAGGTTTGGGAGCACCATGACCCAGCGGGGGTTCCTACTCGCCCTCTTCCACCTGCAGCCACCTGGGTATTCCCACCTACACTGAGTGTCCCAGCCAGCCACTTCTGGCGGAGGGAGGGAGGGAGGAAAAGAAGGAGGGAAGGAGGCTGCTGTGGAAGCAAGGCCAGCCCAGTGGTGTGTCGCTCCTTGTGGGCAAGGGCTGCTTGGCAGCACAGACCATCCCCTCTCCCACTGTGCATCACCTCTTGTGGAAATGTGCTGGGAATGTAGTATCATTTAATCTGGCAGGACTGAGGGTCCTGTTGTAGTGTTTGTTAGATCCTGCACTTAAGTGAAACATCCTAAAGATCATACTCCAGTGGCCACTTATCTTTTAGTTTTCCACTGGCTCAGCATATTGGTGGCACCAGCAATTTCCATTTTGAAATAGAGGCAAGTTGATCTTTGGAGTTCCTAAAATAACAGCAGTAAAACACGTCTGCCTACATGGAGGCAGGATGGCTTTTAAGTGCTCTTAGTATTTGTCTACATATTGCTTAAATTGTAGCCATGTCTCAAAGTGCTGCTGTTAGCATACAGTAGAGATTTGAGAAGTTCTGAAAAGCAAGATTGAAATGACACTTTTTTTTAGGTGTATCAAGATGTTGATTGAATTGCCACCAACTGATGTTGGTATCAGGCACTAGAACCTAGCACTGAAATCACTGAGACTACCTGCTGCTATAGAAATGCTCTGAAAATGTTGGTAAAATGCCCTTCATGCTTTAGGTTTGTAACAAGCATAAGGTGATCCTGCCTAGGTGTTGGAGAGACATCCGTCAGGTCTGGAAAAGCGTTTGTTAGCTGCAATAGGATACAGTCCTTCTGATGGGCTTTTCAGTATTTTTTCTGACATCAGAACTCTCTCATTTGGGGGTATTCCTGCCCTACTTTGTTCCTCTTACTGTGGTGTTTCGTTCCATGTTCTTCATGTAGTTTCCACCAAATTTCCCATGAGTCTTTTGGGACTTTAATTCACAGCACACAAACCTATATTTTGTATCAGGTTTAGTTTCCAGTTGCATGAGCAAGTGGGTGTTCCCTTGAAATGCTGTGGCCATATCCGCAACCTCAAGGTCTGTAGGAAAATGACTGAAGAGGAGTCTCTGACTTTTCTCAGTTCCTCACTAGATTTAGAATTCTCTCATGAAACTTCTGGTTCTTAAAAAAAAAAAGTTAACTTTCTGTGTGGAAAATACGGCTTTACAATACCTATGTGGGATTAGTCTCTGGAAGTGGATAACTTTGGAACACCTGTGTGACAAATGCTCCTGATGGCAGGAGCTAGAATAAAGTTCATTAAGAAATACCAGCCAGTAGAGTGTTTATTTACTGAGGAAATGGGCTATGTTTGTGTTTACTGTGTGTATCTAGAGTGGTCCTGTGTGGTAACATGGGCTGGCTCAGCACACAAAATCCACCTTTCATCCTTGGCTGTGTGGCTGGATCTGCAGCGAGTTGCACACTCCAGATTCTGGCTCCACTGCTGCCATCAGCAAAGCTTTGCAAGAGCCACTTTGACTAAATCTACAAAGGACACTTGTAACCTACAGCTTGCCCAACTTGTAGGTGTCTTGGTTGCCTGATGGGCTTCCTGAGGCGTTCTATATTGGGAATTGCTAATGAGAGGTTTGTCAGTCAGACTCACCTCAACCTGGGCTTCCTTCTCACACCCCAGTGCTGGGAATAGACAGGGATTTGTCTCTGGGCTTGCAGGCACAGCCACAGCCTTACCCCAGCCACATCTGTCACACCTGGTTGAGCAACATGGCTTGTGGACAAGGGCTGCCTGTTCCCTGCTCTCTGATGCTTTGCAGTCGTCAGGAATCCATCACCAGCAGGCGCCGTCCTTCCCCTCCAAATCCTTGTTGCAGCTTCACTGCATGAGCTGTTGCAAAGGATGCGGGAAACTGGGCTGTTCTTGTTCTGTTCTTTGCTTCCCTTCCTTTCCCTCAGTCATCCTCAGAAGGCAACTCCAAAAGCACCAGGCAGATTTTTCAGTGAGGCAGTGAAGTGCCGCTGGTTTAGGTGGTGGGAACTCAGTGGGGATTTTACTGAGTGGAGAGATGGGAAAATAACTTCTCATTTTGCCAGGAGGGATTGTCAGTAAGGCAGGCAGGATGAGTGCCATGGGGCATTTCCAAGGTTTCTTGGGGTGAATTTATCCTAGGTTAGCTACCTCTTTTTCACAGTTTGGGGTGAAGGCAAGAAGCAGCCTCCTGCTGGTAATTCTGTGGCCCAAATATTCCCTCCATGAATAGGGTTCTCACAGTGGGGCTTGCATTTCATGAGCAGAGCTGTTCTGCTGGTGAGGCTACCCAGGAGCCAGAGAAACTCTCATTTTCTGGGTCTTGCTTGGACAGGCACAGAAGTGAGAATTACTTAATTAAACAGGCAGTTAATAGGTCAGATTGAGCAACCAGATAGATTCAAGGCTTACCAACCTGAATTTGAAACCTCAAAATATCTGTACTTTGTGATAGGAAAACCCAGCCCTATCTCACGTCCTGTCTCGACAGTGGCTTGTACTTTATATGTGTGAAAGGGCAGAGTAAACATAGCATGGAATTTCCACATGCATTTGCACAAATTTTTAAAAATGATTTGCATTTTTGGAAGTGTGTTTGTCAGAAGTGTTAGCTCTGAGTAGATTTATTTAGTGCCCTTTTGGTGTTTTCCATTGTGTCACATCATCTCTACTTCCCCTTCTCTGAGCATTCACTTCTTTATTTCTTCTTAAGCTCTTATCATTTGAGTCCTCAGAAGATAAAGATTATGATGTTTATGCAGATTGTGCATAGAACACTTGGACTAACTTCTGAGTTTGCCTCTATGGTGGAAGTAGTTAACCAGAAACATGATGGTTCTTTGATAAAATGCAGCTGTTTTGTTTGGGGTTTTTTTTTAATTATTGATTTTATTTTACTGGTACATTCCTGTCTACTGTCAGGCTATGGACATAGATAAACAGCAATATGATCACTATTCCTGTTTTCATATTATAGATCAAGACTGATAGCTATTTAGAGAATACAAAACTGGTGAATAGTGTTACTAAAAAGGTGGGCAGCTTTTCCAAGGAAGGAATTGCAGGGATTGAGAATGACCATGTGTGAGGGTGCCAGGGTGGTTCAAGGTCATCCCCTCTATTAGTACTCAAGTGCCACCACAGTGTCCTGCAGGTGCAGGGACTGTGTTGATGCTGCCAGTTGGTTGTTGAAGAGCTGAGCCACGAGTCAGGGCTAAAATCCAATAGAAAAGTGGGTCTGAGTAGAGAAGAAGTTTTGAAGGCACTTAGACCTAGGCTGGGTTTTTCTTAAACATTTGCTCTTTCATTTAATCATATAGTAATCACAGAATCACAGAACCATCAAGGCTGGAAGAGACCTACAAGATCATCCAGTCTAACTGCCCACCTGGCACTATCACTGCAACCCCTAAACCACTAACCCACATCACACAGTGCCAGATCCACACACCTCCTACACACCTCCAGGGGTGGTGACTCCACCACCTCCCTGGGCAACCAATTCCAATGCCTGACCACACAAACAGTGAAAATTTTCGTTTTTAATATCCAATCTAAATCTCTCCTTAAGTCTCCTAAGTCTCAGCTTAAGGCCATTTCCCCTGGCCCTCTCACTGAAGGCACAGCAGAAGAGATCGGCCCCCACCTCACTACAGCCTCCTTTCAGGCAGCTGTAGAGAGTGATGAGGTTTCCCCTGAGCCTCCTCTTCTTGAGCCTAAACAACCCCAGCTCCCTCAGCTATGTCTCATAAAACATGTTTTCTAGACCCTTCTAGGCCTGGTTGCCCTTCTCTGTACAACCAATATTTCATGAATCTTGGTATGCAGGTGACCTAAGGTGACCTCAGTCCTGCACGGGGCAGTCACGGGGCTCCTTTAGGTGTCAGGAAAAGAGACACAGCAGCACACAGTGTAATAACACTGCCACTTTATTAAGGTAGAATAAGAAGAGGAATATAGATGGTGAGTGAATAATTTGCCCTGTCAGGTGCTGGGAGTTGAAACTAGTTAGTGGGACAGCACAAAAATAAGAACTGAAATGCTCTAAGGGGACAGGATGCAGAGCTCTGGAAAAAAATCTCAGCAAAGGCCTTTCACAAGGATAAAGAGGATGGAAAGATAGTGGGGGAGAGCACAAACCAATGTGTGTGTTTGGTGATTTGAACAAAGATACAAAATAACTGCATAAAATTCCTCAAGTAGGGGTGTAGAAATGAGTTTAAAAATTGTTCTTTGTGAATTGGAGGAGCTGTCTTGAACACGTACAGAATAATTTCAATTATTCTGTATTGGGGAAGTTATTTTGTAAGGTGAGCAGATATAGAAAAAGAGATGCTGAACATATGTGTAGAAGAGGAAAGAAAGAAAAGTTGTTCCTGTTACATAGTTTGATGAAAGAAATACCAGAATAAATACAGAAAATAAATAGTTTGATTGCATTAGTCTTGTCTGGTATGTTGTGATTCTGTGCTTGAAGAGCAGTAAAAGCCTGGTATGACTGCTTTTTGCCCTGGTTTGTGGACTTTCCCTCCTGAACTGCAGGAACTTTCCAGTTCCTCTTGCTTTAGGACTCGTGGCACATCACCACTGAGGAGTGGCAGCTGTGTAGCCTGGCAGTGGGGAAAGGAGTGTTTATTTTCCCAGTGCACAACTAATTAAAGTAAAATGCTGCTACTAAAGCTGAAATGTTTCTTTCAAGGAGTCAGGAAAAGCCTCAGAGGAAATCCTAAAGCCACTGGCACCGCTGTGGTGTCCGGATTGCTGTTTGCAGCCACAGAGGGGGGCTGTTGATCCAATAGTGGAACTCTCATTCTTCACTCTGCAAAGGGAAGAAACAGCATTACTCAAATTTATTGAGTTAGGGGAAGTGTTTTCCAGTCTGCCGATTTAATCAGAGTTCCTAAAAGCCTTTTTTCCCCGCCATGAGTTATTATTGCTGTGTAGACCAAATCAGTCTTTTCACAAGGAGGCTCCATTAACTTACGAAGTCAGGACAAATACTGTCCATTTTCTGAAGTTCTCTGGTGCTGAACCTGCTGACTTGAGCAATATTCAGTTTTTATTCTTCTAATAACTGCACCATATGGATGCAGTTGCATGCAGCTGATCAATGCAAGGGCACCAAGTCAGCTCACAATGCGCCTCATTCTCATTCCACATACCTGGAACTGTGGGTTCAACTCACAGCCAGTGCCCAGCTCCCACATTTTCACATCTGAAATTAATTTCCGCATAAGCATGAGATATTCTGCGTGCTGATAGTTGTAGTGTGGATGTTTGCTTTCTGTTTGAGCTGTGGTGAGTTTTCCCTCTGGAGCATTTCTTTAAAATGTTGAGTTCAGCTGCTTCAAAGGGCCATCTTTAATAGAAACAGAACCATAGAAACATTTAGGTTGGAAAAGACCCTTCAGATCATCAGGTCCACCTGTTGACCTATCACTGCCAAGTCCATCACCAAACTATATCCCCAAGTGACACATGTATTTTAAATACCTCCAAGGATGGTGACTCCACCATTTCCCTGAGCAGCCTGCTCCAATACTTGACAACTCTTCGTGAAGAAGTTTTCTATAATAGCCAATCTAAATCTCTTTTTTCCACCCTCTCTTCCTCACATGCACATGAAATCTGAATTTCTCACTAACTTGCTAAATATAGCTGAATTATTTTATTCCTTGTGTGCCTCCCCATTATTTCAAAGCATTAATATAATATTTTCTGCCATGACCTTTGTGTAGTTTAACTGAAGCATTAAGATACTACTGATGTGTTCTTAAGATCTGTTGATTTTTACCCCACCCCTCTCTTGAACAGGAGATCCAGTCTTCAGCCACAGAACAGAATTTGGCAGGTGGGCAAATGTGGGCTACGTTTGGCAGCTAAACCTGCATCGGAAGCTCAAAGGAATAAACTTCTGGTTTAAGACGTAAGTGAATATTCCTTAAAATTACTGTAGTCCAAAAAGATTTCTAGCACATCAGGAATTCCCCCATGAGCTGTAAGCTGAGTCATACCCATTTAATGAAGAATGTTGTGTAATTTTTAGGGACCTGCTTCATTCTTTGTTGTCAGACTCTTCAATGTTGGCAGGATTTTGCTGGTAATTAACTTGACTGATAAGGACAGGCTAGAGCAGGAAGACGGGTGATGGAAAGCCAAAGGGGCTAAAAGCCCTTCCCCTTTCCAGGAAGCCAACAATAGCCACTGAAGGAGCGTTTCTGTCTCTCCTCTGATTCCAGCTTCTGCATATTTCCCTCTTGACAGGCAGAGGGCCATCCTCACGGGCTTCTCTTGTGTGCTGCATTGCCACGAAGCAGGTTAATGTTCTCTCTCTGGTGAGCAGTGTCTTCCCTGACAATAACTCCAGAGTGGGCCAGGGAGTGATACTGGGTGAGGCAGAAGCTTCTCCAGGTGCTGCTTTCTTGGTACACTTGTTTCCCAGCAAGATCCTTGTAACTAAGCTGAAACACAAGTGATTTCATCCTGCCATGGACCTTTACTAAAAACACTCAGGAGACTTTCCAGAGTAGCTAACTGCTTTTGGGTTGGTTTTGTGTTGTTGTTGGGGTTTTTTTGTTGTTTTTTTTTTTTCCTTTGGGAATATTTTATTAGTCTCTTAGCTATAAAATGGTAAGCCTGCATCTATTTCATTCTCTCTCCACCCACCCCCACCCCCTTGGTGCCCTCCCCAGCCAGTACCTTTTTTCTCTCTTATGGATGCTACACTCCAGATCCTCTGGCTTGTTTAGGGCAAGTAATTGAGCTGTGATTTCTCACAGCTTGCAAGAGAGTCCCGTGTGAAGCCTGTTACAGCAGAGTGAGAACATCCCACTCACTTCCTGCTGCCACTCAAGGACTACTTCAGTGTTATCTTGTAAAACTTCAGGAGAGTGTACCTCGTGAAGATCCCACTTTATCCAGTGCTGATGATGCTCCATCTCAAACATTTGCTTCACAACAGGCAAATGGAGAGTGAAGTTGATTTTCAGACACAGGGTCCTTTCTGGAGGACTACTATTCGAGATCCCAGCTTGACAGAAACAACTCAAGGGGATTTTCTTAGAAGGTGGACATAAAATCTGTATTGACACTTCCTTCTGCTTTCTGTACTTCTCTTGGTACAATGTAATCTGCTGTTTAAGATCAACTGATCCAACTGATGTCCTTGGATCTGAGCAGTTACCTGTACAGAGTTCTGCTCAAAAAAAAAAAAAAAAAGGTAAAAAAGTTAAAATTTTTTTTCAGGACAGTCCTCATGTTCCATATATATGTACCCACATCAAAAAGGTCGTGCCCTGCTTGCTGCTGGATTACACAGCGTGAAGCAGCACACTAGGAGCAGCAAGCATGGTTAGAAGTTGTGTTCAGAGGGCTGCTGAAGAGCGTGCTGATCCAGTCATCTTGAAGACTGCTTTAGCATGTACATGACTAAAGCACCAGCTGAACATTAAGTCCATCAGTGAGTAGCATTAGACAAAAACAGCTACTGGGCAAAAGACTCAGTTTTGAAGCAGAACCTGTTTAACACAAGGTGACTGAATGCTCTTCCAGTTGCACCAGCTGTACAGTAGAAGCTGGGTTATTTTCAGTCCCTCTTCTAACAAACTGACTCATTGCGAGCTGCAGTTATTTCATGAGCGCCAAACCACCAGAGCTCAGAAAACTTGCTCATAATTACAGGTTGGGAAAACAGACAAAGCCCAGTTAAAGCTGTACTTAGTCTTAAAACATCTGGGTGAAATAGTGTCAGTGAAAGACAGCTTCACACTTCATGTACTCCTCTTTTTACCTCTCATTCAGTCAGGCACAGCTCATCGCCAGCTGGAGTGCAGAGCACAACTTCTGTATGATTTCACTGCGGTGCTCCAGTGCTGGGAATCTGCTGTTCACTCATATTCTCATCCTACATCGCCCTGGAGCTTCCCCCAGTTCAGTGTTTTTCTCACAGGGCAGTGGCCCAGCCGCATCCTGCACTGCTGCTGACAGAGCTGCGGCCAGGGCTGGGCTCAGTCTGTATCTGGGAAATAAACACTTGCTGTCCCTTGACTGGAATGGTGTATCCTGTTCTGATACGGCCTGACACTTTAATGAAGTATCTAATACCTTTCAAGAGCTTTTGGAAATAGAGCTCATGATAATTAAACTGATTTCACATGTTAGGGCCATACTTCCCTACCTCAGGCTTCCTGATTTTAGTAACAGGCCAGGAACTTTTTAGGCTTTTAGTCTATTTCTTAGTAGCTGTTTAGGAGTACCAAACTAATTACCAAAATTAACAGTAATTGTTTCTCTTGTTTCTTTTCCTTGCTGGGAACTTTGCACTCCCAGTAGTTTCCATGTCTGAAAGAGCAGAGGTGACTCATGGCAGTTTGGCCCTGATCCTGCTCCAAAGAAATGTTTTAAATGACCCAAAGGGCTGTGAGCTCCATGGTTTCCAGGACAGCCTGTCTTCTGAGCACTTTAAGATGTTTTTCCTCTGGTCTTTTTAGTCCAGACAGAATTTCCCTCATGTCTGAGCTTCAGTCTTGTTCATGCTACTTTTGCAGTCACCTTGCTGGTGAGCTTTTGACTTCGCATCTCCCCATGCTCAAGTTGTCCTCCCAGCATGCTGCAACGTTTTCAACCCCATCTAGATTTTTATGCAAGATGGCACGTGCTTTGTCAAAATCTCATTCCCTTTTATTTTTACCTCATCGTAAGATCACAAGAGGTCTGTCCTCTCCACGATTCTGAGATTGTGGAGAGCTGCTTAAGAGAGTTTTCAATGCACCTCAAGAGTGACTGTACCATAGAAGCTGGCAAGTACCTCAGCAGGAGGCAGCAAAAAGCCATTTTGTATTTGTACTTACCGTACACAGCGTTTTTTTTAGTTATACCAAACTTTTGCCTAGATTTTATTTCACCCAAATTCTTGTCAATTGCAATTATGGCTCTTTAAGGCAGCTCTTTTGCTTTCTTTAACTAGGCAAAACAAAGTAAAGGTGCTCTCCAAAATTACATTGGAGAAACAAGATAGGACACTCAGGGAGTGTTTAGGACTTGGATATTTCCCTTGGGAGAAAGACATGATTTTTCTCCTCTTAGGAAACTGAAAACTGTGTGTCAAAGACCTCTACAGTTCAGGAGATTTCACTGGAACTTATGTTTCACTGGTGCTCAAGAGGAAGCTCTTCCAAAACAAGAACTAAGAGTATTTTAATAGTGGCCAAGGTTATTTGCATTATCACAAGGGAATGGCTCACAATTTTGGGGGGAAGGGGGGGAGGCAGGGAAAGGCATCTAAATTACTTGTGTTTTGCCTTGTCTTGTTCAAAAGGAAATGTTCTTAAACCAGAATTTTTTACTCCTGTCCTCACTGATTAAACCACTGCAGACTATTAGCATCTCAGAATTAATTTCTGCTTCTATCCTCCATGGAATCAATTCCAATGTAAACACCTGCTGGGTAAAAGAGGTGACCTTAAGCAGCTCCTTTCACCTTGAAGTTACTGCTAGTTATCTTCCCAAGCACCAGTTGCAGAGAAGCAGGCCCTGGCACGTCAGGAGCTTAACTGCTTATTCTTTATTTTCATGCAGTAAGAGACTTGTTTGCTCAGTTTCTCAGAAGGAAATCGCATACAAATCCAAGTTGAACATTCCATGACCTTGCATGGCTCAAGAGGTACTCAAATTTTAAGAACAAAGGAGTTCCAGCAGGTTCCTATTCGAGAGATCTGTATCTTTGAGTGTCTGCTGGTGGCACCAGGAAGGCAGCAGCCTGGCACTTGGAGAGTTTGTTCACATAACACAAGCTGGAAAGGGACTCAGTTAAATAAATGGGACACTCATATTTTGTTGCATACAAAACCTTTATGCTAGAGGGAATATGAACTAAAATATACCGTTTTTACTCTTTTACAGGGTAGATTCTGATAAACATCTGCTGCAGTAAATTTTTAGCAGTGCCCCTTGAGTCCTAAGTAAATTTACAGTGCTAGTGTCTGTTAATGCTTTCTGGCAATGGAAGGGTTCATTTTTACTTGGCTTCAGCACAGAGGAATATATGTAGTCACTGGGGCTTGCCTTACTGTTACTGAATGGAAACAGGCACCTTAAAGGGACAGATAAATCATATCTAAGAATAGTAACATTCTTGTTCAGACCCATGCAAGAACAGTGTTACAAAGGTATGGGTGTAGCATAAACAGCAGCTGCTCTTATGCCTGATACCTGGAAACTCAAGAACGTAGATATTTTTCCAGCTTTTTGCTATCCAGTGAATTTTCAAGTGGGTGGCACTGCATAACCCTGAAAACAGTTTCTATTCTCTGCTGCAATACAAACCCACGCTGTTGAGAAGCCAGGTTTCATCTGCAGTGAAGTTTCTGGGAACACAGGCTCTGTGTGCAGTAGATTTTGGCACAAAGGCTGTGCCAAGTGGAGCCCTGCACACACAAGTTCAGAAAATACAAGGGGAACAGAACTACAGCAGACAAATCTTGAAAAAAGCGTATTTATTTTAAAGTACAACCCAAAGTTGTATCTGTAAGAAATGCACATGGTATCTTGTTTCTCGCACAAGTCTTGGCTGTGTGCATTTCAGTTCAACTTAAAAATGCATTCAGGTTTACAAATGTACAAACAGCACAAAGTGTATTACAGTCTCAACAGAATGCTCTTACATTCAGCCACTTTGCTCTTAAGGTTTTGTGTTGCTTTTGTTGGTATTTTTTGTTGATTTTTTTCCTTTTTTACATTCTTACAACCTGTGTTAACAAAGACAGCCTTATTTTAAAAAAATACTCTGCATTTTAGCACAAAGTGCCTTTTGATTTTAAATTAGAACTTGGAGGATAACACTGGAAAAAATTTAAAAACCCAAACTTTTCATGAAAGTATTGCATGCCAGGACCATTTTAGAGTTCAAATTGTTTCCTAAATAAAGATGGCAGATGGTAAAATATGAAACCAGTGAAACTGTTCATATTTACAGGCTTCAGCCATAGTTGGGATTTGTGACCACACCCAGACATTTCCAAGCTTATCTGCAATCTCACACTACCATATTGGAGGACAGACTTTAAAAAGGAGCGAGTGATGAAAGCATGACTGACAGGGGGAGTGGGGCAGGGGGAAGCAATGGCCTGAAAATGATGTTTCAAAAATTTGCATTCAGAATTGTATCATGACCTGGATAAAAGTTCTTTCTTTTTGCTTTAGTTTTCGTGAGGATAGTGTGAATTTGACCAAGGATCTGAACTTCTTCTTCCAATCGTTGGGCTCCAAATTCTCCAAGGATTGTAGGTCTGTCCCATGTCTTCAGCAGGATTGGCAACGGTGGCAGCAGCGGGCGGCGGCGGAGCAGCGGCGGAGTTTTCACTACCCATGAGATCGATGCCTGACAAGGCATTTGTTGGAGTGGTGAAGGGAAGGCCACTGTTGAGATTACTCGACCAAATGGAACTGCTGAACGGAGTGGTGGTGGACCACAGGCCACTGGGGTTGCCCAGGATCGACTGCAGTAAAGACAGAACAAGGTATGTGGCAGTTTGGTAGCCTCAATTTTCACCTTGTTTACAGCCCCCGCCAAAAGAAAAGTATCTGAGCAGCAGCAACAAGAAGCCTGCTCTGGAACCCCTTCCATCCTCACTGCAACATGGAGCTCTGACCTGCCTTTACAAGAGCTTTCCCAGAGGAACCACGCTGCTCCTGCAGCCGAACGCTCCGGGAGCTGCACGGGCTGCAGAGCGCAGTCCAGTACAGGCTTTTGAGCTGTTTGCATTGGAGGTGAGACATCCCCATAGCACTGCTAATTTAAGCACTATGAGTATTCAACACACAAGGGCCAGAACACTTAAGCTTAAACAAACTAGTTAGAATGAGGTAGATAAACATGGTTTAAGTCTCAAAAAACCAACAAAATTCAAGTTGCAATGGAAGGTAACAGCAAAGTCCTTTTTTGATCTTTTTGGCTGTTTGCAAATTTATCTCCCTGTGGTCAGACCTGCGTGTTTTGGATGAATCTGCCTGTGTTCAGTCCCACTGTACCTAACCCATATTCCCAGTATATACTTTTCCCCCATCCAAATTTTCTCCAGATGAAGGGAGAGGGGATAGGAGAACTGGCCACTTATCACTGAATTCCAGGAAGTCTGTCCTGGCTCAAGACACTTGGAAGTCTCTGACAAATGGTCATGGTGCAGATGCATGTGAGTTTCAGCACATCACAAATGCATCTGGGATATATAGGACAGGTACAGCAGGCCTAGAGAACACATGCAGGAATGGACAAGGCCCAGGTTCTGTCAACTGTATTTTACTAAAGCCCAAACAGTAGCAAAGAGCAAGCAGAGGAACCTGACCCGTGGTGTGGTGGAAAGTGATACCCGGAAGCAGCCAAAGATGGAGAGGAGAGAGGTTAGCATAACTTTCTGCTAATATTAGCACAGAAACTGCTACATGTGGGCTTATGGCACTACATACCCCAGTGTCAACACATTTAATGTACACATGCTGTAAATTCAATTTGCAAATATACTGGAAACTTGATACACCCAAAAGGCAGTGGACTTGTTAAGTGCTGTAAGGTACAAACATCCTTATGTTTGGATTTAGTGGCTGGAGATAGGGCACCCCTTCCCAAGATCTCTACCCTTAGACAACACACACTAAAGGTTAACCAGTATCAGTGTACACTGCATCTGAAGATTTAAATAAAAATCCCTTTAGGAAAGAAAACAAGGTAGAATCTGAGAATTTCTTCCTTTTAGGTTTTTATTCTCTGCTCTGGAATGAAAAAGATAGGCTCAGTCTAATCATACCTGAAATTGGCTGGATGCTAACACACCACAGAATTTGCTACCAAGGGCTGGACAGGAGTTCTGAGCATTACTTGGGGGTTAACCAGGCCAACAGCATCAGGACTCTCCAATGTCACTGAGAAACTGAGCCAGACCAGGGTCACAGTTATTACTGTCACATAAATAAATGGTTATATTTAAGCTATACAAGCATTAGACTACTAAGCCTACAGCAGGAAACACTCACTGCTGCTTGGGCACCAACCCTAACACACCAAAAGACCACCCTATTTCCAGCTGCAGGCAAGAGCCAGGAACTATTTGTTCCTACTTGTCCCGAAAGTGTTTGGGAGGTCCTGACAGAAAGGCACTTGCTCATAAATCAGAAGCAACCAGGAAAGGAGCAGCAGAGAAAAGCACCTGCTATGCTCTTTCAAGGCTGGTGGAAGGAGGTACAAAGTGGCTGGCAAGCAGAACTACACACAGAGAAACAGAGGAATAGGGGAACGTGGTCAGAAAGAAACTTGGGGAGAAGTGGCAGCAAGGCTGAAGGGAGATGGGATCCAGGAAGAAAATGCTACTTAGCACAGAAGCAGAGTTGTGCATAAAAGGAGAAAGCAAGAGGAATAAGGAAGGAGAAAAATCAAAATCAACTCTCCAGAAACCTTCCTAGAAAAAAGGGTAACACAGAAGCCTGTGTTAACTGCCTAAGTGCTGTTGGCAACAATGGCTTTGGCTCTTGTCCCAGAAGAGAGGAAAGGGCAGGGCCCTGGCCTGGTACCTGCTCTCTTATCAGGCACCTAGAGCAAGGAGGCTCAGTAACAGGAAAAGCCAAGCTTTCCTGTTCTGGCTTAACATAAGCCCTTGAAAATATCACTATCATTTATAACAGCTTTGAATATTCCAGTCAGTTTGCTGCTTGCTTCTTGTTTATTAAGTGATCTTCTCCTTGAGTAAGCTCCTAAAACAGCTCCTCCCAAATCAAAGTACTTAAATGGAGTAGCTGACACTTCATTTATACCATTTGTCTGGCTTCCATCTTGATGCTTCCTGGAGCACACTGCTAAATTTTTCAAAAGCAGCTGGGCAATACGAGTTAGGAGCTAGACAGCTTGTTCTGGTTGTACTCAAGCCCTCCCTCTATCAAACGCTGAGAAACCTGCCCTCCATGTGACCAAAATCCAAACATCTTTCCTTACATAGTTTCAGTGAGGTTGCAGCTCTGGTTGGAGCCACATGACAAGGACAGGATCAGCAAGCCCGTGTCTATAAGAAGCTGTGTGACCTTCTTTGGCCTCCCCTGTCCCTGCCATCCCCCACTCCATCTGAACTGCTCCCAGGTGAAGTAAACTCTGCCTCTTACTCACTACAAAAACATTTTCAGAAGTCAACATGAAGCAGGATTTCAGCTGGCAGTGAAGACAGCTGTTGCAGTGTAAGTTTTAGTCTGACAGAAGGATGACAGTGCAGCACTACAACCTGTAAAAAGTTGGGGGTTTTCTTCTTCTTTTGCTATACTCAAAATCTTCATTGAAATTAGTAGCCAGTTTAAAGACTTCACCTTATGCTCAGTCCTTTAGTATTTTTGAATACTGAAAAGAGTATATTTAAGGTCTTTTAAGAGCTTTTTTGGGACCTTTTGTTGATTTACAAACAGTTGCAATACTGGATTCAGAAAGCAGAATCAAAATGTGACAGTTACCATACTGGCTATTTTGCAACTGTCTGTCAAACTGGAAGTGACATATGCAGTGTCCACCTGAAGGACGCGGGAGCAGATAACACTTTTCTAAGTGCTGCAAGGTGCTCTTGTGAGAAATATTTTTATTGGAAGCAGCGTACAGGGATTCATCATCCGCAAGTGAGGGACTAATAACTCTTTGTCCAACAGCCATGCCAACTTAACTACACCAAGATGAATATGTGTAAATTCCCTCTTCATTTATTCTTCAGTTGATGTCTTTTCACCCCCAATTCTTCTGAATTAAATTAGATAGCACATACAGCACAGGTTGGTAACAGTAATGAACCACTGTATTTGGACTGAATACTTACGGCAGTTGTATGAGTTGGGGAACTCGAGCTTGTTGGCCAGGAAGGTACAGAATCTGTAGCTGAAGGATCCCAGATGGATGATGGAACATTATTGAATTCATTCCAGTTTCTCTGAACATCCTGCCCATAAGCAGATCGAGCTAAACCAAGCTTGCTAAAAACTTCTAAAAATAAAATGAAATAAAACTGAGTACATTACTCTTCCTCTTTTTCCAAGAACAATACTTTTCACAGTTATTCCTCGTAGTTTTCTAGCAGGTCCTGCTACAGGAAGATTAGAAGAGGTCACACAATAATACAGATCTCATCTCAGTGACGAGCACTAGACAGGGCTACAAAGTTAGTCATGATTATAGTGGGGAAAGAGAGTTGAACACTTGCTGTGGGAAACTCAGTGCCAGCCTAAGCACAGCGATACTCAGAGTCCTGGCAGTTCTCCATAACTGCAGCACTCATTTGCCTTGCAGCACTCCCTTCCCAGGTTGACTCCTGGGATGCCCCAGCCCTGACCCCATCTCTGCTATGAGAAGGAAAAGGGAGCACCAGCAGTCATGGCTCGCCTGCTTCCCACACACGGAACTGATCCCAGGTATTTTACTGGTGCTCCTCAGAGCCACGGGTGCCAAGTGTTGCTGCTGAAGAAAAAGAACCCCACAGCAGCAGCTGCCACTGTTTGCATTTGCAGAAGACATCAAACTGTTGCAGTAGAGATAGCATTTTTTCAGTAGACACCGATGCCACATCCAAAGTTTGTTTTGCTCATCATCTCTTCAGCCACCTCAAAACACACCACACATGCCCAAGTTTGGTACACAAATCTTCCTTAGTACATGCATTCATGCCCTGCAATCTCAATGCCTGCCCATATCTATTTCATTTATGGAAATTTACCCAAATATTTAAATACTTTAATTAATTGCTGGGTTTAGTATGCATCAGTTCATTCTGCAGCTATACAAATGCTGCAGGAAGACACAAGAGGAAAGCAACACAAGGGTTGGGCCACTGCCTCACTTAACAGAGCCATGGTTTTAGGCAGGTGTTCATGCTCAGGAAACCACAGGCCTAGAGGCACATTTGTGGGACTGAGAGTAAAGTTTGGGGGAGGGATGGAGAAGACGACGACTAAAAAAAAACCCCAAAATCAAGAAATTTTACTGAAACAGAGAAACTCCAAACCCAAGCATTCTCAGCCCACACACTGTGTGAGATTCCACTGACTTTCTGGGGAGTGAAACAGAATATACCACCAAACTTTTAACACACTTTCCTACACAGTCTTCCCTTTTGGGAGTGAGGATGGAAACACTGCCTGTACTTAGACCAGTGGAATGAAGACACAACATTACCCGTATTTGAATACAGAAAAAAATATTTGAACAGAAAAACTCACCTCCAGTTAAGTTAAAAGAGTGTCCGAACGCAGAGAAGGAGTTGAGAGGTGTGAAATCGGGACTGCTGGGATTGCTGATAGGACTCCACAAACCCGAACTACATTTTATGGAGTAACAGGAAGGCAATACACAACTTATTAACACAGTACTACTGACAATGTAACTTACTAATCTATATACAAATGTATGTGTGCGCTTATGTTTAACTATATATTGATGCATATCTCTGTATAAAAATACATAATTAAACATATACTAAATATATATTTAACGGTGATCACGGGTTAGGAAATCAATTTATTTCTGTTTTAATAAAAGATTTTGTGAAATACCATTTTCCTGTGTTTACACCCCCCTTGGAGTAACACAGTAATATAGACACAGTGCTCTTTAATCTGCAGAACGAGCATCAAACAAACATGACTGTAGCTCTTTTGATCAGTTTTTCAGAAAACTCATGGAGTCCAAGCCATAGTACAGTTTTTTTCTCAAGCAGATAAAATTTACAGTGACTTGGAAAGGATACAAATACACTCATGGACAAGCTTCTTAAAAGTAACAGATGAGTTAACTGGAACCAGTGTTAAACATCCACCAAAACAAACCAAAACTCCAGTGTACAAACTTCACTCAGAAAGCAGCTCCTTTGCATATGGAAACTTGAATTCAAGTCTCTTTCCTACTCCAGAAAGGTTACTGCTTTTTACAGCTGAGACAGGGACTCACTGCCAAAATGTCAGAAGAGACATGTGCCTTGGGGAATGTGACTGAGTGCAGCCCTATCCTGCTCCTACTGAAAACACAAAGCCCACTGACAGTTCTGGTCTCGGTGTTAAAATGGGGAGTGAAAGGTATTGCTGTACAGCAAGGAACTCTGCCTCTGAACCTTCAAGTGACCTTGGTACACACTCCTCAGTACTGAGAGAGCCAAGCTGATACCTCATTGTTTGGATGCTCAGGAATACAAGATTGTTGAGTTACTTGGGACAAGGAGGAGAAAGTTCCCATCACATCCAGAACATCCTCTCTACTTTTGAGTCACTTGCACCTTCTAAACTTTTCTGCAAGGTGAGAGATGCTGTGCCTAGACTTTAAAAACCAGTTCATAAAAACTAACCAGAATGAATTCTGTCACTCCCTTCAAAATGCCATTAACAGTTCAATCTTCTTTTCAAGAGGTCCAGGTATTTGCCTTGAGAATATAAAAATTACCTGTCAGAGCCATCACTGTCAACAACTGTGTGGGAAATGCTGATATTGCTGGAAACATCTGTCTTGCCTGGAGAAACCTTTGGTAAACCACTGCCACCTGCAAGAATATATATGTAAAAAATTAGTGAAATAAACCCCAGAAAAATAACAGAATATTCAGAAATATTTAGAATTATTAAGAACTCTAAACTGGTTCTAGTACCTGGACTTTTGTCATAACCTGCAGCTACAGCAGCAAAAGTGGGGTTTCCATTCCTGCCTGGAAGAGAAGCTGCCTTTGCCAGTTTATGTTTGGTACCATTAGGCTGCTTGCTTTTTGTTTCACTAAGAAGAGAAAGAAACAAACAAAAAAAAGGTTTTGCATCTTGCAGCAGTTTGATTAAAAAAGCAGCAATTTAAGCTAGCATTCAAGAAAACGTTTATAACAATGCCACAGTTCATGAAATTGCACATTTTTCTGATCTACCAAGTTGTACAGCAAGGCAAGATATACACAGTGGTGTATCTGCAGAAAAGCAGTTTCCACGGGAAGAGGAAGCAGGTCTGAGAATAGGGAGATGCCCCCTGTGAAGCACAGCTCCACAAGTGCTTGGTGCCTGGGAAATCAGTAGGAGGTAGGATCTGGACTCACTTGCTGCAGCTGCTGTTCACGATGCTGCTGTAAGTGCCTCCTCGTGGCCCAAAAGCAAAGGATGTGGGAGGAGGAGGGGGAGATGGAGAGGCGGGTGTCGGAGAGGGCTGGCGCTGCTTCAGGAAAGCGTCTGCATTCAGGGTTTGCAGAGAGAGCTTATAGAGGTTGTCTGTAGCTATAAAGAGAAACACAAAACATCTTCCTGTAGTATTTACATTACAGCAAAGGCTTCTCAAACTTCTGCTATCCCTTCTGTTCAAATGGAGGAATTATGAAAGGCTATTTGCTCCCAGTGTTGGAAGCAGCAGCTCCTTGTCTATGCTCCCCTGTGGTTATTCAGGTTTATTTGCAGAGAGACTGTTTTGCAACACAAGCGACCAGGAGGAAGGTGAGTTGGTTCCCACACAAGGGATTTACAATGCAACCAAAAAGATCATAGCAGTGTCCCAAGCTAACCACTGCATTAAGGTGTTTTCAGTGTTCCCTCTCAAGGACAAATAATCTAATTAGCTCCAAATTTGGCTGCAGCAGACCTGACCAAGCAAAACCCCATCTACTGTAGAAAATACATATTTTTGAGTAGTAATTCTCATTTTCTCAATTTCCCCAGTAGCTTCTGCATCCTGTTCATCACTGGAGAGCTGCAGAGTGACCCATGTTCTGCCCACACCATTTTCAAACCTCCCAATTCATACCAGATGCTATCAATATGGGGCCTACAGCAGAAAAACTGAGCTCAGCTGTGCAGTGAAAAGGAGACAGGAAGATCTATAAACAGATCAAGCCCATTTACAGATATTAATTGCAGAACACTCATTCTGCCATTGTCTAGTGATTACTTACAGCTGCCAGCTTTGTGGAGAGGCACAGAATCCCACTCTGGTGGTGGAGAATCCTTTTCCCCTTCTGAGCTGCTGGTGTTTCCTAGCTCCTGTCCAGAACTACTAGGGAGAAATTTTGCTAATACTGATGGCCTGTTCTCCATTAACTTACTGCTTGGACCTACTAAAACAAAAGAAAAACCAGGTATGTGGATAACAAACTAATTAGCTTTCTTCTCACACCAGACTTAGAATTAAACACTCAAGAGGGGTTACAGACAATCATATAAAACCCTTGAGGTATTTACAAAAACCAGCCTCACACTACCTCTTGTTTTGGGGAGGTTTCTTGATTTAGAGCCACTTGACAAAAGGTGTGGTGTGGAGATCTTGGATGGAAAGGTTTTGCGCTGCTTGTTTTCCAGTGGGGGAGTATAAGACAATTCCAAGGGACTAAAAGAAAAGAGAAATTCTTTTAGTTTAAAGCTCTGAAGTACTGAAAAGCACTTTTAAAAAATATATTTATACACACACATACATATATATATGAGCCACACTATCTCACAAAATACTGGTCTCCTTTGGCTTTCCTATGAATAAAGCAGAGTTTTGTGTTTCTCCTATATGCAACTCCACCTTTCATAGCCCTGACTCATTTTCTACCCACACTGCTCCACACATGTATTAGGCTCACTCACATTACAGGAGCAGATTTTACCCTGGAGCTCCAGGATCACAAAACCCATTTCATTTTACAGAGACAACAAGAAATGGCAACTACCCTTTTTCTACTCTGCCCCCTACACACCCCTGTTAGATCCTAAGCTCCTAATATGCTATTGCCCTAAATGTACAGGATTGGTTTTTAATCAGTAATATAAAACTACTCAAATGCACCACCAAATTCAATCGGCTGTATATTGTTCTTTTTCTCCAGGTATCTGATTCTGTCTCTCAAACATTTTAGGGAGGAACTATTTTCTCCTTTTCTTGCTGAATTCCAAGCCAGCTCTCATTGTGGCCTTTGAAAACTGTCACATGTAATGAACTTGTGAGTTATAAGATAAAGCAAAGTACATAACTGTAAGAATAAATAAGGAGGAGACTTTGCCAAGCAATGTTTTCAGAAATATTTTGAAGAAAACTAATTTCTTCTAACTACAAACTCAGTCTACTATTAATTTCAACAGGAAAAACACAGCTGATATACTATAATTCCATTTGGTAAAGTTTACTTTTGTGGCACTTGGATACCAATCTGATTTCACAATACTACTTTGGAATGAACTAGCTATAGTAAGACTAAGATTCTTCATGTTTCCCCCTATCTATACTCTGCAATCAACCACATGCCAGAAAGGGACAGGGACTGGCAGTGGCAGCAGCCTCCTTTAATAACGTATCCAAGGCTGACCTTACTCTATGATATGAAAAAGGAAACCGTGGCTGCAGTTTCACCAAGGGCAGCTAAAGGCTCTCACGTTAATGCTGGCTCAGTGCGCTGCCCCTAGAACCATTAACCACACTTTTTGTAGGCAATACCTGTTATAAAAGCCTTAACATTGCTTTGCCTGATTTTCATCGCTGGATTTAGCTCTCACTTATGTGCTGTATTCCCACTAAGTAATTTATTATTTGCAAGCTTCAGATATTCCTCGATATCAGCAAGGAAGAGGAAGCTGCTTAAAGGTACCTGCTTAAAGGTACCTGTTGGCATGTGCCAAACTGGCAGCCACAACAGTCAAATACAGATATTTTTATCAATTCATCTTCCCTTTAAACATGATACTTTCCCTGCTAAAAAGCCTTCATTATGCTTACCTGGTTTTCACATCTACAGGGATTTCTTTCTTGATACTTGTAAGCACTTTTTTGGTTTTCTGTTTTACTGGGACTATTTCATTTTCAGGTTTTTCTGCTATAACTTTTCCCTTTTGTTTCTCAGGTTCCTATAAAAGACATAATGACATGTTAATAATCATGAAAAGCAAGTCCCTCTTGCATCAGAACACACATAACAAAGAAGGCCGAGGAAAGAATGCTGCTGGAAAACACGAGCATTTTTGCAGTATTGAAGGTCTCTTTTTATGACTTAGTAAGTTTACCTACAAAATATGGTTTCTATTTTTTCTATTTGGAGAAACAGAAATTGAAATAGCAAATTATTGAGCTTCAAGCAGATCTGATGTTTGCAAATACAGAGCTCCCCTGGCCACGACCTCTGAGTCTACTGAGTAAGATGCTAGCTCTGTACTGAGACCTTTACTGCATCTGCTGCATGCAGTCCAGGCCACCTAAAACAGAGTCTTCAACAAAGCAAATAATATGAGCAACTTCACCATTCAATTTATTGTTTTTTTTTAACCACACTTCTAAGACTCTCTAAATACAAGTATATTCTCAAATAGGCATCCTGAAAAAATCAACATTAATTTTCAAGTGACAACTTACTAAACTGTAACCTTTAAAATACATCACATGGATTTCCTTTTTTTCCCCCCACAGCTATAATCCCTGTCTTCTACAAAGTTCAAATTTAAGACATCAAAATTTAGGCTTGGTTTTCTTCCCTTTGCCATTACCTCTGCTTTGTTTAGTCAGAGTTCGCTTTAGGACAAAATATTTATGGCAATCCAACCACAACATAAATTGTAGACTTCAGTTTATTACCTTGGAGCATGTGACCTGAGTAAGTTAAATAAAGACAGGGGTATTGTATAAGGTAATTAAGTTAACTATGTGCTGACAAGTTACCACCATTGATCTGAGCCTTTGTAATTGACAAAAGGCATGGATTTAGCATGCACCTTAATTATTGGATGAAATTAGTGTCCACACTTTGGCATTTTATTCTCCAAATAGAACAGGCCAGGAGACAATTACCACAATGCTGCTGATAGCTGCTGGCTTATTCAAGCCACAGTCACCTGGGCATTTTTAGTCCTGAGACTACAGGACAGGCATGTTCACACTCAGAGGTGCAGATTTGATGCTGAGTGAAGGCAAGAATCAGGAAAAGTGCTTTTTAATTAACATTCTTCCCTTGTTAGGTATTACACGAAAGCTGAGGATGGTGTGGGGGAAAAAGACTCTGTTCCTACCACAACAGGTGACACATGGCTACCCAAAGGCCTCCTTTTCTCAACAGTGCCATACCTCCTTCAGAAGTGGTTCTGTATCTGGGTTGGAGGTTTCTGTTGTGGTTGAAGAACTGTCATCATCTGCCAAAGAATCCTTCAGCTCATCCTCCTGTTGCTTTCCTTTCCCTCTTCTGTCCTTTTCTTCCCGCTTCTTCTGTGGCTTAGCCTTGCGCTGAATTGTTTTCCCTTTTCCTAGAAAGATAAAGACGCTTCAGATTCTCAGCAGCAGTACTCAGACACAGGCTAGTTCCCTTCATTTTGGAGGCTACCCCATGTGATTCAGCCTCTGAAGTTTGTTGCCTGTTATCACACACCAAGCACTTTTGCCCCTTTGCACCAAACATGAACAAAAGAAAAACCCTGAACTCCACCATCACATTTATACTCCTGAGCCGTGTCCCCATTGCCTCTCTGTGGATGTGGGCACCTGGTTGCCTATAATTCCCTTCTGCTCTGTTCCTGGCATTCCTTTTAAACACCATAGAATTCAACTCAACAGTTTAACCATGTAACATTAGATTTAAACATAAACTTCTGAGGATGGCAAAAGCCCTATCATCCAAACAAATGAAGAACAGAAATGATCAGCACACTTCTCAGTTGAAAAAAAAATCAACAAAACACAAACCAACTTGAAATAAGACTAGTGTGGATGAGAAAAATCACTAATGGTATTTGTCTAGCAAAGAGGTTAAAACCCAAACTACCAAAGCCTGAAAATCTCACACCCAAAGATACTTTCTCCTCCTGATGTATGTTATTCCTTCAGAGCGTACTGGTCTCAATACAGAGCAACCATGCATGTGTGTGTGTGCACTCTTCATGAGCTTACCATCACCTGCTGCTATTCTCTCACAGGATTTGAGCTTTCACAACATTCTTATGTCTGACTAGCTGTAGTATGTGCCTTTACTCATAGGATCTTTCTTAAGATACACTGCTCTTCAGAACAAGCACTCTCATTTATGAGCCACACAGTGCCTGCATACAGCCTCCTGGATGGATTTAACTGTCCTGTCAAATAAAGACTCAAGTAACCTGGGCTGAATAATTGGATTCTGCCTCTTCTGGAATTTGTACTAGCTTGAGCTGGAATTGAGACTGGAAGCATCATGACAGCTGTTATATTTCATTTGGCAGAATGGTAAAGTTTGTACCAAACCAGAAATTTGCCTTCAGTATTTTAGCAAAGACCAGATACATATCGGTGCCTCCAAACTTTGTTTTTTAAGACATAAGTATCAGTGTTTTCAGTATCTAGAACAACAAAAATATTGGAGATAAAAACATTCTTTTTAGCATGAATGCAAATAGATACATAAATACAAGTAGATCTTCCTACGAAAATTTTTTCAAGGTTGGCTTCCAGCATACTGGGGGCATTTTGGCTGTGCCTCAGAAGGCCTTGTTCCAAAATTTGCTTGAAATGTAATCTACACTCAAGATTGGTAAACAGTTTAATGTTCATAATTAGAAAATCTATGTAAAATGTTATCATGACATTAAAATGTAACATAAAGCAGCTGTTTAACAAAAATCTAATGCAGCCTCTGCAGCAGTCTGCTAGGACCCAAGTATTAGGAAGCTGAAACAGAAGACTACAAAGACAGGAATTCTGTAGAGGGTCTTATGACACTTTTAGTCCAGAAGCTGCTGCTTCTGCAAATGTTTGTGATTAGCTCTAAATACTTATCTAAAGACAAATACCCACGTGTGTATGTAGGTGCAGACAGATTAGGGAACTTCCCCTACGGTTTTACGTTTTTACATTTTAAAGAGGACAAATGGAAATGGGCACACTACATTATCTGGAGCGAGAATTTGCTTTTGAAACCAAACTTGGTGGTCTTCACATACACACATACTTCACAAAAAGCTCTCAAGTGCAAGAGCTGCTTCCATCTTAGGGGGAGCTAGAAATGGAAGATGTGCTCCAGAAGTACCTTCAGGCATTCAGTACACAGACTGGATCAGTCCACTGCACACCCGCTCATATGTAACTCATGAAGATGTAGCATCTTTACTACCACACACTTTGCTTTCCAGAGCTCCAACACTGCACTGTTTGCCAACAAGGACATCATCCATAAAACCTCTCTGCCATCACATCACCTTCTGGAGTCCCACTTAGCCTTTATGGAATGAATACCTGACAAACTGACGGCAGTTCTCCTAATTCTCCCAGCCACCTCCCGTTGTGAAAACTAAAAACAGAACAGCCCAGAAACAGAGTAGCATTATTTCAGCAAGACACCAAAACCTCTCATCACTTCAGAGTCTCCACTTTGAAAGTCTAAATGCATCCTAACATCCCCTCTGAACTAATTAAGAACTTTCTACTCATTACCACTTAACAGAGTGAAGCCTTCCTCTTTGGTGGTGCACGATCTTACAGATGGTGCAGTGTTTATACACCTTCCCACGATTAATTTTCTTAGCTTTATCTCCAATAAGCAACACAGTATCAGTGCCAATTCTGTACAAGCGTTGGTAGCAAAAAGTGAAAAATCATTTAGAAAGAAACACATTAAGATTAAATAATCACATAACTCTGAGATGCAATTGAAATTGCTAATAGAAAAACCATAATTAGAAATTCTACTCTAACAAAGAGTTCACAAGAAGGCAATAACTGACATAATTTCAAAAGTCTAAACATATCTAATGTATGAAAATCAGTACACTATTTTAAGCACTTGAAAGATGGATAAACAAGTCCAACTCAACTCTAGCCTCATCCAAAAATGAATGTAATGTATAGACACAGGTGCCTTATATTAATTCACTGACCACCTGACATTAAAGATTTTCTACAGCTGCAAGTCTGGGCATGAAGAATTCCATTCCCAAACAATACCACAGGGGTTTATTTACTCATCTCTCTCTCTTCCCCTCCTCCCTTTCTCCCTGCCTCACTTTTCACAATACACTAGGACAACTTCCTCTTCCTTTCCTCAACCCTGAGCCCCAAGTCCAAATGAAGGAGGTGGGAGGGACAGCTGCTAACCCAAAGGCAAAGGAGTAGCAACAAAAAGCATTTTTCTTTTTCATAGAATCAGGTGTCTAGATATTCAAACCTGCTTTCATCAAAACATGCCACCGTTTTTGCAGGAAGAATGACAAGCTAGCACTGCACAGCAAACTTCAGTGTCATAAGGTAACACAAGTGCTCAAGACACGGGCACACAGCATGGGCAGGGAACCGCAGGTAACTGCTCCCTTTCCACACTATGAAAACATGACCTTTGCAGCTGATTAAATCTTGTCCTGTGGCTTACACAGTGAATCATACCATTAAAGCAGAATTGTATTACCTTTGTTTTTTGCTAGTGGAGATGGGGGCTGTTCTGTAAACACATCAGGGGAAGGGGATTCTGGGTGGTCAAAGTCTTTTTCCATAGTTTCTATGAGCCCAGTGAGATCTGAATCCTCCGAGCTGTGCCTTCTGCTGCTGGCACATTCGCCATGAGGTGGGCTGAGAAGCGGGAGCTGTGGCAAAGCACTTTCAGTCTGTTGCTCTTGCTGCTGGGGCCCGGATGCTGGGGGTTGCTGGAAGGGCTGCTCTGCCAAAGCTGGTGTCTGCTGCTGCATCAGCTGCTGGTTCTGCCTTGTCCCCTTGGCTCTTTTGCCTGCGGCATGAGTCTGAGCTGGGGCACCTGAATCCAAGGTAAAGGGGCCCGTTCTGTTCACTGACTGCATGGAAGCTGCTTGTGCAGAAGTCCTGTTAGGTATACTTGAACTGGTTTTGGATTTGATGTTTTCAACATCAGGTGCATTTCTATTGCTGTGAAGGTGTGCTGTTGCATTGCATTGCTTATGATTCCCTGCACCGGATCGTGAAGATGAACTGCCTGCTCCATAAATTCCTCTGGACGAACTGTGATTAGAATCCGATCCAAGTGTATTCAAGCTGGAAGAATAACACGTGTTGAAACATACTCTACAATGTTTTCCCATTCTTCACCATGAAAAGAGAATCGCTATATCCGAAAGAAGCCTTAAACTACACTATTCTTGGCATACAACCAGCAAAAATGCCTAAAACTTGTTTAACAAGTCATTAGACTTTACTATTTCCTGTTCACTCACCTGCTGTACATAGGAACAAAAACACAGGAAAATGACTGTTGATATAAATGATGGAGGGAACACTGAAAGGAGATGATCTTTAGTTAATCTAAGACACCTAAGGTAGGAACTTCTGGTCTGCAATTCTTTTGCAGTCTATACATTCAATTTTTGAGAATATTAACAGGAAACTTGGCAGGGTTTGGTTTTTGGTGGATTTCTTTTTTTCTTTCCTTTTTTTTTCCCCTCACAGTTACAAAATTCATCTTTTCATCCAAGCCATCTTTTTATAAGCAACTGTGGGGATATCTTTATTCATTCACCTGTTCTACAGAACAGTATTACTTTCTTACTGGCCTGATAACTAAAGAAGAAATAAATGGGAAAAGTACCACAAGAAGCCCAAACATTTACTTACTTTCCGTCAGATGAAATTCCAACTATTCTCCTGAGATCAAGTGGCCTTCCCATATCAAAGGGAGGGTTTGAGGCCTCAAAGGACAAGCGTCTTCTAAATGGCTCCCAAATTCCTTGAGCTTCTAGATAGGCTGTTCCAATTACCAAGAGAAAGAGTACACTGCAGAGAAGAAAGGCAGTTATCTAAGGATTTATTTCTTAGTTTTGAGCATTTAAAAAGTAATGACTAATCACACGGGACAAAAAGTTTGTATCTTGCACTGAAAATTGCATCCAAACCACAATTTTGCCTGACAAACATCATAAACACAAGACTGGCATGATATGAAAATCACCAGCACTGAGAATGGAAGCTAGATGCAAGTCTGACATGCAGTTGCCAAGTGTATTAATCCACACGAAAAAAAGTTGGACTTCAAAACCTGGAGCCACAAGCATGTAACTATTCAAACCAACAGTGATTTAGGGTAGGCAAAAATAAACAACACCTTATCAAGTTAAAAAACATGGACTATACAAACTCCTAGTGTTCACTCCTAGAAATTAAGGATAGCTTTGCAATGATATGGAAGAGTTATTTTAGTGGCAACTAGCAAACACATACATGATGGCATCCTAAAAATTAGAGGCAGTTTATGCATAGAAATCTTGGAATATTATGAAGTATATTAGGGCTCTTCTGTAGTTGCTGCTAAGATGTATTTTTTAAGAAAAAGACAAGAGTAAGGGATGGGATTAGTATTCTCTATTCTTTGTAAAATCTAATTAACAAATACAGCACATATAAAATTATCCAAGCAAACTACACTTATGAGCTGACAAACATTACTTACTCCATCAAAGAACTAAAACAAACTCAGCCTATATATTTCTAGCACATTTCTAGAAGAAAACCACATAAGCACTCACTCAGCACTTTAAGTAATGCAGTGTTAGTGATGACACAAAATTTCCTAAGTAACAGAAATTTTCCTCTTACATTGGAAAATGCAGTTTCCTCACTAAACACTGCATTACTTAAAGTGCTGAAGAGACAAAAAAGAAAATGAAGTGGGCTGTAACCTTATCTTCTCTATTTCTTTTGTTAATCCCTACAAGGAAAGACAGCCTAACTGAACATTTGCAAAATGGAAGAGCCAGTAACTTACTGTGGGGAAAAAAAAAGGAGTATGACATGCATGTGATAATGCTTTGAATTTGCAGCACACAGAAGGAAAAAGAACACTTTTTCTTCAGAGGCATCTACAGCACCAATACATTTCACACCAAGATATAAGCTTAACACTAATGAAAAGAAAAGCAGCATTTGTTGCTATTGATAAGTAAAACCTCATACTGATAAGTTTCCATGCAAGGATTTTCTCTGCACAAAAGCAGTGCGGTAAGGTGTCTCATATTCAAGAGGTGAGAAGGGACACAGGGTTTACAACTTCCAATTTCAAATAAAGATAGGTAGAGGTTAAGACTATGAAAATGATGGCATTTTCAACTCATAATTCAACAAGGTATAATTGACACGTCTGTTTGCTGAGGAAAAACATGCATTAATATCCTACTACGTAACCTGTGAGCGTGCAGTGCTGCAAACAATGTCCTTCAGGTTCTCAGAAATCCCATTATTAGTATCACCAGCTGTCTGTCACATAACAAGTGGCAGCAAAGTTAAATTCATCCAAGGCATCTGCTAAGCTCATTACAGTCACTGCCTCATATCTCTCTAAAGCACAATACTCCAGAAAGATGCTTACATTTCTACAGGAATTCACTGCCAGCAGTGCTTTAATACCTAATATGCTTCAAGTTTGGCTTATTTATCAAAACCCCTATAGATTATCAGGACTAACAGGAGTATGTATCTCACTTAAGAAAATAGGTTCAAGCAAGAAGTGTATTTTGTCCTTGGTTTGAGCAGAAAGTCAGTAGTCCTCTGCCTTAAACAGTTTATGCTCAGTCTATACGAATGTTTTTTAATTTGATCTCCTTTTAGGCTATTTTATTTTATGACAATTATAGCATGTGCTGAATACACGTGCTTCTCTGTAACCCATATTCGAGCAGTGGTAGTTTGTGCCTGCACAGCGGTAAGAACAAACACACACACACACACTACCTCATTATTCCTGAGATGATTATGTACAGTGCCAGCTCCCAGTTGGGCCTGGGCAGCGCTTCTGCACACGTTGCCAACATGTGATACGGAAGCGACGCATTCAAGATAAATACAAATTCAGAGCCTCCCGTAGTGATGAATTTTAATTCACGTATAACTCTGGAAGCAGTGAAATCTGGTGTAAACCTGGAAACAACATTAAGCACGTTAGAACTTTTCATATGAACAGCACAAAGGGTTGAGGCAATTTTTATAATTCAAAAATTACAAATTAAAAAAAAACCTGTAACTCAACTCCATCACTTACCACACAGCCTAAAAACACTTGTGTATCTTTCACATCTCCATGATGCATTTGACTATGCTCTTTAACACCTATGGTTAACACATCTGATACTAGATTACTCCTGAGGTACCATACGAAGTTATAACAACTGAAAATAAGGTTTTACATCTGTTAATAAAAGCTGTGAATGCAGTAAAAATTTAACAGCAGGCCTAAGTAATGGAACCAACTACTATGTGAGCTATAAATCTTTTAAACAATTCACCTTTAAGTCACAAATGTGACTTTTCAAAAGCATCACCACTATGTCACAGTCTCATCACAAACTAGAATTGTGCAGAAATACTAGTGAAATACTATTTCACTGCAGCAGTATTTCATACATCCACTTAGGAACAGAAGCAACTTCTGAACTTTTTAGATACCATTTTCTGAACAGTAATTTTACAATAAAGCACTGTTAAAAGATCAGTGTTTGGTGCAGAGATCTTTTACAATAAAAACTGACAGAATTACACAAACATCATTAAGACAACAGACAAAATATTCAAGACTAAAACACTGTGCATTATAATAACAATCCTTAGACCAAAGGCTCTTTTCTACATACTGCAATGCACCAAAACTGTATGTAGGTCTAGGTCCCATGTGCATTCACAAGTCAAATGAGGGAAGTTTATATAACCCCATATAGTAACATGTTCCAACACAGCAAGTCATACTTATTTTATAGTAATAGAAGTAATACTATAGCCAGTCACGAAAACATGGTATCACGAAAAAACCAAATAGTGTTTGCAAGAAGAGAGAAAAATGCCATAGTTGTGTAACACTATATAAAATCCCCACACACTCAAAACTTCAGTAAAAAGCCCTCAGAATTTAACCAAGAGAGTTTTCCTCTGAAACAAAATTAAAATTCCAAACGTAACACTCCATTTAGAGGTAAGACAAAACACTTACAGTATGACAATGTCTTTAGAGGCATTGGCACTTAGTGCAAATTCCTGACAGTTAACTACTTTAAATCCATATCCTTCACATGTGTAGCCACTGATTTCCATCGTTTTCACATTAATCTGCAGCTGCCCTGTATTTTCCACTTTAAATGTTCTTCTCAGTGTGAAATTCGGTTCTTTGTATTTCATTTCTAGAAACAAACAGCAGTGGTTAGTGTTATGCTAAGCAGATATCCTTCACTATATTCACATTCTACATTAGAAGAGAGTTCTGTCAGTATTACAGCATAAGGGGGACTAGCAAGGTCCTTGGAAATAAACTTTAACTTGTAGGAACATATCTTTGCAGCCAGATTCCCATCACTGTCAAGGTAGGGTACTTGTACAATTCCAGAGCCCTCTAACTCATCAGGGAAAAAGGAAAAACACCCTAACCTCTGACAGCACTGCTGCCCCACAAAGAAATCACGTAAACTGCAAAGTTCTTTGATGTACTGCCTAATGTTGTGGTATTCTGTGAACAGTCCCAGCAAGAGAAGAATTAAAACAGCTTTTTTGTTTCTTTTTTTCTGTGTGTCTTAAAAATAAAAATACACGACTTAAAAACACATATCTTATTAGCAAAAAAATCCCTAACCACAACAGGTAAAAGGCAATGACTAAGCTTTACTTCAAGTTTTCTTACTCACCCCTCAAAAAAAGCAGAATAATCTCAGATAATAACTAACATGGCACGTTAGAAACGTCTGGAAAACTGCAAAGCAGATTTTAATATCAGATACAACTAAAACTCTTTTACCAGTTTTTTAGGTAATATAGGTACTCTTAGCTCTCCTCTCACAAGGAAGCCTGAGGCCACAGAGCAGAAAACCTCTCTCTGATCTCAGAGTAGAATCTAGCTGGGATTTAATTTTTCATCAAGGAAGTCACCCAACCTTTCCTCTCCAACGGCTCTATGCTTAAAGATTATGAAGGTGTGAGGAAAAGAAATACACAAAGTTGTGCCAATGATCCAATTTGTATTAAATTTAGGAACTAGAGATTTTGCTAGTAAATATGCCAAGATCTTTACCTCCTCTGTCTTGAATTTTAGTGGACAAAGAGCTTCTGTTTTATCCTTCCTAGTTCTCATGTTAAAACAAAAAACATAATACATTTTGTATTCTGCCAAAATAAAGTAGTAATTTTAATGTATATAAAGGAATTGAATTTCTGGGGCACTAGAAGAGGGGAGAAGTATTTCCACACATTTCAAGTTTTACACATAAAATATGACTTCTTTTCTGTTCAGCATATTAGCTCAAGAAGTACTCACTTTCTGAACAGTCTTTTAATAATGCTTCTGTGATTTTAAAGCGTAAAGAACTTCCTGGACCGGGAGGTTTGCCTGCAACCTTCAAGCTCTCAGTTGTTCCTTGTCCTTGTACCATTATGGCATCTACTACAGTCAAATTATTTCTGTGCAAAAAAAAAAAAAAAAAAAAAAAATGGCAGGGGGAAACATTCATAAAAGCTTCTCTGTAGACTGTGAGTCTATATCCCAAATCTGGAGAATATATAATCTGTTCCACAGATAAGTCCCCACATTATGGAAGTAAACAGCAGGGTTCTCAAACATAGTGTTTGCAAGAGAAAACTCTCAAGAAATCACAACATAGCATACAAATACAAACCCCAGTGGAATAGTAGTTAAAATTTCTCTCTCTCTTACTAAGGCATCACACCTGATACAAAAGTGAAATAGTTATTCAATGGTTCTTTACCAGAAAGACTGAACTTGCACTGTAGCTTGATCTTGCAAAGGGCATCTCTAATTAGAGATCCTTTTTTCAAGACAGTGTAGGATGTACTTCAGAAATCAAATCTCCAGGTATTGGTGGGAGAAAAGTGTGCACTCACAACTCAGAAAGCCAATCATACCCTAGGCCATGTCAAAACCAGCGTGGCCAGCAGGGTGAGGGAGGAGATTCTGCCCCTCTGCTCTGGTGAGACCCCACCAGGAGTGCTGCATCCAGCTCTGGGGTCCCCAGCACAGGAAGGACATGGACCTGTTGGAGCAAGTCCAGATGAGAGGCACCAAGGTGATCAGAGGGATGGAGCACCTCTCCTATGAGGAAAGGCTGAGAGAATTGGGATTATTCAGCCTAGAAAAGAGAAAGCTTCCTGGTGACCATACAGGACCTCCAGTATTTAAAGGGAGCCCATAAGACAGATGGGGACAAACTTGTAATAGGCCCTGTAGGGACAGGACAGGGAGTGATGGTTTTAAAACTAAAAGAGGGTAGATTCAGACTAGAAACAGGGAAAAAATTTTTTTACAGTGAGGGTGCTGAAGCACTGGAATGGGTTGCCCAGAGAGGTGGTAGATGCCCCATCCCTGGAAACATTTAAGATCAGCTTTGACAGGGCTTTGAGAAACCTGAAGGTGTCCCTGGTCATTGCAGGGGGTTTGGACCAATGACTTTTAAAGGCCCCTTCCAAACCAAGCCCTTCTGTGAGTCTGTGGTAGGTATAACAGTGGATTATGTATTTATATTACTGAGTATGTACTGAATACAGTTAAAATAGTGCAAAACACGTCACAGTTACATTTAAATTAAATCTTTCTGCAGACACATGTGATTCTACAATTCTTCTTGTAAAAGCAATAGTTTTTTGACAGCTGACTGCAAGTATGATCTTATATATAAATAAAAAAACAGTGAAAAACTCACACTTACTTCAGAAATCTCTCTCTTACCTGATTATAATCAATGATGAAACAGTTTTATTAAGAACTGGAGTAAACTTTACTTTGACAGATTTTCTCTCACCAGGCTTTAATATCAGACTTAAAATGAAATGATGAGCCAGGCCCTTTGTAAGTCCCACAGTGGTCTGTAGTGGTTGGACCTTAAGAGGGTGGAGAAAACAAAGCAATGTCTTAAAAAATAGGACATTTTTACATGTATTTGATAGAAATGGTATTATTTTAGCTAGAAAATTGGTCTTGCCATAAAAAAGGATACTACTCAATGACATATTCTGTTTTTTTAACCAGAAACTCTGATAGCACAAAAATTTCCCTACTAATTAGTAAACTGCTTGTGTTAATGGAGAAGCAGAAAAACATGACAAAACAGAACTGAGCTAAACTTCACCCATGTATATCATAAAGTTCTAATGGAAGAAAGATATCAAAACTTCTTGCATATATATTTCAAACACTAAATTAGCATCAAACCATTATGGAATATTTTTTCTCAGAATTTTCCATTGTTAAGCAAACAAAACAGAAGAACTGCATTAAAAAGTGTATTTTTCTAATCTTGCCATTTGTCTTCAGACACCGAACGAGCACCAAATGTTAATCTAAAACAAACTGCAAATGGAGGGGAAAAGTCAGACAAAAAAAGAAGTGCCTAGGATGTGGCATGCTCAATACGAAAAAGCACACACTTGAAAGTAGTCCACAATACTCAAATCACTTAAAAGAACCAACAAAGCAATGGAAAAATAAATTCTTTGCTAATTTTAGAACTAGTAACCACTATGCTAAGGAGAATAATCTTGTCAGTAAGAGAATGAGTAAATGCAGTTTTCTTGTAACTTCAACAATTGTATTATGACGTAAGCATATAGAAAGTGACGCTTTATTAGTTACATTTAAAGAAATATTTCTTTTCCCAATTTCCTGATATCCAACAGAGACATCACATGTTCCACACTAATACCTAAACTTGAAGGCATGTATGGCTGAACTATTATTAAAACATTAAAGTATCTGAATTTAAAATTACCAAGAATGTACTGAAATACTTACACAATTTCTGAAGACCTGGAACTCTAGAGTCTTCTGATTGAAATTAGTTGGTTTACTCAAATTAAACCTGAAATGAAATTGCAATCTTTTCTTTCTCACAGATCAGGGAAGGTAATGGCACACTTGTATTTATGGATTTTAGCACAAAACATGTATCTATGGTAGCCCAATATGCAGCTGAAAGTATCACTCGATTTTCTCTTATTCCCCTCCCCACCACCTTGCACATCAAGTTAAGGAAGAAGTGCAAACACATTTTAGCTCAGTAAAAAATACAGATGTGTGTTCAATGGCAATAGATTCAGTTCTCAACTGGCCTAATGATTCAAATTCTAGAGGTGGCCAACAGTAACTACCAACACAACTGCCGTATCACACATTCATTCCTTGTAAAATGCACTTTTTTCTGCCGAGTGAGAACATCCCAAGGATTCCACAACAACACTTACCGTTCCAACAGCTTATCAACAAAAGTGGATGGGTTAGAATACAGAGCTACTGGAAGAAACTGAACATACACAGGAACATCAGCTGGATTTTCCAGAAAAATTTCTTCTTCCTATTCAGAAAGACAATTTTTTAAACGTTTACATTACCATTAATGCAATTAGAAACACTTATTAAAATGATGTTATCACTAAAAGAACTTACTGATGAGCTGTTTGTGTTGGTAAGAGGGAAGTTTAGATGGTGTGGTGAACTAAGGATGGAAGGCCAGGACATTTCTGCTGTAATTTTCAACTGGACATCCTTCTGAAGATCTGTGTCTACTTCAAATACAGCATTCAGTCTGGAGAAACAGTTATAAAACTTCTACATCTTGCAGGAACAAATTTTGAGAATATAACTGAGATTCAGATCAGTAAGAAAAATAACCCAGAATGTATCTGATGATTGGCAAAGGTACAAACAGCAGAAAGGAAAAACTCCAATATAGCATCCACAATCCAGAAAATATATTTTGCCTGCACATGTACAGTAAATCAGTACATCTAGTCTAAATGCAATGGATACACAGACTGTGTGCCTGCACACCTATCTAATAAACCTAAAGCAAATCTGAACAAGTCACACTTGGTGCTAGCCACTATTTCCATCAGAGAATGAAGTTCTTTGCTATCAACCAACCTCCACAACAGACTTGAGTCCCATTCTCCTACAAGCTCTCCAGCATGAACTGAAACAAAACTAACAGTACTGAATTCTCCTGTCAGCTAAATAGATGAAATACTAGACTTCAAACCCAGAGAAGTACTTTGGAGAGGCTCCAAATGTCCAATTCACAACCCCTCTGTTTTCGTAAGTTGTCTCTCCTTTCCCTAAATGATCCCTTGGACAGCTGGGTAATTTTAACTCTCTTTAGAAGTATTAAATACTCCAGAATATATTATAATAAATAATATTAAAGCATTGTATATTCAAGCTAGAACTACTACTTATTCAGAACTAATCTAGTAGCATTCTCCTTTACTGTTCTCCTACTGTAGGGGATAGGACATTCTTGAAAGCTACTGGTGTGGCTAAACAGAGGATTCTGTTTAGATCAAATTTTCTCAGGAGTTTTTAATATATCACCATTATAACACAGAAGTGATAAAGGGGGAATGCTTTTATTAATCTGTTTGGTTGTATACAGATATTTTATTTCTTCACATACCTTTTTTGAAAGGGTAATCTGGATGCTATCAACACAAAAGACACACACTTGCTGTTTATATTAACTCGTGTCTCTTGGAGATTAAACCAACTTTGTGTATGAGAAGGCAGATGTAAAAGGTATGTAGCAGTCTATACGGTTTGACTTTTTCTAAATATTAAGTAGCAACCACTAATCATCTCAAGGTAAAATACAAGAAAATTTTGTAATTCACTGAAATGCAATAATCCTGGTATGGTAAAAACAGAAAACCTTACAAAATCTTAAAAGGGATATTGAGGATACTATTTTAAAACAGCATAAGCAGGGATGCTGAACAAACAATATAATCTGGTTTTGGAAATTTTTGCGGAGTAGAGACTGCCTTGCTGTTACAATCCTTTCAAGAACTCCAGTGACTCAGTGAATAGTAACTTTCAGTGTTCTCTTTAATTTAAGGAAATTATTACTGTTTTTAACCTTTTAGAATGCTCTCTTTAAACGTTGTGCAGAGAAGGCCAAGCAATTCCTTCTTGGCCCCCTCTCAAAGAGCACAGCAATATTAAGAAGCTTTGTATTCAATAACAGCACACATATCACAGAATTATTACTGATTTAAGGCCTGAGCAAACAACAGGAATAAAATACTTACTTATGGCTTGCATTCTCTTTTATTTCTGTCCATTCTCTGAATAAATTCTCATGCAAATCCCAGTCAGAATCCCATGAATCTTCTTGCATTGCTATGCTGTGCTGAACTTTAGATTCCGCTGTAACAAATAATGTGTTTTTATAAATCTCCACGTAAAATCATTACTTAAGGAGAAAACTTATTTTAAAAACATTACTTACTTTTAGATAGAAAGGGCAACCCTACGTAACAATGATCTCCACATTGTAAACCAGGATCAAAATAAATATTTGCAATCTGCAAAACATGTAAGAGCTGATAAATTAAACATCATAGTAAATCTAATGACCAAAGAAAAAAGAAAGAAGATTTCTGTTGAACACAGAAACTCAACATATGCTATATAGAAAAGAGAACTTACAAACATTTAGAAATAAGGCATAAACAAACCTTTGATTTTTTTCCTGGCTCTAAATCTTCCTTATTACTTCTTAGCCTCTTATAATAAAATCTTACATCTTCTGACAGGGACCGTATGTGTTGTATTTTCACTTTCTGAGAAAAGGAGTTCATAATGTTCAGGCTCTGGTGAACTACTTTCCCCTAAAGAAAATAAAAGGACGTAAGTCTGCAGGACACGCATTTTTCCCTAGCACATGTATCTATTTATGCAGGCTGGCAAAGACCACAGCACTGCTGAAATGCTAAACCGAGACTTTTAACTACGCTATCTTAAAGAAATGCCATTTGCAACACTTCAAGATAGTAAGTTTCTGTGAAGCTGTATTCTTTCCTCCATCTGCTTCCAAACACAGTTCATCCTTCTTTGAAAATTAAGAACACCTGAAGTATCTTGGAAGAGCTAGGACAACAGCCCTCCTTAATCAAATCATGATAAATGAAGTGTCAGAAGAGGAAAGGCAAGAGAAAAGTTCAGTCTTCTGAGCCTCCTATTACTAAAGGGAAACAACCTTTTTGTAAGAGATCACTACTAGCAATTAGAAATAGTAATTAGTTGCTATTAATTAGAAATAATCTGAAAGGAAGAGTAAAGGGAAGCTAAGATTACAAACACTACAGGTGACAAAGGGCATTTAAAACCCTCCTTCCTGCTCCCAAATGCAATTAAGACACCAGACACCAAAACTACATTTAAGAAGAAAACAGGGAATTTTTTTCCCCCACACCTTTACACTCTGCCTCCTTTTCTGAGTAAAACATTATTTTATCTTTCAAGCATAGAAAACGCAGTTTAATTGCCATGATCAAAATCCTTGGAATGCTCAAGCTCTACCCCTGCCTTCAGTTGTAAATCAATGATTCTGTGGTCATGTTTTACACCTTACCTCAACACCGAACCCTGATACTTACAGAAGAAGCAATTAATAGAAAGAAAAGCAGAAGAAAAGTGCAACTCAGGACTGGTGGTGAGACTTCAGATTTATGTTAAAAAAATCAGTATGACCAAATATAAATACCCAAGACTATGTTTTAATGAACATGTTTTTCTTGTTCCCCTTAAATCAATACTTTAGACTTTAAAAAAAACTTTAAGTGTACGTGGAGATATGGGTGAGGTCTTTTGCAGGTTCAAAATTTGACTGTAGCCTCAGGAAACAGTCACATATTGCAACAGTCTCAATAGTAGTAATTGCAGAGGGAAAGAAACTACAAGAATAAATCCTTAATGGTACAGTCCTGTTAAACTGAATAGGAGGTATGTCAGAGCTTCATCTGTGGATTCCTATAAGTAAAACTGTCATCAACTGGACAAGATACAGGTTTGCTAAAGCGTCTATAACAAACAAATAGTCTTTTACTAAGACCTTTATGTAGCATTTAGACATGAAACAACAGACAAGGGAAAAAAAATTGTTCATCAGTAATAAGAAAAACAGAACAATGCCATTTAGCACAGAGGTTCTCAAAGATGAGCTTTGATCAGGGAAGAGTTGAGGTAAAGATGACACTACAAAGCAGAAGTCAAAACAGCTAAGATTCGTTTAAATCAAGACGCTGACCTTTCCAAGGCCTGTATACACTGTCAGTGTATTGCCCACAACATTCAACAGAATACCAGAAATCACACTTAGGTACAAATACACTAAAATTGTAAACAGACAGACAGCTCTGGGAACCAGGCAGCTGCAGGAGAATTACATTCTAAGTATGAACTGAAAAGCATGTGTTACTAAAATAGTAGCACCTAGTTATTCCTGGATGGTGTAACTGTCAAGTTTCTCTACCAAACACTGTAACAAAAAGAACTGATGCTATTTTAGACTTATTTTCGTAAGTAATAGAGGCATTACAGAAGAACTAAATGCAAGAGTAGCGTGAATTCAGTGAGCGTAAGTTTAGTTTGAAATGAATCCGAGAAAAAGTAAAAGTAAGTCTGCTGTTAATATTCTCAAATACAAAAAGAGCTAAGTGATCAACTGATGGAAGTAGTAAGTGAAGCTGACTGCTCTGAAAAGCTTGGGGCTTGAACATAGTAAATAGTCTATAATCTTGTCCAAGGTGATAATTATAGCGGAATCTATACTCCCAAACAAAATTAAGGAGGCCAAAGGTCCCCTGAATGAATAATTGTCTGAAAACATTACTAGAAAAAGCATGAAGACAATAAAAATCACAACAATCTGAGGAAGAGAAAGAATAATGACAGCAAGGAAGCTATGCCTGAGAAATACAGGTGCTGTAAGAGGTAGTATCTGCCTCAACAAAATAAAGCAAAAGCAAATAAACAAAACAAACAAACAGACCTCCCCAAATCCAAACAAACAAAAAAACCCAAACCAACAACCCACAAAAACTGCAAAACCAAAACAAAAAACCACAAACAACAAACAAACAAACCAGAGCCCCTCCACCAAAAAGCTGGTGAATTACTAAGAAGTTCTTTAGCCATTACAGCTAGAACAAACTCAAAGGAGATTAAAAAAATACTACTTCTTCAAGGCCCAACATGGAACAAAATATTTTAATGTGGCACTCAAAAGGGACATTCTTCACAGGAATTCTTCTTCCTCATAATAGTAATAATAATAATTTCTAATAATTCTAAGAGATTCAGATACAGAATATAGAAACTGCTTTATCTCCAGTGAAAGAAAGGGAAGTGGATCTTTAAGCTATTTTAGCTTATCAAAAGTTTATGAAGTTCATAATGAAGTTCCTAGATGTGGCATTCAGTGTAAGAAGTACCCATATAATGGTGAGGCTGTACAGTAAAAAAACCCCTTGGATCTTAAAAAACAACTAGTGACCTTTGCAACTGTAGGCATGACTGTTTGACCTCAAGAGTAGCAAAAGACTTCAGAAGAATTTATGACACAGGAGATCAGAAGGAAGATGGACTATGTGGGAATTGCAGCAAGCATTCACTGAAGCCTTGCTGACTGACCTATCTTCCTCTGATGACATCTATTCAATTACTTGAGTATTCCAAGATCCCATTCAAGTGGGCTGTTGAGGAGATGTAAGGACAACTCATGCTTGGAACATGCGGCTGAAAAACCCCAAACAACCCTCAAAATAATGACAAACTGATTGTAACAGTTCAGTAGCACAACCTCTCCAGCAATTTGACATAGAATTCAGGACAGCTGTCTCCCTTGAAAAGGGCTTATAAAGAAAAAACACAGCAAGTAAACATTTAATCTTCCCCAACTCTCTTACCGGAAAAGAAGGTGGAAGAAAAACATGTTTTGGGGAGCAGGTCAATGAGCCTACAGCAATCACAGCCTTCACTGGTATAGTTAAAATCTGGACAAAAAGAAAAAACCCAAGAAAAATTTAGAAAAAAACCCTTTACATTTCCAGCCTTTAAATGTCTCTTCCACTTTTAAATTGCATAGAACAACAAAACTCTGAAATTCAGCAATTCATGTAGTCTAGGATTATACAGACATTTAAAACATGAAGACATGAATAAAGATTTCAACCCATCATCATATTCTGGACAGTCACTCCATACTGTCAGGAAGCACTCCTTTACTCAGCCATCCTCGGTTCCATTCTACATGGAACAGAAAAGCATACTTGAAAACATAAGCTCCCCAAAGAGGTATTATATAGGTGTCATTTGAATGGGGCTCACTTTGTTGGAAAACAGGAGGGTAACATCCTTAAAGTAAATAAGGGAAAAAGATACACCCAACTTCTCAAAACATGGTAAGGTGTCACTGTAATATCTCAACACACACATTGAAAAAGTAGTGTGGAAAGGACGGCAATGAGATGCAAGTACCATTATGAGTAGAATAACTTGTAACAAGCAAGAAAATAAAATACTTCAGAATCTGTAACTGAAGGGTCACATACACGTGTGGATATATTACAAAAAAGCTTAAAATCTCCAACAACTGGCAGAAATTGGGAATTTCCCATTTTCTGTAGCACCATCAGAACCACACAATCAGTGATATAATTTCCTGACTTCATAAGCACAGAGTCACATCTGGGTTTTTTTTCCATATATAACACAAAGATATTAAATACAGATTGCATTATTCATTAGACTCTGTCTCCTGCAAAAATAAGGCATATGAAGTTGAGGCAACTGGTTGTTCCCTCCCATAATAATCAATGTAAGGATTCTGTCTCATCAACTGCCAGCAAACTGCAGTATGGTTTAGTGGGCACGGTGGTATCCAGTCTCTTCAAACCTTAATGATTCTACGACTCTCCAAAACAGCTTTCACACTGCATTTTGACAAAAAAGTCTGATATTACAGCTCAGTTTCAGTAACTGATAATGTACAGAGAAGCACCATGTCAGCACATGATACGCCCCAAGATCCACACACTGATGCTTTGAGGATGTGCCATGTCACTGAAGAACCCAAACTGCAAAGCATTAGGTCAGATTTAAATAGATATTTCTGAAAGCCGGACAAAAATCATAATAAAAGCATAAGTAGCATTACTGTTGTATGATGCAGGGTTAACTTGCAAAGATAACCTGACCTCTGGAGTTCCCTTCCAACCTCAACTTCTCCCCTCATGCTACAGTCTATCCACTAATACAACACTTAAAGACTGAACGTATCTTTTGGGCAACACTCATTTATTATACAATAAATATACCTCATAATCTGTCGTGATTTGTACAGCTCCATCATGAATTCCTTCAAGTTCCTTTGCTATTAGACTTACTCTGAACACTGCATAATAGCCTGATGCTAGGATCACCTGTAAATGGTAGGAAAAGTCACGAATGTATTCCATTAAACAAGAAGAAATCTCACTAAGAACAGACTCAAAATCCATTAAAAACCACTGTCGGTGATAAACAAAGTTCTCATACATAAGTGACTAACACCAAAATTATCTATTCCTTGTGGTGATAAATTCCCACACATCCCAGATTAATGATGAGCATCATCTGAGGGTATGGAGATTAGTTAGATTTTGAAAGGGTAAACTTCACAAATAGCAGTTTGAATACAATGCCACTCCTTAAAATAAATTTAGGATGTCTACATGCTTTATCGTACTCAAGTTCAGACAAAAATTAAGAATTCTTATCTCTCCTCTGCTAAAATGAAACTGAAAGAAGTTGCAGAGGTTTGTCTCTTTTCTCCCCTCCTAAATCTAGCTTCAAGCAATGGATTCAAAGGACTACTTACTGAAGACTGATCAGATGCAGTAGCATTTTGTAGTTCGTGGTGGTTTGCAATTATTGTTGTTCTGTTTCCCTTTTCAGTTGTTAGAAGTTCTACAGCCAAACCATCCCCTATAATATGCCAACTTTTTATAGCCAGCTTAAAAAGAACAAAAGGTACTGTTTTCAGTAACAACACTGACGTGAATTTTTAAAAACATAAACTAAAAATAAATGCATCCTTACCTCTATTGGATTGCTGTTGGCGACTGCAAATAAAATGCTGGTAGCTTCCGTTGCACTCAATATGCCAAAATCTATAAATTGCTCCTCAGTTTTTGGAGACAGTACAAAGTACTAGAAAGATTGATAAAAGTATTTTAGCATAAGTGAAATATAAAGTGTGTTCAAACTCTAAGCTCATTAAAAAATGCATTAATACCTTTAATACAACAGTACCATGACAATCTCACAATTCTACATTATTAAATTTCCTATGTAAAACTAAAGCTTTTAAAGGGAACAAAAAAGAATTTTTCAGCAGACACCAAAGTAGAATAAAGAATTAGAGTCCTATGAAGTCTGCCTCTAATTAGACAGATGTTAAAAAAAAAAGAGAAAATACTTACATCTAGAAAGCCTGTGTATGCTCGGACAGGTAGGTGAAATTTAGAAGCATTGGTGATAAGTAGAATGTTGTTATCAATGTGAACAGATGATGTGGAAGGCATAAAATGAAGTGTAAAAATGTATCTGGATTCATTAGGTGGAATTAAGACTGGTTTACTGAAGTTCTGGACCTAGATCAGTGAACAATGAAGACCGAGGTTACAATTGAACAAGTGCATCACATTTAAGCGTTTACTAATAAGTAAAAGCATTCACCGAAATGGGACTTACTTTAAACATGGGTTTTGCTTCTTCTGGTAGCATAACGTCGTGTATAAGGACTGCAAAACTGAACGTGTTTGTTAGATAGATCAGTCTTTCCACAGAATCAGCAGCACCATCACGGATGTGAAAGAGTGTGGCAGCATGATCAAATCCTAAATATCTATTAAAAGAAAACAGTGTAAAGAAAACAAAGATTTTCCTCGAAGTGTTTTCCTTACACAAAGACCAGAATTCATTATTTCAAACAGCAAAAAAGATACATACCCCACTGCATGCTGAAACTATATTATTAGCACTACAGGGATGTTAATAACTAAGTAATTCAAATAAGGTGAGAAAATATGTAAATCAGAATAATAGGAGGACTAAAAGGAAGTGTTGAAGTGTTAAGATAATTTGCAAATCACATGTATTTCTTATTAACCAAATCATGTGTCTGCAGCACAAAAATTCTGATAGGTAACGTTTAGTTTGTTTGCCTTTAAAATACTCTGCCAGCTCTGTTGATAAAGTAACACCTCATTCAAAATGTTTTTAAAGTCAACTTAGCCATACTTTGTATATAAGTAACAAAACCCAAGGAAACACTGAGAGTTCTTCCAAAATTCTGCTTAAAACCAAAAGTATTTTCTCTACCCTTATTTCATATAGCAATAGAACAGGAAATGCAAAACCAGAAATATTTCCAATGCTGCATTTTTAAAATGTCTCATGTGCAGTCTTCAGCTGCTCTGAAAAACAACGCACTAAGGTCAATTTTAACTCAAGCCTTGAAACCAACTCATGAATGGCTAAGACTACCTCATCCCTTTGTTTAAAAACAGGAATATTCCCTTCTAATTTAGAATATTTAGTTTTTGAACTATGTTCAGTTACTGGAAGCTTACCCATCCAACACTTCTGCTTGATACGGTATTTCAAGTTTGGAATAGCTCTTCTCTTTTGCTTTAACAGTTATTTTCCCAGAAGACTGTGATGCTTTTTTTGCTTTTGATGCTGTACACACAAGAATATAAGAAGTTTGTTAAAGCTGAGAAAAATTGATCCATTAAGTTAGACTAGAATGAGGGGAAGAATAAAACCACAGACCTAGCCCAGAAATTAATTATCATGGAAGGAAAAAAGTGGAGCTTAAGGAAATTTCAATAAGCAAACTGACATGGTGTAAAGTCTATGAAGCAAGAGATCCCAATTCTGAATTCTTTCAGTTTAACACCAGTTAGATGACTTGCCTGATTTAGTAAGCTTATCTACAATAGGGAAGCCTGATTGTTCCTGTCATATAAATCACTTGAACATGTCCAGAGGATAATTTGGATCCCAGATGAACTGACTTCCCCACTAAGAGTATGGAATAAATCTATCCCTCCCTTAACAGAACAGAAGCCTGAGATTGCTGGGCCCCTCAGAGCTACCAGTTGAGAGGAACTTTGGGCCAGAAACATAACAACTTCTTAATAATGAAGAAATGAAGGACAAGCCAAACATTGCAAAAAGAGAAGTAGAATCCATGTAAGAACCCAAACTACACAAGCACCAAGAGTGATGCTCAGAGTCTGTTCCAAGATCACAGAACAAGCAATGTTAGCCTGGCAGCAAGAGTGCCAAAAAAGTGCAAGGGATTCAAATAATTAACAGAAACCACCAAGCCCCTAAAGCCCCTGCATGTAATTAGGACAGCTGAAATTGCAAATATTTAGGGCTGGCTGCTACACTGATAGAACTCATCAAGTCAATTCCTTAAACACATTAAGCAGCTTAACTGGGTATTTTACCCAGGAACCACCATTCCTTCTAAGATGCACCATATGTTAGCCAGTAGGTCCTCACATAACAAATCCCACTAGCTTCAAAATCTGAATGTATTATCACCTCAGGTTGGCAGAATTCATCTATTTCAGAATTTATAAGCTAAAACATAATTCGCTTGTCTTAGAAACCATGAGCTAATAAATTTCTAAAGTGCTAATCCATAAATAATAAAAATCAGTTCTCTCCTCTTTATCCACGCAACTTCTAAAATTATGTCTACCACAAGTATTGCGTCTATAAGATTCCATTTTTAAGCAATCCAGGCAGAAAGACTTACAGCAGCAACTAATATCTTAAAGCAGTAACATCTGAGTAGTCACCACCATTTTAACAGTTGATTAAAATCTCCATAAAAACAGAGGTGCCTTTCTACAAAATGTCAGCATAGTATGTGAAGTCACACTATGTAGGAGAAAAACCATAGAATACCAGGCTGGAAGCAGACCTCAAGGATCACTTGGTCCAACCTTTCCTGGCAGAAGTACAGTATAAACAAGATGTCTCAGCACCCTGGCCAGATAGATCTTAAGTACCCAGCACTGCAGAATCCACCCCTTCTTGGGGAGATTATTTCAATGGCTGATGGTTTTCAACATGAAAAATTTTCTTCTTGTGTCTAACTGGAATTTCCCCAGGAGTAACTTGTACCTGTTACCTCGTTTATTAGGATTTTTCAAAAACAAATGTCTGTTTAAAATAAAAATACATTTAAATAGTCAGTCCCTTCCCGTAAAGAATACTGCTATGTTTATTAGAAAAATTAAGAATATCTTCTGTTCTCATCTGTATTTACCAGTCTAAGATACCTGCTGATCACAAATAAAGACAATCCTTTCAGAAATAACTGAAGTTCAGAAGAACTGTAAGCCTTTTCCAGGTAGGAAAATTCCATTTCCGTCTCAAAATTATAAATAGCATTTTGTTAACAGAGTGAAAGTAATCAATGAAATGTCAGTAAGTTTTCAGAAGCACTTGACAAGCTCTAAGAAGACAGGAGCAGTACTTACCATCAAAGCTAATACTTGCAACTTTGGTATATTTACTTTCAGAGGCTTTTAACGTAACGGGCTTGAAATGTACTGTTATAGCTTCATTCTGTGGAGTAGGTCTAACACTCTGCAAACAACCAAAATACGAAGCACCTGTAAATTTATCATTGCTAACATGCTGTGAAGCCTTCACGTGCCTTTCACAGTGATACAATTGCAACTAGTTTTGGCTGAGGTCTTACAGGTCTATCTTTCCTATAACAAAGCAGCATTACAAGTGGTTTTAGAATTTTTTTCAGGTCCTACAAATTACTCAGTCAATATACAGGAAAGTGGGTAACAGTGAGTTCTCCTTGGGGATGTTGAGTTAAGTGACAGTATGGCCAGAAACGTATTAATAAAATAGAAAACAAACTTTATTTAAATTAAGATTTAAATTTTACTCTTAATGCTGCAGGGCTACAACAGCTAGGCTATTTGTTTCTGGTGCACTCACTGACAAAGCTGCTAACTGACTTGTGCAACTACTAGAGAGGATACAGACATCTCCCTTGTCTCTAATCCCATGCTAAGTCTGCAGAGAAAAATATAACTAACTATATAGAGAAACATTTTATAGATCTGTGATAACACTTGTTCTACATTAACATTTTACAAGGGCACCTTTTACATCTGAGGATTACTGTTCCAAACTAAATGGAAAAGGTAAATGGGCATTGCTGGAGGAGCTATTGTGTCAGTTATTAGCAAGAGCTGATTTGAAGAGGTACTCACTGCTATGCAGCAGGATAAGGGGTTCCATGTCATCTGAAGACACTGTAAAGATTGCTAGCAAACTCCCTACCTAGATTCCATGGAGAAACTGGGCATGGAACATTTAAATGCTCTTATTCTTGTTTTGCTTAAAATTAGGATGGCTGCCATGATTCTTCCTCCCCAGCTGTCTTCTCTTGCTTTAAGAACAGCTCAGCTGCTCATGTAGCAGCTGTTAAGCCATAGCAAATTACAGGATGCTGTATTAAGGAAACTGAAATGAGTGCTACCTTACCTTCTGCTGGGCTGCAGAGGTTTAGCACCTGCTTGATAAGCAGCTGAGCCTTTCTTGGTCAGGCAGGAGCAAGGCAGACAGCTAGTGGTACAAACCAATTACAGTTCTTTCAAGCCTTCTTGATTGTAAATTAAAGCCATAAAAGTGTGCATAGATAACTAAGTTCGGCAGACCACATGATCCTTAGCAGGAACAAGCAGCATTACTCCTGCAGCTAACGAATAATCTCTGTTAACTTAAACCAGAAGTTTTGTATTTTGGATTTATAGCACTGACCTTTGTCCACCACCATGTCTGCATACACGGGGTGCAGATATTTGATATTTGTCTTCATAAGTCAATTAATAACTATATCAATTTTCTTCTAACAAAACCCACACTCAAAACTGAAATCTGGACATATCTTTAAAAAAAAAACCCTCTTAAAGCAGATGAAACCAAAGCTGTGATTAAGTTCACAACTTTTGCACAACAGAGAGGACAACCATTTTCCAAAGCTCTTTTCATGCAAAATGCTGTCTTTAGTTACTGGTTTGAAATAATGCTGACTTCATTTAGTAAATCAAATTGGAAATATTCAAAAGGACAGCCTGTTGCCAGAAAAATGGCAGGATTCAGAGGTGCATCTCTTAAATCACAAGTGCAACAAACCTACATGTATTTACTCAAAATGTCTACCGCCGGTGAACTTAGTTAAGGAAGGAATTTACACTGTTTTGCTGAAAATTTCTGAAGTTTTACAGACAGAACTGTCAGTAACTTCTTGGCTTTCTGAATGAACAGAGAAACCCCTAACTAACTAAAGTACACTTTCTCCATAAGGAGCCATCCAGAACAGCCATGGAATAAACTACTACTAAATTGTAATCTTTGATAACTTGAAGATACATGCACTCAAACGTGCAGATGAAAATGTAACACAGAAGTAAACCACTTCTTGCAGATTGCTAAGACAAATTAACCCCTATTCTAAAAGTTGGGACAGAACTAAATACTTCCTTATACAAACACTTTTGTTTTCAAACTGGTACAATTCAGCTTCACTAAGGCTGTCCTGAAGTTCCCGGTTCTTCATGCATCAAACATGGTCAGGACCTCAAGTTTTGAAGTGTCCCTTTGCTTTTAGCAGTCAAATAGGCTTAAAGTGCCTTCAAGAAACACAAAATTTTCATTATAGAGAAGGGATAAAAGAAAGTGTTCAACAATCTACATTTACCAGATTTTTGACAGAATGGCTTAACTGTTGCTGCGTGACTAGCTCATCCAGTCATGAAATAAGCATTACCCTCCCTAATAATGGAACAAACCCTACCAAATGAGGGAGATATTATAAGGAGTTTTAAAACTCAGAAAAGAAAGTGACTTGCTCTTATTTTCCTCAACCAATTTGTTGGACCACAGCATGACTAAGTACTTGAAGGCAGAACAACTACAACTCTGGCAACAGAATTAGCAGTCTCACACACACTGATGACCTGAAGATATTTAGTTCCTCCAGCACCCAGCTTAAACATATGCTAAATATAGCCCTGGCCTTTTCTTCTGACATTAAGATTAAATTTGTCACACATCTCTGTCTCACTACTTTTAAACCCTAGCTGTAAAGGGTCAGAAGTCTATTTGTCAAGCTCTCCTAGAAGTAAGCTATTCACCAAGTTCCCTCCAAAAATTTTTCACTCTTGCTTACCACTTTGAAATTCCTTAATTGGCACAGCAGCAGAAATTCACAGAGTGCCTTAATGAAAAGAACAATTCACTTGATGTGCCATGTGATACGCTGAAAAACACATCATGTCTGGACCTGTGTGGTAGCTTTTTCATTGCAAAAGTGAGTCCCAAAGGCTTTAAAAGTACCAAATCAATTGCTTTGATACACAATAAAAAAATAATTTATCTGGAAAAGCTTTGTCATGGTGTGTATAATGGTTATCAAGTGACAGCCTTCCATTAGATCGATATTCATGGTTTATAGCCCATAGTCTGAAGATCACAGACTTAAAAAAAAAAAATGATAGACTTGGGGTTTTTTTAAATGGAGGAGTATGAATTAGCCACTACACTACCAGGTATTAGAAGTGATACTGATGGTCTGAAAATATGGTTATTTGCATTGTACTCAGCAAATATATAACACACTTCGAAAAATTAAAAAAAACAAAACTGTCAAATCTAAGAAGACAAACATGCAAATACAGCTGGAAAAATAATGTAATGAATTTACCAACCCTCTCGATGCAGAAATCATATTCAGGTCTTTCTGGTTTTTAACACCCTCTATGGAAATTGTGCTATAACTTACAAAGCCATGATTCCTATAGGATCACCAGACTTCATTAATGCAATAAGCATTAGGACCTCAATGAATTAAAATCTTCTTGCACTATACTGTAAGTTTCTCTTGTTTGCAGCATATTGCAAGTTTCTCTTGACTTGAAAATTATTAGTGAGTAACAGCTTAGCAAGCACTGCAATGGACTATTGTGACTGTGAAAACTTATCTTCATCACTAAAAAAGTGTCCTGTTTCTACTTTAAATTCATCTAGCCTCAGTTTCCAGTATCCTAAGGTTTTGCCAGATCTCTACTATTAAAACACTGCTCCTCATAGTTACAGCTTCAAGCTTTATAAACATAGAAATGGTCTCCAAGATCTCAGTAAGGAACCTTTGCCAATCTTTCAGTCATTCTTCTGGCTCCTCTGGTTTCTTTTCAACACTTCAACACTTTTTGAAGTGCACTGGGACAAGGTATAGCTAGCTACACAACTAAATCTGGAAAAGAAGGAAGACAGGAAGGGGAGAAGGAAGAAGTGAGAAAAATAGTGGGCAATGAGAAAAATCACACAGGAAAAAGGTATGAATGAACAAAGGCGGACTACCAGACTAGAGCCAAAATTCTGTAATAAAAACAGAAAGTGGAAAATCTAAATTCTAGAATTCTGAAGCTGGTTGCACTTCACATTCAGCAGCAGTGGTCTTACTGCAAAGGGCCCAAGAGTGTTTGAGTTCTTGTATTTCAAGCAACAAAGCAGATAAGCTCAAGAAAACAAGGGTCAGTTTACAGTCAGCTCTTGAAAGCTACTCTTTGCTTATCTTAAAAAATTATGTTGGGCAATCTCTTTTTACACTGATGTGTAAATGCTATGTGTGTATGATGAGGACAAAGAATCTCACAAACTCTGTATTACTCTCTCACTCACTGAACATGAATTACAGTTCTCAAGTATAAAAGTTTTAAAGGTTCAGATATTGCAGGCACAGCCTAAAAATGCTGTCCAGAGCATTAAAAGGAGGCTATGAAGCAAATTAATTTTACCATGCATAACAGTTATTTGCTCTGCTATTAAGTTACATTTTCAGTCACACATAACCTAGCTTCTAATTCTGAACACTATATGGTGAACCTGTGAATGATCAATTTTTACGAGAAAAAGAAAATCCAAGTAGAAAGCTTCAAATTGAAAGAAAATAAAACTTACTGTAATTGGCACATCTTTTGTTCCTGAATTTAATAAATGCAGATTTAAAATTTTTGGCAGATCTGTTAAAGAACAAAAAACACACCTGTCTATTAGGCTACTTTAGCATGTGAATCTTATACAAAGTCATTTACACTAGCTGGTTTCTTATATAACTCTGCTGTTCTGTTAAAAAGTTACACTAACATGACAGAACAGCCAGTCAAAATAGCTAGTCCCAAGAATCTGACACAAACTGCAAGTTTGTGTATTAGTAGGTATTACGTGCTTCAGCTTACCACTCATATTTATAACACATAATAAGTGAACAGGCTAAAAATACTACAGTGAATGACTCTGTCAGATGCACTCATGTTTAGAAGAAATTACTCTTACTTGAAAATCTTTACATGTTAAGGAAGTTGCAAGGAAAAGCTCTTCAGAAGCTTTTTTTAGTTGAAGAAAAGATATATACTGTTTTTCTTCAGCAATAAATCCCTCTTACAGTTTCAAAAAAATACCTCCGGTTTTACTACTTTCTGATATGTATATTTTTATCATTCGACAATATTAACGTAAGCATAAAATGTTAAGCACAAATGTGTAAGTGGCAATTTAAAAAAAGATCCTGTCATAAAACATTTGATCAAGTTCGCACACCTTCACTTTTCTCCGTGTCTGAAAATCATTAAAACTTAACCCAGATGTGAAGCAATCTTTCAAAACAAGTTCACAAACTAAGTGAACCGCAATGCTTTACAGACTACGCCATGTGCAACTGTGTAACACTATTGTTATTACTGGACTTACAACCTGGTGTGCAAACTACTGCTTGCTTGTACACACCCCAAGTACTCTTGCATCTGTGCACTGCTGTAACCCACTGTTGTTATCTGTCTTTTTAAAAGCATCATTCCACAAGCAGCCTTGAACAGTACAAAGGTAACTGGGCTTTCCCCTCCCCACCCTATTCCTGATAAATATGAGAACTGAAGAATGGTTTACCTTGTGTTCGTAGTGTACCAAAATCTAGCATTTCTGTTGATGAATAGATTCCTGGTGCTTAAAAAAAAAAAAAAAAAAGAAAAGAAAAAGTTACAATGTTCTTATTATACTGAGAATTAACTTCAATAATTGAAAAAAAAACCCCAACCAAAACACAAAACCAACCCAAAAAACAGCAAAACCCCAACTACTCTTTCACAAACCTGTTGTAACTTCTACTTCAACAGGGAGAATAATGACTTCTGTGTTGTCTGAGGCATTTGTTTTTATTCTAATGAAGGCTGTATGATTATCTGCTTCTCTTGAAGAAAAGCTGGCTCTCATCACTCCTTTTGTTTCATAGGGAGGTATTTCCTGATAAATAATCAAAGCACATCTATGAGAGCGCAGTAATTACAAAAAAAGTTGTCACACCAAATAACTACAATAGAAGCATTGAGTATAACTGTGCTAAGAGAAAAAGCTACAATAGCAAGAAAAGACAGGCTTCATAGAACTAAAATTACCATTAAATTTATAAAGGATAGCTGTAATCATCTAATATGACACTGATTAAAAATAGGTATATGCAAGAGAACTTTCGTGTCCCGTTTGATTAAGTTAATGACTCTGTGATTTTAAGTTTTATGTATTAAGTTTGTGGTAAAAAGACAGACTAAATTAACAGAATCTGGCAATAAACAAAAGATATTCAGAAAAAATGTTGACAGTAACATCAAATATTGACTTTGCAAATTCTAATTGTTTTTTCTCCAAAGCAGACACAAGCCATACAGTTTCATGCTAAACACAAACTAAAATAGTGCACAACTCCATGTAGCCAGAAGCTTGTGGAGCTCCAGGTTTATTAGTCACCATGTAATTTAAAGGAAAAAGTAAAAATGTATTTTAGTTTCTGTGCCTATTCTATCCATTCTAATCTGCATTCAGGGTTTGAAAGACAACTCTTTCTGTATTAGCTGGACACAGCTACAGCACAAGACTAACTTATACTAACATTGGATTGTCTTCCCTGACATATTACAGAAGGTGTGAAGATTGGATTTTTGGTTGGTTGCTTGGTGTTTGTTTCTAACTAGAAGATGAAAACCTTGATTTGAAATTTTCTAGGGCACAATGACTGCAGATGTATTCTTTGAAAACTGCTGAATATTAAAGTAAGAAGATTTCAAGTTCTGTTTTCACACTTATTTGCAGACCCAACATAATGCAGCCATTCATTAATGTTTCAAAGGATGTGATCTGACCCTTCCATATGTGTAACTAGGAATCCAAAGTTGGTCTGATCCCTGAAGTAACTTTGAAGAGTGATTACAAAAATACTCCTGCATATGCAGACTGCTTCATCCAATCATTCAAGCATTTTGCCATCACAACAATTTTATACAATTATGCATATCCATATGTCAAAGTATCATCACCATATTGCAAATATTTTCTTCTACTTTGAAGCTTTTTCTAACTGCAATGCAGCTCTTGACATAACCAATAAAATGATGTATCTGGGTGTTTCCTCCTACTGGTTTGCTTTCTTCAAGTTATCTTACTGTTTTGAAATACCAATGGTTATATGAAAATGCACACCAATGGGTATGAAAATGGATGGATATAAGAAACAAGAGGATTAGTCCTTCCAAGACACTGGAAGCTTTCACATGCAAGTCATCATGGCTTTAATTGGCAACCTGGCCCAGAGAAGCTGAAAAGCTATATGCTCTGAAAAACATCTCTCTTGAGTTCACCTGACAGCTAGGAGGGGGCTATCTCTAGAAGCAATGCAATTTGACTAAAACAGTGTCAAAACATTAGGACATTTATGTTTTAAAATCCATTTTCATGTGAACATCTCACCCTCAGCATCTGTTTTCACTGCATTTTTTAAAAAGTTGTGATCGGTGTTAATATTCATTTCCTTGCAACTTTTGTACCTAAAACTAAAATACTGCCATTCTAATGGACTTTCTCCAGAAAAGACAAGAATTAAGTATTGGGATTGTCCTTTGTAACTCACTTGGAAATACCCTGACTTACTCTGCCTTGGAAATATCCTCTTAAAACAAATGCAACCATCACATGACCGTAATGATACACTTGAGCGAGAGACAAGCTTAGGGCCCAATGGCTCTGAAGTCTCTCCCAGACCAAAAATCAGTCACCAAAAAAAAATCAAGTAATTCTAACTGAAAAGGAAAATAAATTTTGTATCTAGCTGGACATTACCAAGGGTCTGACATATAGCATGGAGCCAAAAACTGTACCTTCGGGATGCTTCTAAATGTTATTTCACTTAAAGATATCAGTATGCGTTACTCCAAATCAGATTTAATGAGCCAGACCATGAGTCCATCCTATCCACTACCTTGTCTCTAGCAGCAGACATGATGAGTAGGGAGTAGCTGCAGGGCATGCAAGTAGGAATATTTTCCAGAACAGTTTCCAGCCACTCTCAATTCATGATCTAGGGATTTACTTCAGCTAGACACACTGCTGTTTTATTCAGTAGTCCATGATAGATTTTTCTTCCCTAAGATTGTTCAGCTTCATTTTCAACCCATGTGTGCATTCATAATAACCTGCAGGAAGGTCTTTCTAAGTTAAAAAACCCCACCACCAACAAAAAAAGCCAACACAAAAAAAAAACCCCTAACCAACAAACCAAACAAAAAAAACATGTATACTTTTTCTGTGGGTTAGATCCAGCTCACAGGCCTCCAGGACTGAAAGCTCAGGTAGGTGTAATTCATTCCAATGGGAATAATTTTGTTCTTTGCATTGCAAAACAGCACAGCTCAATACATATGGCTTGTCTTAATTAAACCTTTCATTCAACTCCTACTACCACAACATTAACAGGCCCTGTTATTGTTTCCATTTTTAGGGGGTATTTTGATGATTACATGACAAGAATCAAAATTAGTAAAAAACCCCAAAGCCTAAGCTCATATCAAAATAAAACCTCCCAATAAGTACAATGAGTGCTGCAAGACATGACTACTCACCCATAGCTTTCTTGTACCTCCCTGCTGACCCGTTGGAAGCTCTAAATGGAGATCACCTCCACTGGAATACATTTCTACCACCTGAGGTGGATAACAGGAAAAGGTTAGCACTCAGCCTTAAAGGGATCCTGTTCAGTTATCAGGTATTATCATGTGCAATAGCATAGGTTAGTGACTATTTGACCACTGGAATATCTTACAAATTCACTTTAATGCTGATATAGCCATTTGCTAGTGCTACACTTTATGTGCTTTCTAGAGCATTTTACAGTTTGTGAATCACTTAACAGAATCAGCATTTTGTCAGGTAAAGACACCAATCCTGCCTGAACAAAAGATTGTTTTCCAACATTACATACTGGGGTATACTGAAACAACACCTTATGCTGTGCAAACCAGACAGAATGAAGCTAAGGGACATCACTGGATTAAAAGATCTGTTCAACTTTGCTTCAGTATTCTTCCTAATTACCAGTGAAGTTTAAATCTTTATTTTTCAGAAATTACAACCATTTTAAAAACTGAAATTTCACAGGAAAACCTCAGTTTAGGAAATTAAGAGATCTGTGACTATAATCTACAATGTCTAGAACTGATCTGCATTTGAGCAGAAAAAAAAAATCTTATAATATGAAAGACATGACCTCAAATAGCTCTGAAGTTCAAACAGAATTTTAAGTACCACCAAAATAAACAAAATTTCAGTTTAATACCATAAATGAGCATTTAATAATTTTTCTCTTAGCCTCACCTGCAAAGGTTCACTGTGAGGGTTATGTATATTTATTATAGGAGAGAAACTGCTATTTACAGGAACTCGTGCCCCAATAAATGGGCGCAATCGATAGGGGTTCGGAACTCCAATGCCAAACACCTGGTTCAGAGAAAGAAACACAAACTTAAGTAGCTGCATGTAATTGTTGCAGAGCCTAACATGCATACCCATTTTAGCAATCCACCAAGAACTCTTTTTGATTACTTTTATATATTTATATTTTTATTAATTTTATAGTATACTTATAACCAAACCTTTAAAACCAGTACCATACTAAAGCTCTGAAATAAAGAAATTGGTTTAGTTTGCAGCTAAAGGCTATTCCTCATTTCTACTATTTACTTACACCTATACTGAAAAACAAGAAATCAAAACCCCACCCTTTTTTCTGACACTCTGGAATACTAGATACCAGCTAAAGGTTAATGAAATATGAAACGTTCCTTTAATCATATCATTATGAAACTATTTATACTGGGAAGCATTTTTGTTGTTGTTTGCAATACATTGTCATGGTAAGAGTCATATTCTTTCAACAAGAGGATTTCTCTCACTTTTCAGTCTCTCTCATCTGTCTCAATTATCTTTCTGAAGCTCCAATGGGTAATTTTTTGCCAGCTTAATGCATAACATTGTTTTGCCACTGGATCAGATAAGTAATGAGCTAGAGGATGAGCTGGATCATTACAATGAGCCACTAAAATAACACACACAAAAAAGGTATTGGGAGAATTTTAAATGAATTTCATTGATCTGGCTTACAGTACTACTCTACAGATCTTTACAATGCTGTACCCGTGTTACAACAAACAGATGGAAACTTCTTCAACTGGGTTGATGGAAAAAAAACCCAAACCAACAACCCACCGCTACTGTGCAAATATCCTTGGATGGTTAAGCATCCCATAATAGATACTGCTGTGGCTGATTCACACTTCACTTTTCTGGAGAGAGTGTAATTCTCTTACCTGATAAGTAAATACCCCATGATTAGAAGTGTTAATAAATAAAGTGTTCTCTACATTTCCCACTACTCTTGCGAGGAAAACGACATCAAAAGACGTATTCCCTCCTGGAAGAATTTTCTGGAAAAAATAAAAGCAAGCAAGCAGAGGGATAAGCAAAACTGTTTACTGAATAAATCGCATAATGCAGATGAACAATAGTTTTTGTGTAATAAAAGATAGCAATAGTTTTAAACAATCACCTAGTGCAGGATCATATTTAACTGAATTTGTGCACTGGATTGTAAATTCAGAGTTCAGGTTATCACAAAAACATTTTTGACTCATAGTTCAAAGGTCACTGGAGAAATGGAATTGCTACAAGACTTCCATAAATGCCACAGGTTGCTTATTATAGACAGGTTTTCTGAATTTTTTCATGTTTAATGGCTTGTTAAGCCACAGGCCCTGCAGACAAAAGTGAAACTAGAGGACTATCTGACAGCAATGTGGTTAGGAGTTAACTGCTGACACCACACTTTTGAACATGCAAGTTCCTGTAACACAATTACTTACAGCTCTAAGTACATTGGAGCAACTACTGCACACTAACACAACTTCATGCAACTTAGAACATTCAGGAAAAATACAGGAACAGTTTGTTTCTGTAAGTGCTCTAAGGAAATGTACTCACTTCAGCAACAGAGGAGGTCTGCTGTTAAACCATCAATTACAATATACATTTCCAACATAGTCAGAACTCCTTGTGTTTTGTGCTCAGTTCAAATTTGCTCTCAAATGAGACAAAGAACTGCAGTATCTTAATACTTCTAGGTATGTAATTATTGCAGCAAGTCACTCTTTTAAAGAAGCTTCCATCCAGATTGGAGAAGGGGAAGAAAAGCTCATTTTGAGAAAGCAAAAAAACTTACCCTATTTTGGAAAAATGATGCATGAAAATGTGATGTTGTAGCAGATATTGATACTAATGTAATTGTTTCTTCTGAGCTAGGGTTATGTAGGTAAACTTTTTCCATTTTTGGCATTCCAACTGGCCTGTCAAAACAGAGGGAGAGAGAGAGAGAGAATATTTTCAAAGTGTTAGAAATCTAGACCCTAGAGCGTTGGACTTTTTTCCATTACACCAGATAGGAGCATAAAAGTGATGAACACTGATAAGAGAGCTTTGCATTTAATGCTTTTTGCAAGTAGCATATGAAACTTAGACCTAGAACAATTACTTAGTTAACATATTTTCCATTATTTTATTGCTTACCTTTCCTGAAGGTTTACCTAATGTTGCATCATGCTCATGAAATTCTATTGTCAGGTTTTTACTTCAGAATGAAAAGAAGCTAAGTTTTCTATTCCTATGCTAGAACCTCTAAATAATTATCTTAAGACAGGGTATACACAGCAACTGAAAATAAACAGAACACACCCTAGACAAAAGTCTAAATGACAATTTTTTCTATGATATATTGTAAGTAGGTTTACCCAGAACCCAGCATTTTTCTGGTATTATATTTTAGAATATGCTCTACAGAATTAAGTATGCAGACATGTACAGCAACAACTATTTTATTTGAGTTCATAGCTTAAACAAAAAAATAAGGATTTCTCAAAACAGAGGGAATTTGGAACCCTAAAACATGAAGTACTTAGGAACCCTAAAACATGAAAGTTACACAGTCCAGCAGATGCACAATTTTTCAGTAACAAGACATGCTAACAAATTTATTCGACACAAGCTTTTGGCTTGTTTCTTTTTGCTTACAACAGCTGAGGTGACAATAGGTGCTCCAGTTTCAGCAATTATTTTTCAGACTTTACTGTCTCCTCAGAATTTTTTTCATGCCTTTTAACTCGTACATGTTAAGTATCAGCACCAAAGCACTAATAAAGCGTGCAGATTACAGATTACAAATTGCTGCATTTGGAATTCTGGAATTTAAAACAGTTAACTCTTAACTTTCAGGCTACATGTACTTCATGTAGCACTCTCCCCCATGTCACTTGCTCCAAACACTGCAAGGACACCAAAACAACTGATAAGAATTACTACCTGTAGTAACTGCAGTGATGATAACCAGAAACAGGCAGCTGTTCTGCCATCCTCAATTAACCTTAACAGATAAATTAATATGTGCTATTGCAGTCAGTTTTTCAGCTTAGACGGGGTGTGGAGTATATCTCAGCAGATGAAGCAATGTAACTTTGCTGTAAATTAAAGGCTCCACTGAATGGAGAATGTAGTGTCAATAAACAAACTATGCCACAATTTACAAAGTGATTGTACAAAACCTCCTATGCATGAAACATGGGCTAAAGAAGCAGACACTAAAGACCACATTATTAATTCAAAGACACAATTATTAACCATCAATAAATGACATCATCACTAACAGGAAAATATTTCTCCACTCTGCCACTGTAAAACTCTTTGCTTGCCACGTCCACCTAATTTCATGTCTCCATCAGCAAACACTTGTTCTTGATCCCTCTTTCACTGTCAAAAAATCTCATTTTGACTCCTCTAACCTCACCAGTAACAAAGACCACAATTTCTCTCACCTTTTAAAACCTGTACAAAACCAAACATCCGGGTTAAGCCCTAACAGAAAATACTTTTATCTCTTGCTAGCATACATGGGGATGTCAGAAAAGCAAATGTTTTATCAGCTGTGACATTTTGCATTAACTACTGTAACTGCTACACTGTTGATCAATGGAATTAAATAGTAAACCTATACACCTGTTTTTCTTTTGCTAGGAAAAAGCTTACCAGACCAGAGGAATGCAAATGAGAGCCAGCCCTCCAAATTTCCTCATCTCTACCCTCACCCCCACCAAAAATCCCACCATAAAAACAAAGATGCAAATCCACAACCAAGAAAGGTGTCTGCTGATGGGGAGTTACCCAGCACCTCCTGAATTCTGAACCCTCTGCTTCAAACACTCTTTCACTGACATCGCTACAGATGGCCTTGAGTATTTTATCTGCTTGGTAACTATGAAAGGCAGAAGCTTCTGTACCAGTCAACACTTTTGCAGCAAATTCCTTGTTTAGACAAAGTGGTCAAGCCTTAAACCAACCAGTACTCTTGATTCTTCCCATACTGAAATTCTTTTTAAAAAGTGAAGAAATAAAACAGTCAATCTCCTCCAACACTGAAGAAAGCTCTTTCAGCCTGAGGATCAGCTGTCTGTCCCCTAGTTCTCACTAAAATTTTTCACTCTCTCTAGTGGAAGGCATGCTCCCAGCGCCTTAGTGTATGTAACTCTTTTCCTTGCCACAGTGCAGTTTTTGGACACTTCTCTTCCCCACAGCACATTCAGCAGCTTGTCAAGAAGGGGAAACCATCCTCCTACTCTGTAACAAAGGACTCCAACCATTCTTCATATGAGGAGTTTAACAGCAAAAACTAGAATCAAACTGAACAGTTCCTTCCAACCACAACAGCAGGAAGAGAGAAGTGAGTAGATTCTAATCACTGTATTACATGTGAGCAAATGACATGACTAGTGTATCATCTGTGGTCTCTAAAGAGAAACAGCTATGTACTGAAAACTGAAGATCGGAGTTCACTTCAGGGACACTTATGATGCATCATGTGTGAAACATCACAAAGCCAAGAAAATGATCTTGAGTGAACTGGCAATAGTGAAGCACCAGTCTGCTCATGTCAGAAAGGTAGTTTGCAAATAAAACTCACTATCCAGGAAATATTCCAAATATTAACAATCTTTAAGACCTTCATGCTTTTCTAGTTCTGAAAAGAAGGGACAAAACATCTGTTTGATAGGCTCGAGTCTATAAAAACAAACTGGTAGGGAAACAACAACACAGTTCACTAATTTCATTATTCCAGACTAACTTACTACAGTATAATTATAGGTAATAAAGGCAGAAGGCACTAAAAAGGAATTCTGATGTTAGGACTTTGTTTTACTTTACTCTTTTGCTGATCATTCTGATTTTCAAACCATGAGTCTGCTATTACATCTGGCTGAGATGCAGCTTTCCTTATATTCTTTAAACGTGATGTTAGCCAAATATACAGAAATAGGACCTCATAAACCTCACCTGTTTTTTCTGCCATCAGACAGAAAAATCCAGGTAGGGCAGTGTGCACCAGACACCTCTAATGAACCTGCATCCCAAGAAATAATCTCATAAGGGATGCTCTCCAAGCTGCAGATTATCAAACCACAATGATCTGCACAAGTATGGTTGTAGCTGATGCCAAATTTTAGAGCAGAATTTCCCAGAGCAGTCACAGCTAGCACTTTTCATTGTGAGAAACTGGTGCAGACACAGACCTTCAGGCAAACAGGGACTATCACAGCATGTAAGATTTTGCTCCTGATCCTTTGTCCCTGCATAATGCTAGGTCCACCTACACCGATAAGAAACCTGATACCATAACCTAGATGAGAAGATGCTAATTAACAAGGGTGAGATGCCTGGTCAAATGGGTAAAGAAGCCTCTGTTCATGCTCTTTACTGCTGCAACTCAACTCCTTCCAAAATCTGAGTTAGTACCTGCAGTGTATTGTAAGCATGTCCTTGCAATGGAATTCATTGCTGTTCCAGAGATCAAAAGTAGATTATTTTAACAATGGAAATCAGCTCTTGCAAATTCTGGTGAGATGAGTCCTTGAGTTATTGGCCCAAAATTGACTTGCAAAAATATGTAGCTACTCATTGTGAAGCAAATACAATTTGAGAAAATGCCCTTTTAAAAGCGCAATTAATTTTTTTTTCTTACTGCATACTGTTTAAGCACCTCTGTAAAATGCTCGCTTGATTTATGAAAACTGATACAAATCTATTACTGAAAAGCAGAAGATATGAATTCAGCAGACACATTCCTCATCTTCCATCTCTTATTCTTTCTAATGAGACTGGAGAGAGAAATGAAGTCAACCAAAAGTTTCCCAGTTACATTTTGAAATGCTGGGGATATAGGTAAATATACTCAACATTCAATTCTGGTAAATTCCTCATGAATTTTGAGAATGTGACCTACGTTTTCCCCCATGTATTTTTTTTCATTCAGCATCTTTGGCAACTGCGGAAACAACTGTAAAACCAGTTGTCACGCAACATATCAGAAGTGTCACAAGTGTTAAATCAGTATCCTGTCATACAGTATCCTATCAGACAGGGGTGAATAACAGATGCCTAGAAGGCACAGTGTAATGTGGAAAGCATACAAAGTCAGGTGCCCAGGACACTCTCCTAGGCTTGGGAACTTCCTGAACCAATGAAGACAGTTCTCCAGCCAGAAGATCAGACTGAGCAAGCTCCAACAGCAAGAACTTGGGTGTTGACTTGTAGCGTATCCAACTACTGTTAATTAAAAGAAACAAAACGAGCTGGTCTTACAAGGTTACCTCTAGAGACTGAAAGGGAATGACTTTTGTGCCCCATTCTGAAGAAAATGCTAGTTTCCTTACACAAAGGAAGCCTGCATGATGTACAAAACTAGAGAATCAGCAAATAGAGCATTCTTCCCGCTTCACACAAAACCTGTTGAGTGACACAGGCAAGTGGCTTCTTTACCTGAAGTTAAGAGTAGCTGAAGCACAGACATTTACATTCTCAAATGCATCTCCAACTCAGAAAAGCAAAAGAAAACTGAAGGGTTTTGGTTTTGTATATGTACTAACCTATAAATCAGTTGTTTTTTAGCTTCCAGATTTCACTGGCTTTTAACAAACAGAGAAAGTTCTTTGACACTAGACTTGACAGAAAGTTGGTGCCAGTGTAACATACTAAATGGGCCAAGTGCCCTATTTTATGTTAGGAATCTAACTTAAGATTCCATACAACAAAATCATGCCTTTTCCAAACAGTTGTCAAAACCCCATATACAAGTAGTAGAGTTTATCCAACCATGTCACCAAGTGTGATTGGAATGATCTAAGAATGTAATGAACTTTCAGCAGCATTGTGCAGTCTAGCATGATATGTGAACAAAACCTGAGGCAGATCTGGACAAAATGTCAATCTACTGTCAACGATTTCTCACATTCAACAAACTACAAGGGAAATGAAGTTTCCTTTTGCAATATTCCTTTAAAATTCCAACAATCTCCAACTCTCACACATTAGAAGTGTATCAAATGTACTGTGTAAACAGTTGGATGTACATTATAGGCAACTTACAGGTCCTTTCACCAGCTGTATATGCACTTAAAAGGTAGGAAAAACAGCGATCTGAATAAATTCTCTAGTTGCTAAAATTCTTCACTATTTTTTTGTACAAGAGATTAGAGTTCTTGAAGATATCAGACCATTTTGCTAAACTTACATCAACCTTATGTTACTTGAAGTAACTCCCATGGCTTTAAGGACATTTACATATACTGTATATCTAGTAGATGCAAACATTTCATCTATAGCTCAGGAAAACTTCCAGTAGCTAAATTGTTAACAATATCGTTTCTCCTTTCTCTTACTATGCTAGTCCTCCCCTAGGTTTTACAGCAGTCAAGCCTCACAAGGGAGTAAATCAGTTTACACTGCAGTATAGAACATTCATGATACACCTTGGCTTTCTAAATGCCCCCTTTTCATTTGTCTTGTTCATAGTTCGTGTGCTTAGAAGCATAACTGTAGGCAGTGCAGTCTAGATTCAAAGGGAAGTATATCAAGACAGGTTTAGCATAGCTGTATTCTCCAGATTTTTACCCATTCTGACACTATCCTGTCCTTAAAGCAAAGCATGTCCCTTATGTTACTTAGATTTATGTTAATAAGGTCTCCACACCTGCAAGAAGGTCTCAATATTTGAACATTGCCAAGCAATTGCTTTCAAGCCCAGCTCAAGCTTTCATAGAATATCCCGCCAAATACCAGAGCCCACAAACAAGAAAACATTACAAAAATCCCCAAAGCAAAACACTTCAAAGGAAATGCAAAATGAGATTGTTTATCAACACAAAACTGAAAGAAAGAACTTCAGAACACTGTCCTACCAATCAGAAAATTTTGTCTGAGAATAGGCCCTTGCTCAAATTGAGTGAAGCAAGAACCTCCATTCACCACAGAATATGTTGATCAAGGATTAAAATGATCAACATTTTAATTTGTTTGGTTTTATGTAACCATTTTGGTTTATGTAACCAAAACCATAATTTCATACATTACCAATTGTTTCTATAAACAGGGGTAGGAGGTCAACTTCATCTAAATAATTCCATATTTTAAAAAAATTTTAATAAGCAGTTCTAGCTCATATTGTGGCAGTATCCTAAAATATTCAAAACCCAAGTGCTCCATTATCAAAAGTTACCTCTGTCAAAAAGTTTAGTTGTCAAGAGCTTAAACTTTACTTTTGATACAGTCAGAGTTGAATTAACAAAGATTAAAGCAATGTATTGAGATCTGTGAAGATCCACATTCCCCCACAAAGTAGGTGCAAGAACTGAATATAAACTGCCCTGCAAAAGTATTCTTCAGCCTTCACCCCAGGTGGCCATCTGTAAGACCTCCAATATGAAGACCCGTCTTAAACACAGAAAGTCATACAGATAATGACTGCTCTGCCAAAACAGCCTCTGAGGAACCAACTCCCAAAGCTATGGAGGATCACATAATTGCTGTTTGTAGGTTAGAACATCTCAGTTATTCCCATTTAACAACAGAGGAGAGTAACAGTTTAAAAGAGAGAATACAAGGAACAGAATGCTGGTAAAAAAAAAATAAGTCAGCTAGTTGTGGAGCTGGCCTTAGGTGGAAGGTTTTTTTTCTTGTTTTCTTTAAAGCCCTGAATCTTCGATACCCAAGATGTTGCAGAATTTGTTCCAGAAAAAGATTGGTGTTGCTTCAGAAACACAAGAAAGAGGCTTACACATTAAATAACCAAATGAGTATTCCACACTTAGTCCAAGCAGTCCCCTGGCACAGTGATATGGGAGAGCCTGCCTCAGTTCTATCCCAGTCCTAGAGGCTTAATGTATACAGAGAACACTTGGGATCTCTTCAGGTAAGCTAAAGATTTGCATATCCTTTTGCATATTCTAACATACAGCATACATTTCTTTTGATAAATGTGAGATTACCTGGACTACCTTCAAAGTGGTAGAATATGGTAGTGTTTGCTTTATATTAAAATGGCATTTAAAAAACCTCCAACTGTTATAAACCAGAAGTAGAAGGCCATTGCAATCTCATCTCCAGGTGGAACACAGGAAGTGTGTCTACAGCACATATTTATCAACTTAATACCGGTTTTGATTTTCTGAGATCCTCAGATAAAGTAACTTTTATTAAATATTATTCTAGCTTAAGTTGGCATGTTTTTGAAACATCTGATTAAACCCACACACTCTTAGCAGACCAAAAATGTCAAGGGAAGAACGGCTTGATGTACAACTGAAAATAAATATTAGAACTTTCTTTAGCCTACGTATGATACATGTTGATAGCTCAGCATAAACATAAACTTGCAACAAGTCTGCTTTACTAAATGCTACATGCTACCTATTAACAAAACACCCTTTGGGTACAGTACTTATTCAGAAACTAAACATGCATTTTACGCCTTTTCTAAAATCCATTAATAACAAAGACAGAAGAGCCAGAATTTGAATGTGAAAACCCTGTCTGTTTTAAAAGGCAAAAAACTCAAAAGCTTAAATTTGACTTCCATGCTGCTTGGCACCCGCAGCTTGTTCCCACCACAAGGCTGAGTTACTCAGCATTTCTCAGAATTGGTTCACGGATTTCAAACTAAACTTTGGGGCTCCATATCTTTTCCAAAACTGCTTTTGGCAACTTACTTCAGTTTTAATAAATCAGAAGAGGATTTCTGCCTGAGACTATGACCTAAATGACAACAGATAAATTAATGATATACTGCTATAAAAAAAACCTCACCCAAACCAAAAAAGGAACACATAATGAATCAAGATCTAACATACAGGTTCCTTATTTTAATTGACAGAAGGCAGCAATCCGCCAGTGCAGTTTTGCACGTATTGTACAGAACCATTCCCAAGTACAAGATCCGTGCTACTTTTAACAGTGTACTAGAGCTATACTATTTCTTCAGTATACAGCTTTGACAAGAACAGCTTACATAAAAAGCCGAAATATAATGAAGAATGACCTAAAGTATTTATGATACTCTCTTGGATCTACTGGTAGCAAGGGGAAAAAATCATCTTTAGAAATTCACAAAACAAAGAAGCATGTATAGCCTTCCTCAGAGCATAAGCATGCAAACTCTAGACAATCTTTAAAAGATATCTCAGGGAACATCAAATTTATTCATAGTCAAAAAAGGTACATAAAATACATTCTCAATATCAAAGCCTGGAATTGCTGTGAACTGAAAACTTTTACAATTTTTAAAAGAAAATAGCTTAAACTCAAATCAATAGGTAAGTTTACAGTAACTCTAACAAAAACCACACTGCTCTACAAGTTTGAATATGTACTGCACTCACTAAAACAATTTATTAACTATAAACTAATTTTCTTATAGCAGAGATGCAGTAGAGTAGGGTTTACCACTAGGTATTTTGCTATTCAATTTAGAAACCAAATATTCTCTTACTTAGGGCCAGTTACTGACATTAGGAAGAAAAACAACAAAACCACACAATATTAAAAGCTAAAGGAAATTTTGAAGGAAAAAGGAAGAGGGGGCAGAGTGAATTATTCTGTCTTTAATGAGAAGTAAAGCCACAATTTTGTTAGACAGCGTACAAATAAGTTCTGTAAAATGGGTGTTTTCATACAGCTTTGTTATTTAGTGACATTTACATTGGGGTTTTTTGTATAGAGGTTATTTCTGGAAAGCTACTCTGTGCAAACAGCATACAGTTATGGCTTCTCTTCTTTCAGAAAGACACAAGTATATTCCATGTCAATACACAGGAGCTTCCTTGCACAGCTCTGTAGTCACCACACTGTACAACAGTCTTTCCAACAGAAAAGGGTACTATGTTTTTATTAACAATCTGTGGCTTCTCTGTAAACAAAACAGCCTTTCATCCATCAGCAGTACTGGCTGAGGATGGGGGAAGCAATGCTGTGCCAAGGCACACCTGGGCTACTTTCATTCCTCCAGCCTGAACTGGTAACAAAATGTTTGAAATGCCTTCATTGCAGCTGACATTGGTCGAAGTATCAGTCATGCACAGAGGCTCTATGAACACCAACTCCAGAACCAATTTTTAGTGGTGGGAAGAGGGATTGGAGCTACCTACTACACACAATAACCAGTTAATGGTAAGACGAGTTAAGACTGAAGTAGTTCTCAGAGGAACTGATTACAAACAGGTACATTGATGAAATGTTTAATTTCCTTCCTCCTCCCTTTTGTTTAATGGAAACAGCAACCAGCTTCAAGGTAGAGAGCATGGAACTAGGCTCCTGGAGGCTATTTGTTCTCCTTGAGGCTGTATTTTCGCAACTCAGCGTTACTGTTCTAATAACTGGAGGTCCACTGTCGGTTTTTTTGCCACCAACACAATAGTAAAACTGATATGCTAGGGTACATGCTCCCTGACGTGGGTTACATTCAAGCAGAAAGGTAATCTCACCTCAGGACATTACATTCTAGACTTAAAACTGTCCACTCTGCAGAGCAGCTGTACAAGTACCTAAAAAGTACAAGGACTTACATCACGGCAGCTGACAGGTCGCTACATGCTGCTTAAGACTGAGCACAGCATCTCTCTGCAGGTCAATCGCACTTACAATCTATTAATGCAATCTATGTATACAACCTTCTCCATCAGCTTTAAATGCTGCTCCTATTTGTTTTCTGGGGTTTTGTTTGTTGTTTGGTTTTTGTGGTGGGTGGGGGGATTTTTTGTTTGGTTGGTTTTTGTTTTGGGGCATTTTTTGTTTGTTTTTTTTGTTGTTGTTTTTGGGTGGGGTTTTTTGTTTGTTTGTTTTATTGGTTTTTTAAAAATTTGTATAACTAAGCAGATCCAAAGACTTTTCAACTTACTGTTCATGGAAGTCCAGCATTGGTGGCTCAAACCGGAGAGGTCGGCAATTTCCCCGATACAGGGATACACTGCAAGAAAAATGGAAATGCTGTAAAAGATACTATTAAATGACACATTTTTGCTCCCTTCCCATCTCAAATAGCCCTTTCTTAGCAAAATGTTCATTAATACTAACAAAGCAACTAATTCAAAAGAAGAAACAAACCAAACAAACTTGTCCAGTCAGAATACCATAATTTTACAACATGTTTAAGTGGTATCTCCAAGAAACATTATGCAAGAACACATATCTTGAAAATGGACATAATTGAAGTGTAAACCTCTCGTTTATATAATAATGGTTGAGCGAAACAACACACTAAATACGTTTACATCATCTTTCATTGCAATGTCCAAACATTGCTATGAAAGATGTTTTGGATATTGTTCAATGTGTAACAGTAATTTACATACCCATCCTGAGTTTCTCCAGCTACTTCTATACTAGTACATAAACAATCTTGGACCCATTTGATAGTACTGAGGCCACGTCAGAAATCAGCCAATACTGTTCAAAACTCATGATATCCAGAAGACAATGACTCTGCTCTGGAAACATTCCTTAGCTTTGCCTATACTAACCTCCCACTGGCAACTCTTTAGGAGAATTCTAGTAGATGAAGACCAAAACTTAAATAGCACTCAAACAATCCAGCAGTGAAGTCAACAAAGTACCTGGAAGCATTCTCTACTACTGCTTATTTTATCAGTACAGTTATACAGAGCACAACAGTTAACCCACAACAAAAATTATAAGTAAAAAAATACAAAGCAGTTTCATTGACTGAAACATTTTTTATTATTCAGAATGATGTGATTGTGACCACAGCTAAGAATCTCTGTAGCTGTAACACCTTATTTTGAGCTGAGTAAAAATCCTATTCATACAAAAAACAAAATAGGGAGACAAAAACATAAAAAAATAAATGGGTGTCTTGGGGTGACTTTATGATGTTGTATCCCATGCTCTACCAACTGAGCTAGCCGGTCTCAGTCTAAAGGCTAAAGAATAGAAGATCAATGGCTCCTGAATGGCAAGACCAACAGCCTGGGCTTTTTTCCTCAAATGCTTTTTTTTCTGATATTAAAACAGCATTCTTGATTTAGATCATTGTTTTCTGACTTTGTATCAATCCTAGATGCCCAAAGACAGAGCTGGAGCCACTTGTCCTACTAGGAAAGCTACTCCACAAACCCAGTTCTCTACCCAGAACTACGCAGTTCTGCCTCAACAAGAACCGGCAGCCAGGAAATGCGACAGGCACATGTGGCTTGTCTTATGAAAGCTGAGGCTTTGAACAAAGATCAGTCCAATTCCATCAAGTGCAATTCCAGGAAAACTTATTATTGATAAAATTCTGATGTCTTTCCATACTCCAGAACCACTTCAACAAGGAAGCTATTTGCAGGAGTAAAAGTTTAAGAATAGGTTAGGAAATCTTAATTGTATCCTTTAATCAAAATCAAATCAAAAGCTTTTAAAATAAAATTACAATGTCTCAATGACTCACTCTAAAACTCCGCAACTGAATCTTCACACTTCAAGTATAATACACAGCATAATAATCAATTTCCAGCTCTCTATGTCTGGATGTCAAAGCATCTTCAATGCTACACAGCCTGGTCACTAAAAATAGCTTTGTCCACATAAAAGTAATAAAAAACTACCAGGACAGGAGTGGGCTTAGTACATCCAGTCAGCCTTAGTATATACTGAAATATATGTGTGTGTGTGTGTGTGTGTGTGTGTGTGTGTGTGCACATATGCCATGTGTGTGCAGATCACAGTACAACAGCAGTGAAGATATAAGAAGACACCAATAGGAAAAACTGTATTCAGATCTACAAAAAATGTGTAAAATTCTTGCTACATTTAAGTGCAGCTGTGACACATTACAGTTGTCCAATAAGAGAGTGCTTGGGTACACCTTCTCAGCTAAAGTCAAATGTCAAACCGTAGAACAAACGCTCAACAAAATGAAGATTACAGGGACACTGGACATAGGAGAATACAACTGGAAAACTGTACTAGCAGTTATGTTTTGTAAGGATAAAACAAGTGAATAGTATGTCTTCAGAGCTTACAGTCTAATTTAAAAAACCATTTAGAGTGCATTTCTAAATAAAAAAGGTCAAAAAGCTCTTGTACCTCCACCGTCAAGGTAACACTAAACAGAAGCCTTAAAGTGATCTTAAAAATAATTCTGTCCATTTCTTCCAAAATTAAAGCTCTGAACAGTCTGACAGCAGCTTCTTTCTGTTGGTAATTATTGGTAGAATGACATATCAATTCTTTTTATGGAAAAATATTAAAAATATTTACAGTATTTACAAAAGTATATAAAAACCCTCTTTATTTCAAATGTATTGAAAATACTGTCAAGAGTAACTTGGCCCACCTTGAACAATCAGTACATACTCAATTTTCCACATACGTGTAAAGTTTGGGCAATATTTTCTCATGCTACAGAGCTATATTATCCTGGAAAGTCAGTTAAACAACAAAAAATTTAAAATGGTTAAACTTTGGTAAAGGCAATGACACCGTAATGAATGCCAACTATTATAATAAAAGTAACAACTGTAATAAGATTCAAACGGGAACAAGCAATATTGGGATTCACAAACTTGGCTGACTGAAGGGCCCAACATGAGTCAACTTGCAGCAGACCAGAAAATGATGATAATGTCTGCTCTGCTGGGCATTTGCTCACCGAAGGCTGGATACACCCATGGGTAGGGCAACTTTACAGCATAACGACATGAAGTTAATTACGATTGTATGCATGTAGACATATGGCTCCCGGTCTTATATCATAATTTAAACATTTTTCCTTCCCTACCCCTCCAAGTTTTCTAACTTTTAAAGACAAGAAGAACAACGCAAAAAATAAAAGACGTATCTGGAAGAGAGGACTGCTGATACCTGCCAACAAGCACCAGCAGACTAAGAACTGGCCAGAAGTCATCCGAACCCATGATTTAAATGTTCTCCACATCTTTTTCCTTCTGCAAGCATTTTGATTTTAAAAATGAGACTTGGAGTGAACTACACACAGTCCCCCAGCAGGATCATTATCCTCCCTGTTCCATCCATGCTGTATCTGAGTGGGCATTTACCTCAACTCCTAACTAAGGTTCTGCTGCTACCCAGAAGCAACCTACGACCAGATGCAATTCACTGATGTGCAGCTTCATGTCTCAATAATATTAGCCACAGATGCTGTCATAAATGTGGTCAAAATAGCAATGCCTGCAAACACTGAGCCACAATATTCTTCTATCATAAATACATTCTTCAGCACTTCCATAATGCTTTGCTGTTTATCGGAGTACTAGGCACTCCATTTTAGATAATCTGTGCACATCTTTGCATTCGGAGATGAAGAAAATTCTTGTCACATACAGTATTTAAAGATTTCTGCAAAGTTGGGCAGCAACTGTGTCTCTGTATCCTCACTTTACCTTTCTAGCTGTTCTGGGATTTCTGGAGGAGTTATGTGCTCTGTGGAATCTTATCTGTAACATCTTTAATTACTACTGTAGAAAATTCAAATCTAAGCATACTCCACATGTATTTTTTCCCACATTACTTTAGCAGTTGTTTAAAGGGTTTTATTTCCTCTCTTGCATCAGAAATTGTAAAGAAATAAAGACAGCAGCATTAAGCTGTGAAACAGCAAGTGATCTCATGATTTTATTTAGCAACATGAACTCTTAGAAAGCCGCTACTTTATTTCCATTACCACAAAATCAAATAAAACCGTATCTAAAAATAACCATGTGAACCTTTAAAATGACAAATTGGCAAATTCTTCTCAGTGGGTACTTTTTGTGCCAGAATCCTCGAAAGAGCCACTGCAGACTTTTTAGCTAAAAATGTTCTGTAAGTAACCTGAGTGCACCCACAACTTTTTAATATTTAAAAATAAGGCTGAGCTGCATACACCAGAAAAGACATTTAAATTTTAAAAACTAAAATTTTTTTTAGAAATATGGGTATTAATCACAGGTTCAGTGAGAAAGTGAACTCCCACGAAACAATGGAACCACTTCAGTATCTGGCATTAGCTGCTGCTATACAGGCCGATGAATAAAAATACTAGTAACATTTTTTTTTTCATAAGCTACCCAGATAGTAGCTGGCTCAGATATGTCAACACTAACCCTGTATCAGGAAAACACACTCATACCAGACAAAGTTCAAAACTAACAATTCCCAAAGGGGAGTGTCTGGGGAAAGAACAGGGAGAAGCTTGAATAGATGCACTGTAACCTGACCATGGGCATGAACAAAAGTTAAATTGCTAGTTCATTTCCCTTCTTCCAATTAGTGCTAAAAAGTAGATCAGAGAACTGAATAAGCTGTCTAAACAGGGAAAAAATATCAGCAAGCTATACCAAGAAGAAGATATTATAATCTCTAATAAGGACAAGGAAAGACAAGTCATCTAGAGAAATGAAGTATTGTTTTTAGCAATGCTATTGAAAAAAATCACCTAGAAAAAAAAAGGAAAGATTCATGCAAAACCAGTAACAGCAGCAAGAGAGAAAAACAGAAAGCAAATTTGGTATTTACTATGTAACATAGTATCAGAGAGCTTGTGATGCAGATCTTAATCACATTGTATCTGAACTTCAAATTGGCCAGCACTCATACCTGGAACGGACCATTTGCTTTCAGATACCTAAACCACTGTTTTAATAGAACACACTCCAGAATGCTGAAGTTTCCAATACACAAAGCAATCTTCTTAGCTGAGAAATTAAAATTAAAAAATCCTGTAGGCAATCTAGGCCACGGACTCAGTCTCAAGAACCACCAAATTCAGTTGTTTTCTGGGAAACAAAAATATTGCACCTAATCCATGGATGCCAATATAGGCACTTTCCTTCTGTCATTGAGATTTGATGATTTAAACAAGATACTCTTCCATTTAAACAATCTCCATAAAGTTTGGCTCTATCCAAGACACAGAAATACACTAATCATTGTTATCTTTAGTTCAGTTGTCATTCCTATAAATTCATGTTCTCACACTTGCAATCTGACTGACATACTGCAGCACACAGCTAGTTTGGATTCCTGTCCACAGCTGGAGATTTCATAGGTTTTTCAAAACTTGCAAAAAGAAGGATCTTAAACCCACAATTAAGCAACTATACACACAGTAAAACAGGAACTCATCTGAAATGGAAAATTCTTTTACTAGATTTCCTGAAAAGGAACAGAAAATAGGTCGTGGAACAACATAGCTATATTTACTGAAAATGCATTATGATAGTTGAATGCTACTGTACAAGAAATAAGCTTCATTATTACTGTTCAATGCGCTCATTAAATAAACAAGAGTATCTGATGATTCTCTAGAGAAAAATTAGGGACCAGAGGAAAAAGAGGCCACTTATTTTCCTTCTCAGATATTATACATGACAAGTTCTTCAGTAACAGATTATGTCTTCAAGACAGGAGAGGACAAGGCAGGGTCATGGGTTGTCTAGTCTGGAGAAAAGGAGGCTCAGAGGTGACCTCACTGCTCTCTACAACCACCTGAAAGGAGGTTGTAGCCATGTAGGGGTCAGACTCTTCTCCCAGGCAAGCAGAGACAGAACAAGAGGCAATGGCCTCAAGCTGTGCCAGGGGCGATTCAGGTTGGATATTTGGAAAAAAATCATCAAGTGGTTAAGCATTGGAACAGCCTCCCTAGAGAAGAGGTGACATCACCATCACAAAACAAGTAGATGTAGAATTTTGTGATATGGCTTAGTGGGCATGGTGGCACTTAGCTGAAGGTTGGACTTGGTGATCTTGGAGGTCTTTTCCAACCTTAATGATTCTACAATGGGACAAAGGAATGTGGGGAAGAATCTATCAAAAATAACATCAAGTTTTTCTTCAAAAGTACACCAAGAACTTTTGAAGCAGGCAAACAAACCCACTTTCTCCTCAATAAAAGAAACTACAGTAAAATGATTTAAAAAAAAAATCTACAAGCAGAGTTCTCAGTTTAATAACACAGAATTGCTCTGTGGTATACATTACAAAGTAAATGAAAGAATTCTTCAGTTTTTTATTCCACATGTGAAATTTCTTCCTCATGAGGGGCCAAAAAGATGATCAGATGGACAAAGCACCTCTCCTACAAAGACAGGCTGGAAGAGTTGGGGCTGCTTAGCCTGAAGAAGAGAAGGCTTTGAGGTGACCTTAGAGCACCTTCCAGTACCTAAAATGGACAACAAGAGAGGTGGAGAGGGACTTTTCACAAGGTCATTTAGTGACAGGACAAGGAAGAAAGGGCTTTAAACCGAAACAGTTTAGATGAGATACTAGGAAGGAATTCTTTATCGATAGGATAGTGAGGGACGGGAATCTTGCCCATGGCAGAGGGATGGGAACTAGCTTACCTTTAAGGTCCCTTCCAACCCAAACCATTCTATGATTTAGCTGTTCAATATTAAAAATAACCTCACATTTTAGTTTCACTTCCTCTATATGTGAAAAATAGTTGAAAAAAAATCACATGGTTTGTATTTGATCTTTTTTACACTAAACTTTTATTATTCTTATGAAAAGTATGACAAATCTTACAATTAAAGTCTGTATTAAACTTTTAGAAAGATGCTTACCTTTTCTGTTGATATGAACTGAGGCCTAAAGTTGTCTCAGTCTGTAAAAGAAAACAAAAATTAAATTTAAGACACCGGTAGCATTTTACTTCCAGCAGGGGAAAAACCCCAACCTAACAACCTGGCAACTGCAACAAGTTAGTAAATCAGAGCTTGAAAGACAAAAGGAGAAGTTCCGAACTTCCGGAGCAGAAAATGTGAATTGGCTTTTTCCAATTAAAGAAATTAAGTTTGGCCCTGGACAAGAACTGTGGTCAGTTCCCGGGGTAGGAATGCCCACAAACTATAAAACAAGCAGCAACTTAACCTAAAAACTGAGAGAAGGAAAAAGTCCAGGAAATTAAAACACTGTATGGAACAAAAAAAAAAACCTAGCATAGATGTAAGAAACAACCTACAAAGAAGAGCATATAGAACAAGAAACAGTCCATCAATTATGTAATTGATGTAATTTAACACCAAACAAAGAAGGCTATAATCTCCATTTGACTAGGAAACATCATCTCCTTCTCTGCTAATGATCTTCTAGCCTCTGTTATTCATACCCTTCCTTCCACTCTGCTGGACATCACAGTTAATTACCTGAAAACAAGGAGGTTAGGCTGTCTAGGGATTTCCAATTAATTTACTCTTGCCTAGGAAATACCAACTGGTTTAGAAGTCTGCAGATGGAATGCCCTTCCGATACAGCTCATGTTAAAACATACCAGACTTGGAAAACTTCTGTCTTCCCACAGGATTTGGAGATCAAACTGAGGATTTTAGTTGTCCTCTTAAAGACATGTCATGGCCATGCTAAATATTTATCTCCTGAGAGCGGGAAGAAAGCTCACAGGTCTGATAAAGTCTTTAGTGCACCTTGGCTCATCTGACCCAGTTCACCTCTAGCACGAAGATGTCACTTGATTGCAAGGGGAATGCAAACTTGTATCTCATTTCAGAACTAAAAATCAAGTCCGTTTGCTAGACACTTCACTGTTTTCTATTTCAGCTACAAATTACACTTTCTTTGTTTTTTTCTAAGCCAAAATTATTTTTAAAAATAGTTCCTTAAAAATTATCTTTACTTGAAATACATATTTTATTAGAGGAATTTTTATTTTGATATTTGGAGACACTTTTTGGAAATTTTATAATTACTCCTATTAAATCACTGCGTCTACAAACATTAATGTTTTATTCATGTCAAGGATCAATTCTGGATTGTAAATCTAAGTAGTGTTCCAGATTTAAAATGAAGTTATTTGGCTTACTCACCCTTCAATTCGCAACAAACTAAAGAAAGCTGGAAGTGTATTACTTACCATTGTAAAACAAAGCTAATCTATTTGTAACTTGAGGATTTATTAGCAATTTTGAAAGGCAACACAGTATTCATTAGATTTTGTGGTTTATAAAACCTCTGATATAGAGTTAGACTACCTTGCTAAAGTGATATCACAGGAAGGGGTTCACATGAAATTACACTTTACAGTACAAAATAATCAGTGCAGTTTTTTCTCAGTAAAGAAAAGACTAAAAAACAAGCTAAGTTGTTTTATACTATTGTAATTTGAAAGTCAGCAAGCTTTCCTTTAAACGTACCTATTACATTTGCACTGTAATTAGGAAAACAGTCCATTTCTTATTCTTCATTAAAACACCATTATTTTAATGAATAGAAAAAAAAGCTTACACATCTTTCCAAGTTTTCCCAGCAAAGGTATACTACTCATATACTCATAAGATTTTAGTTCAGCTTCTTAACTTCTGATGTCACACTCCATTTTCTATTTCCAGTAAGATACATGTAAATACTTACTACTCTGAAACAATTTACAACAGGTTGTAAGAAAAATTCAATTAAAATGAATAAGGAAGAAATTTAGAATCAGTTTTAGTTAAGTGATGAATGCTTAAGGTACAAAATCTTTTCTCTCTAAAACTTCCTAGGAAGTACTGCCTAGTAAGTTAGTTAGCTCTGAAATCTAAAGAAATCAAACAGAAAAAGGCAGATCTCTTCCCTCCTTACTTTATATTTTCCTCAGACCGGAAAGACAAAGGCAAATCTTCCAGTTTTAAGCTGCCACACATTATTTTCTCAATTCAACTGTGAGAAAACTCATGAGCTGTGATAAGGACAGAGGGTATATGACTTCTGTGACAGCATGTATCTGGGAAGGTTTAGGTTGGACATTAGGAAAAGGCTCTTCACCCAGATGGTGGTTTGGCATTGAAATAGGCATTTAAGAACTGCTTGGACAACACTTTTAAGCACATGGTGTGAATCTTGGGGTTGTCCTGTGCAGGGCTAGGAGTCTGACTTGTTGATCCTTGTGGGTTCCTTCCAATTCAGAATATTCTGTGATTATAATTCTGTGATTTCTTTAATTTTGCTTTACCTATTCAAGTGTCTTTATCTTATCCCATGAGTTTTCTCCCTTTTACTCTTCAGATTTACTTCCCTTATCCCATCCTCTGGGGGAAACAGAGCAAGCAGTTGTGTGGGGCTAAGCTTCCAGCTGGGGTTAAACCACAACAACCAAACTTACTCTGTGAAATTAACAGATATATAAAACCCTGTAATCCAATGTCCTTGAAAGCACATGAATCACTAGAATGAAATAAAATCTTTCTTTCAAATATGAAGGAGTTTTTTCTTTCAAAACATAACTAAAGCACATAATTAAATTACCAGCAGTTAGCCGACAGATGATGGAGCTAACAGGTTCAGATCCTATGACAGGGCAGCTAAAATAGCCATTACCAGCACTGTCCCATCCTTGACAACTAGCTCTGGCTCTAACAAGACAGCATGTTCTAATAAGTTTTAAATAATTTCATACAGAAAGTTGTTAGTTATATGTACTCTCAAGCATCATAATTGGCTGTTAATACCCTAATATTAGGCTCAGCCTATGACCCCACCCAGGCCAACCTTTAGACAGAGGTCAGTGGAGATCAAATTTAACGCCAGAAAAATGCAGAAACAAACGGAAATACACATAATTGACAAAAGTGAAACTAGTACATTGCCATGGATGTAGTTAACTGTTGGGAGTTGAATTATCTAACTGCACACCCAAGAACATGGTTTTCCCCTATGTTCTGAAATTACAGATTTGCTATGAAAATATTAAGTCACATATCTGCAGATCAAGTTTAGAATCATGAATCACTCTGGTAAGACTGGTATTTCTGAGATATATTCAAGAGCAACTATCCATCAAAGACTCATGCTTACAAGAAAAAGCCTGGTTTTTGCTGACAGACATCCATTAAATGCAAGCAGCATTATAAATTAATTTTAATTACACTTTCTGCTTTTTGAGCAGGAGCTGTTTGCTTTTTTGGTTTGTTTGACTGATTTTGTGGGTATTTTGTTGTGTGGATTTTGCTGGGGTTTTTTAAGTTTGTTTTGTGGATCAGGGTCAACCAAGAGCAAAGAAGTAGCATACCAACTTCAGCAACCGTAGCATCATGGAACTAAACCAAAAATAAATCTCATGTGGCAGCTTCTATAATTACCACTCATTTTTATTACACGTCAATCTTTCAAGTCATGCAGTAAACAAAAACATACAACTGTGTTCAGTTACAAGTACTAAATACGTTTTTTGGTTTGGTTGGCTGTTTTTTGGGGTTTTTTGGGTTTTGTTGTTGTTTTTGTCTGTTTGTTTGGTTTTGTTTTTTTTTAATTTGATCTTCAAGTATAATTGTGGACCTATTGTACTGCAGTCTGGCCTGCTATTTTTCCTGTGTGACTGCACAAAACTGCCAGGAACTAAAGCCAATCCATTATTTAATGTGTATGTTTTGTTTAATACTGTTGGTTTATCAGGTAAAGAGAATTAAATTATGCTCTTTAATAAATACAGCTTTGTCTTTTCTTCCATAAAGGATACATCATAAAGGAGCAGAATTAGAAAAATATGATTTATATGGAACATTTATTAAATGTTATCTGTATTGGAGAAGCATTACAAATAACAAAATATTGCAATGTACAGATCAGGAAGTACAATGCATGTGCACACTATTAATATTTCAAGATACATAATAAGATAAATTACAGGAAGAAAACCCCTTCAACTGGATTAATTTCCCAATCCAAATCCCTAACAACAAAACCTAAGGTCAGCACAAAAGAAACAGTAGAAATATACAACTGAGTGGGAAAAAAGTGAGAGAGGGAAAAATCACCCCTTTTACCATTACTGGGCATTTATGATCCTTCTGACCAAGAAGCTGTGTTCAAACCTTGAAGATAGATGATACTTCTATTTTTTTTTTTAATTTAAAGACAGCATTTAACATTTAGGCTGTTGCTACTAACAGTATCATGCCTTAATTTAACCTCTTATGTAACCCTAGAAGGATTAAACTATAAACCAAGAGGATTTCAGTATAAAGATCTTGAGAAAACTTGCACACAGTGAGCTAGAAAATTTGAAGGCAGTCAGCCAACACCACGGTTTCAAGACTTAAGAATAGTTTCTCTGCACAGGCTTATATTCTCAAGACAGATTTCACAGAGAATCTGTACCTCAAAGTACACTTTACAGACTCAGTATAATTGTGGAAGACATCGGACAATAATCTTGCATACATGGAGAATCAAAACCCATACTTTACAGCCTGAAGTTGTCTCTAAAGAAACACCCACGGTTGATAACTTCAGCCAGAACGTAAAAACAAAAAAATCCCACCAAACAAACAATCAATCACAACCACCAAGTTAATTTCAACGTCTCACCGATTTGTTATAATAGCTATTCTTCACTTCTTGGTAAGAGGTCATATTACCTAGCACTACATTCAGTCATCTAAACATAGGCATCGGCTGCCACTTGAGATAAATGTCCCAGGGCAGCCTGCCTGGTCTCAGACTGACATCCAGAAGGACACGGTTTTTCCTACACCCTGTGCCATATCTGCCAGGTACATGTAGATGTCCGGGACAGTACAGGACATCTCAAATAGCAGTGGTTACCTATGTTTAAGCAACTAAACTAGAGCTCAGAAGTTTTCAACATGGATGGTGGGGCCAAAGCAAGGAGGCAGACCCTCTTAATCAAGACCTGGGGTTTCCAGACACCAAGTATATTTCTTCAGTGTTAAGAAAATTCTCAACAACCTAAGTTTTCTGTATTCCTACAAAAGAGAGTATCCACACCAATTAAAAAGACTGTTGCAGTCTGAAAGACTCAGAATATTTTACATCTTGCTATTTCATAGTAAGGCTGGTTCCTTCTCCTAAAAAACATATGTGCTGCTTGTAACTAAATGTTGAGAGAGCTACAAAAGTGATACATAGATGGCAGCTTCATTGTTGCACTCATGAGCTCTATGCTAATAATTAGCATAATTAAAAGAAACATAATTAATGAGGAATATCTTGCTTAAGGTAATGAAAAAATGAACACTGTAATCTGAAAGACAGCTGAAAGCGGACTGAAGTTATTCTTGCCATGGTCTTTCACGACCCAAACTCACATAACGAAACAAAAATATCAGTTGACTGCAGTTGATGCAACACATGCTATTGACATCAGCTTTGCAACAGTCACTCCTGTGCACCAATTATTTTTAATCTAACACCTGGGGATGGCAATTCTTCCAATACAAGAAGCAGAAGAACTTCAGCTGCTCACAGGCAATGGCAATGAACGAAGACGGATCTTACTCCTTTATAAAATCACACACATGTGAAAGAAAGCTCCAGAGGCCACCAAGTCAGCTGTTGCTCAGTGGAAATTTCATTAGTGCAGGTTGCTCACAGCTTTGGGCCATCATGCTTTGGGTATCTCAAAAGATAGAAATTCTAAAACTTCTTTTAGTAACCTGGTCCAATGGTTGAACATCCTCAAGTTTAATAGTCTTTTTTTTTTCTTACATGAGCTTTAGAACCTGTGTCCAAAGCTTCTCATCCTTCCACTGCACACAACGAAAAATCTGGTTCCTGTTACCTCCACACTGCCCACAGCAATCAGTATTCCTCTTGGTCTTTTCTCCTAATGGCTGAAAACATACATCCTAACATGAGAAGCCTTCCAGCCCCCGATCATCCTGTATTCCTCTGCTGTGCCTGCTCCAGTACGTCAGTGCCTTCCTTACACTGGGTAGCCCAGACTGGACACAATACTCAGCTGCAGCCCCACAGGTGGGGGGAAAATCACACCCCTTATCTTCTGGGTCCATATTTGTTCACAATTCAGTAGGCTGGCAGTTGTCTTTGCTATAACAGCACAAGGAGAACTTACGTTCAACGTGCTGTCTACCAGAACCCCCGCCATGTCTTTTCTGAATGTCAGGAGGTTCCTGTCAGCCTGCTGAAGGCCCTCTGAATAGCAGCCTTGCCTTCCAGTGTAATAACTACTTTGGCCAATTTGGTATCATCTCCAAACTCACTGAGAGTACACTCCAAACCACCAAGCAGGCTGCTAAAGACAACATTTAGCAGTGCTGTCCTCAGTTCCAAGCTCTATCACAGGTAACGACTGCCAGCTGAACTCTGTCCTGTAGAACACACCCATCCAGGTCAATGGTCCAGCCACTTTACTGCCCATCTACAGGCCTGTATTCTTAGCACTTTGGCTACACAGATATCAATGGAGATCACATCAAACCCCTTTAAAAAGTCAACATACAATATGAAAGTTTGAGCTAATAAAAAATACACTTAGACTGCACTCCTTGAAAACACTATTGCTGATACACCAGAACCGAATGCTTGCCACTTCCGTTAAGAGAATTCTTTGTTGTGCCACTGAGAACGAAGTATAGATCATGGAGAAAATACTAAACTTCCACCAGTAAGAGATCAACACTGCTGAGACCTACAAAGGTAATTTGGTTCCACATCTTCTGTGTTACAAAGCCACTGCAAGTCATATTAAGGTCCTGTCTCTTTGTCTTGTAGGACCACAGTTCTCACTACCAGTCTTTGCAACAAGCAGCAACGAGCGTGTAACAAGCATTCTTTTGAACAAAGACAGCAAATATGTATTAAGTATATATAAGCACACAGGTTTTCTTTGTTTCCCTATTTCAGCTATTCTGCAAACCAGTAATTATCACTAAAATAATTTCTAGGAGTTTACCTGTAAAAAATTGTTTCATACACTTATGATTATTGCAGCAGATTCATGTTAAGATAATTTGACTGAAAAGTCTTACCACCTTCCTTTTTTGTTTTAGCAATACACTACTTTAAAAATACTACTACATAATCAGCAGTACTTTCCAAACACCTAGTCTGAATAAAATGTTTTTAATTATTAAAACAACAACAACAACAACAATAATAATAATAATAATAAATCACTCTAGAAAATAGTGGTCCCAACTGCACTGTGCAGAAGAATATTAGATACCCAAGGCAAAAGCTCTAACAACAAATAGAATTACCTGGGAAACAGTCCTTTATTAGCTAAAAAAAAAAAGGAAAACTTGCTCTGAAAAATAAATTTTCCTTTACTGTTCACTTTTCAAAGTAAAATCCTCAGAAAGTGAGACAGTATGTTGGCTTAACATGAAAGAACAATTTATTAGAAGTAACAGTTGTAGTTTATTTCAACCCTCCTAATAGTTGCAGATGACATCACTGTCAGAGACATGAAGCATTTGTCAGGTCTGGACAAGGGTTGAAATAACGCATGGAAGAGATGGCCTGACACTGATACAGCAAAGTTCAGATGAAGGAGAGTTTAAATGTAAAACTGGGAAGGGAATAACTGATAGCACACTAAAGAAAACAATGCATCTGGAAAGCATAGTGAAAAACAAACTATATGAGCAAACAAAATGCTGTCAAAACCTTATAACTCATTTTGGCATTACTAAAACAAGCATTACTAGACAGGGAAAGAACTGCTCTGTCCCCTCTCTGAGCACAATGTCCCAAATAAATGCTACACTTTAAGTACTGACTAACAAAAATCCAGTAAAGTTAGAGAGTGTTCTAAAAAACTTGCATGAAGAAGCTGCAGGTAGATTTCAGCACAAAATTCTCATGATGAAGAGGCAAAACAACCTAACAAAAAATCCAAGTGAACATATGTTTGAGAAAAAAGCAGCAGCAAAACCAGCTTAGGTATGAAACAAGTATGCACTTCTCTAGAGGTTTTAAGAACAGAAGAGCGAAGCACCTGCTAGGCATAGCCCATTTGCACACCACCTGAAAAATGTATACATGATCTCCCAAGGTCCATTACAATCAACCAAGTCTGTGACTCTAAAGTGCCAAACAACTATACAGACATCTGCAAACCATCTGCTGTCGAAGAAAAAAACCAAACCATACATTGCATTTACATTAGTACTATTCTTACCCTAAGTTCAGGATCTAAATGAATTATTTGAAGAGTTCAAAAAGTTGAGTGCTTAAAGGGACCAATTCATATGAGTAGACAGAATTAAGAAATTCCCTCATTATTTTAATTTAATCCATGGACAGAACTAGCGTAACTTTATTTAGATATAAACCTTTAATCTGAACACATATGCTAAATAATAGAATTCTCACTTTTGCTCAGGCAAGACGGAAGGTTGAACTACATGGTACAGCAATTTCTAAACCACAAACATTAAGTCCACACCCAAAGAGTACAGTCTCTGCTTTTACTAGTCATTCAGTAGCATGAGTTCATGAAATTTCCATTGTCAGTTTATTTTTACCAATGAAATGTTTTTCTACTTAAACATTTAAAGATTTATTCTCTTTCAATAAATAGCTGATTTCAGTCAGACTGGTCAAACCAAACTTTTCAACACATTTCATTTATTTTTTACAGCAAAATTCCTAAAATGTGATTGAAACACATAAGGAGTATTTTACCAACAGTATGTGCTCCAAATAAGTATGAAAAACCAGTATCAAGAGGGTTGACACTAACTGGATGCAGGTGGTAGGAATCCCTAAAAATAAAATTAAATTATTCAAGGTTTGGCATTTGATTTGCCTTAGCTGGAAAGCAACTCTTTCGAACAAGAAAAAGCTCGCTTCTGCTCTAAAGACATCAAATTCTTGAGGGAAGTGGGAGATAAACCAAGACTGGGGATAGCTTTGATACCTCAGTGATTATTAATCACTTTATGTACTGAATTGGTTATTTTTTATATTAAAAAAAAAAAATCATCTGAAGGTGACATAACATTAGACAATACTGATTTACTACTACATCACTGTATTTGTAATGAACAACAGACATTTGTGGAAGCCTACAGAAAGCCCAAAAGAGAAACAATCACTGACATGACAGTTGGTTTAAAACTTTAGTAACTGCTGTTCACAAGACATAGCCTGGTTTTACAGTGAAACTGGTTTTTTTTAATTGCAGTTAGAAGTCACAAGAGGTCACCGTATTAAAATCTACATAAAAAACCCAAATTACTTGTAAGCTAGAGAAAACAGTATACATTAACATTCTGATTAAAAGGAAGTGGTTTCACTTATATAGGTACATTTTGCTTAAGAGCCACAACCATAATATAAAACTTACAAACCGCTTATCAGAAATTTTGTCTCCCTGGATTTGTTTCAAATCAAACATTCAGCAACATATTAAGGGAAGTGGTAGCCCAATGCGATCTAAAGCACTTTAAGTGTTATGGTGCAACATGCAGAATTGATTGACTTTGTCTCACCATAAGAAGTTCTCTTGTCTCTGTGACATCTCACAATAGTGTAATTAAGAACCCTTTTACTTTCTCATCTTTATATGACTTATTGACTGGCTCACAGCAGTACCATTACTTTCTAGTCTAAGAACTAGTGGTTAATAGAGTGCTAAAATGAGTAAGATAATTACAGATTTGTAAGATTAATTTGAATTAGTTTAAAAAAAAGAATCCTGGAGAAAAAGGAACACTTAAAATATAGATGAGCAATTGCAACTACCTATTCTTTACCTTAAACACTGGGCCAATGACATGTCTGTCATTTTTATTAAACCACTTGTATCAAACCAAATATGTTCTAATAGAGTATGTAAAAAAAGAAACTAAGCCTTGTGGGTTTTTTCCTTATATTTACAGTGATATGTGGTATCTTTATGCAAGTTAAAGAAATAATCAGAGTCAAAAGCTTCAATAATTGAGACTGTAACCACTACATGGAAAAGTTCCACCACTCTACAAATCCAAACATAAGCCTATCCACAGGTATCTATTATGAGAATGTGTTTAGCACATGACAGCTAAACAACTGGCTAGTGAGGAACCTGAGGCTTTTTTGGTAGGGTTTTTGGGTTTGGGGGGTTTATTTTGAGGGGTTTGTATCGGAGGTTTCCTGTTTGTTTTGAACTGCAATGTTTCCTGTCACCAGTTTACATAATTTTGAAGTATCTTATTCTCCAGTGCATTACAGTCTTAACATCTATAGTAAGATATTCTTGAATTACAGAAAAAAAACCAATGCAAACAACTTCGTGGGCGGGGGGGGAAGCCACCATCATAAATCTGAAACACATAATATACTGACGCATATATTGACTTTTCTGGACTAGATAGGAGGTAGGAATTATAAATCAAACACTGCACTGGTAACTCCTCTGCTTCCTTTCAAGCAGCAGGTTATCACCATTAAGGAATTTTGAGAAAAATATTCTCAACATACATACAATCCACAAAATGCATACATATGAAATCCTAGTCATCCTAGCTCTAGTATCAAGCCATGTTGCTACGTATGTCATCCCAACTACTACCACCATCCCAAAATTTCAGCAGATATCCTTTAAAATTAACTTTTTTTCCCTTTTCACTCAGACCAAAAGAAAACTGACAGGATGGCAACAGCCTACATGAAAAACACCTACTTGCAACAGTAACTACTTCACTGCAGAAATTAGAATTTCTTTAAATGTAGTGGTAACTTGGTCCCAAGAACTGCCTTTAGGTTTGGGAATCTTGCAACACTTGCAGATCCTACAGATGAGTTAGCCAATTGCATCCCAACTCTAGATCACGATAAGCCTTAAACACAAAGTATCCCCCAATTTTTCTGAGAAAAAAGGAACTGGACAGAGAGACAGGCCAGAGAGAACCTATGGTAAAACCCACCAGTCTTCCCACCACAAAACATCAGGGAACCAGAACCTCTGGACACACCAAAGTATACTTTAGAAAGTTACTTTTTGAAAGTAACTTTAGAAAGTCCAAAGGTTCTGCGGACTTGACCTTAATGCTTGCTTATTTTCAAAACTCCACGAACCCCTGAGTTTCAAAAAGCAGCTATCAAAAAGAAGATGAAATATTGCTAGTTCAAATGATTTAGTCAGACTACATACCTGCAATAGGTCTCCTTCATCAAAACGTAGCATTTCTATTATGCCATCCGACTGGATGAAAGCTGCAAAGAAAAACAAAAACTAAGTAATTTAACAAAAACCCATTTAGTTATTAAATGAAAAGAACAATTTAAATATCTAAAACCTGTTGTATCTCATTTTGTAGACAGCTATGACAAACCAAAATAACAATGCATAACTTGACAAAATACCAAACACAAATCTGTGACACTAATTTTGCTCAAGAAGTACCACACATGGCAAATTAGTCTTTTACTTAAAAAATGTTAACTCCAAAGGGAACAACTTCTTCTGAAGTCCCTAAAAAGAGTGATTGTACCAAGCCAACTCCATACTTCAACGAATATGAGCAGCTGGGTACCTGAACAACTGAGTTTAATACATCTAAGCCCACAAAGAGTTCAGACACTGTTTGTGTCTGAATTTCTGTTTCAGTTACACACCAATAATCTTAACTGTACATCTGGAAAGCCTCCTTCACACCACAGCCTAATCCTTGGCATGGCAACAATCCTCTCCATCTTGACAGTAACATATTAAAATTTGAAACAGTTTAGAAGTGTTTGCACGGTAAGACTAAACTCCATGAAAAGTTCATGCCTCAGTCACATATAGGATCCTCAAATGCTCCACTCATTTCCTCTGTAAGTTTGGTCAGGCAATTGCTTTCAATACCTCCTAAAATGTAGGGAATGCTACTTTCTTCTAAAGACAAAGAAATAAGGGCATCGCCCTTCCTGTAAAATATAATAATCTGTGAAAGAATGAGTATGGTTTAAAGAAGAAAGAAAAGTTCAAAGAGTTCTACATTTTACACCCCAAAAATCTGCTCACACACACACACACACAAAAAAAAGCAGGTCTTTAAAATGCAGTAACAACCTCAAATGAGAAAATTGTATATATTCAAAAAAGGCCCTACAAATAACTCCTCCTCTACCCTATGTCCTTTTTCTATGACTGTCTTTACTATTTACCATTCATGCTAGATGAAGTTGAAGAGTGATAACATGCCTCTCTTTCGACAAAGAGGAACAACTTCAACAGGAAGAAATTAAAGATTTCCCAGTACACAGAAGCACACTGTGCACTTTTGGAAGATGGATTTTGAACCCCAGTCTGAAAAAGGAGATTTAAATCTTTATCTCCCACTTTGAAGCTCAGTGTTCTAATAAAAATAAGGTCACCAACAATTCCACTCTATGATGCTTTAAAAGAAAAAGTGACGGTACTTTCAGAAAACAAAAAGCACTCTTGATAGACAAGAGTAAAGGCACCTACCGTGCAGAGAAACACTAGTTTTGACATATATTTGTCCCAAACATTTCCTCACTGGCTACTTTGGTGACACTTCACTCAGTATCCAAAATTCACTATACTACTTAACATATCACTGTTTGTAAATCCCATTCTGCATCCCTGACTTCCCCACATATTTCGATACCTTCTCCTTAAAGGCACAAGCTCCACAACCTTGCTTTCATATGACCCAAAATAAAAGTTAACATAAGACAAAGACTGCTGCTATCATCTCAAAAAGTCTCTTTTAGTATGCAAAAAACCTGAAAAAAATAAACAAAATTCCCAAACATCAAAGTTTTATACAATTACTTTTCAAGCTACCATACCACACAATTCTAATGTGCCATGGGCTGGGAAAGCAGCCCAGCTCAGGTGAAGTGTGAGAATCACCACAGGACAAAAAGGGGGAGCTCAGATTATAAACAATGTGCATGTCCTGCAATATTTACAGTGGCATGAGCAGTCCTAGTCAGTTTTGTCAGCAATGACTTGGTATTTTTTTGCGTGTGTTTATTGTTATCACCTTAATGTCACTCAAAACAAAGAAAATCCACCCCTGATCCAAGAATTAGGAGTTTGGTCAATCATTTACATGGAAGCTATAAAGAACATATGGCAAGAGACCCAAAAAAAACCCCCCTAAAACCAAGCAAACCAAAACAGCATGTAAAAAGCTTTTACAAAATCAAGTCCTCCAGTTTATAAAAGTTTGGGCTTTTAAAATTTAAATTACTGGAATAGGTCTGCCAGTTTAAAGTTTAATGCTAGAACAAAGAACAAATGAATTCTTCTCAATTTAACAGGCAATACATATGATGCAAGACATTCAGTTCGTGGTTCAATTTTGGTTTTAAAATCACCAAAAAGTTCTCTAAGTGTATTATAGTGCAAGGCGTAAGAAGATGAAGCTTTGACATGTTAGGTTAAAATGCAGAGTATGACAGTTAATCATGATTTCAAAGAAGTATCATGCTCATCCTCTGTGCAAGAACCCTAAATTACAGATTAACTGACATGGAGGGAAAATTCTCAATTTTTAACTTTGGGAGAAATACAGAATGAAATTATTTTTTCTCATGTGTTTGATTTATTGAAAGTTCAGCAATCACAATTTAAAAAAATTAGAGATACAAGCACTCCTTCCTATTAATCAAAAGGAATTGCACCTCTGAGGTTGGACTTTTTGGCATTCTATTGCTTTCTAGATCTCTGGATTGGAAACAAAGAATATATAGCATCTGATTGTGACATCAGGCACAAACAAAAAAATTCATTAGAAAACAACTTTTTATATAAACAATCTACCAACAACCAGCAAAGCATAAAAGGCTATTTCATCTAATCACAAATTCTTAATATTTTTGAGGCCTTTTCCCCTTGTTTTAAATATGATACACTATCAGTACAAAGAGCAGAAAGCAGCAACAATTCTTCCACAAGGATAACACACACTGAAGCCCCCAGAAATTAGCCCAAACTTTCTACTCAAGCATCCTGAATTCAGACAGACCTCCTGTAGATCCCAAACAGTTTTTCAGCCACTCTTTAGTTATTTCATCTTTGTGACAACTTATGAACGAAGCAACAGATGTTACAGAACATTCTGAGTGGATGGCACTGTTAAACAGAAGTGCCATTCATCATTATATCATTTAAGAAATGTTTTCAGAAAGCAGATGACAGGGCCAGGTGAAGTCAGATGCACTGCAAAGCCTGGCTGCTGGCCATTTCACAGCAGGCACATCCCAACTGAGACAGAGATGAAGTTGCTGTGGTTATACCTTTTATTTTGGTTTAGACTAACTTTCAAGCCTGCGTTTCTCTTTATTGGGTATTTCATCAAAGCAAGGAAATGGAAAGTAAATACGTATACCTTCATGAGATGAAAGCTTGTTTTTGCAACTGGCTTCTCAGACTCTCATCAGGATGAAGCAACAAGTCACCTCATTCAAATGAGGCAAAGCTAATTACATTTTTAAAAACCTCCACAGATGAGTCATAAAGAATCACCCAAATCCCTCTAAGAGCAGCTCTCAAACTGTCCAACATGGACCACAAAGAGCACAAAGCCTTCTTCAAAGTGAAATGCTGACGGTGCCCTTCTGAGTATTTTTTTGCCCATTCCAGAATTAGAAGTAGTCATTCACCTTTTGCACTTGTGCCACCTGACCTCAGCAAGTTCACAAACATTGCAATACAAGCCCCAAAACAGTTTTTTCTGTCCTTTTACACAAAATATGTATGTCAGCAATAGACAATAGGTTGTTGCCAATGCGCAAAGTCACTGTAAGTAATTATAAGTATGAGATCACTCGGGCATGCTTTATTAGGTGAACCATTCCCCATGCTACAGAGGAAGATGACTGTTTTCTGCTAAGTCCCCAACAATTTCCCCTGGAAAAACTTCTTCCCAAAGCTTGAGCTGATACCATCATGGTCTATTAACAGTCTAATACTGTAGCAAATACTTTAACACTCTGGAATAGTAAAACGCAGCAAATTAATAACTGCTGCCTGTGCCATTTCAGTCACCCCCATCACATGACTGGCAACTGCTACAAGAGGGGTACAACATACTATTTGGGGTAGGAAGCATTTCGGCTGTCACAGCGTGATCTGCCACTGCACAAATCAGCAGCCAAGAAGCCAAATTATACATTAGGAAAATAATTTCTTCCTGACCCTACCGGCAATTGAAGCCCTGAAGGCTAATTATAATAGCTATTAGTCAAACTTTAAATGTTCATGGACCAAAGAAGGAAAAGGATACATATTCATATCCGCAGATTTCAAGGCCAGAAAAATCAGTCTCCTTTCCTCTTCCCCTGTGCTGAAAAGAATACTTTCTTCTGAGACGTATACACAAATTCCTCTCAGCAGAAAACCTCTATCCTTTCAAGCTTCCACAAAAAGCAAATGTAACAGAATCATGAGAAGATGTAACAATTTCAGTCACTCTCGCTACTAGGATATTACATGACTTCAGGGTCAAATTTTTTCAGCTTCGAGCTTGCGTATTCTTGGTTTCCTCTTTTCAGACAGTAGGTCACTATTAACAGAATATATACATGCAAACACTAAAAATACTGTAAGTTGCATTTTCTGTTTGTTTTCAATCTACAGCCTTTAAAATGCAACTTCTTTGATTAAGTTAGCTTTACTACGAAAAGCCCATAAAAGATATCAGAGAAAGACCAAGAACCTAGTCTTTCCACTTGCTCCAGAACAGCTTGTTCTACTGACAGCACTTTCCAAGCTTTCCAAACTCTTTAAAATATGGCAAAAGAAAACCCACCACCACAACCATAGCCCCCAGTCCCCAAATCACAGCTTTCTGGAACAGTAAAAGCACTATCTAGTCATTATTACCAGTAGATTCCTAAATGCTTTCCCCTGCCCTTTCCAACAACATCACAGTGCTTGATGGTAAACACCTAACATGACAAAAATTAAACCAACAGTAGCTGAATTCACTTAAATTCCTCAAAGCTTAAGCAGCATCTTTTCACAAGTTTATATAGCTAGTAGACAAATCTTGCTCAAACACATCCCTATTTTGATTGTCTCTGGTCGAAGCCTTTCATATTAGGGGCTAAAACATGAAAAATACAGACCTATAAACCATCAAGTAAGAAGAGGAAAATTTGAAAATCCTACACATCTCCAAAGCAAACAGGAACTTAATATCAAAATCACTTTAGCCAACACCAGTCTTTAGCTGTGACTCAATTATACAAAACAGAATAAATTTGCATGTAATGCGAGAGCAGTGAATATGCCAAGGCTCTTGGTGCACAACAGTAAAAAAAAGTCTCCACGGCTCACAGATTATGAGGCCTACTCTGACTGAGATCTGATTTTTAAGGTGGCTTTGCACACTTATCTTTCCTTTAGCCACTGTTAATTTCTTCATTTTAATAGGAAAGTATGCTCTGCCATATATAATTAAAAAACACTATTCTGAAACATAACTTAGCTCTGGAATAGCTATTCAAAACAGTGCATTAATTTATTTTTATGTTAATGATCTTTATATATTCTCTTACATGTTTGCAAGAACTCTTTCCTTTCCTAAGTCTTGTCTAAACCAGTTTTCTTTCTTATAAACTGGATTTATACAAACCTGTATCATCTAGTCTACGAATTTTCTCCAAATTCTGAAAATAGTGCCCTATGTTACCAAAATAGGGACAGATCAAGTATTTAAATCATTCCTAATTTACACTAAGGTTTTTTTTAAAGTCCAGTTTCTAACCCTTTGTCTCAATGACTAAGCCCACTTCAAGGTAACTATAACCACATGAGCCAATTACAATGTGCTAAATGCCACTCACTTCTGTCTATGAATTTGTAATTGCTACATCTGTATCACTACTGGTTAAAATGCAGAACTAAACCTGGACAAGTTATTTTTAAAGCTTTAACTACAAATTGACTGCTTGCGCAGAGTCACACAACTTCATTCATCCTGAACAGTGAAAAACTGAGCAGCATGGAGAATACAGGCAGGTGGATACAGAATGAAAAAATAAAATTATTATGGATAAAATTGCATTGTAAAAAATAAAATACCATACAGATAAAGGATAACAGTATTACACTGTAATGCAAGCAACCATTTTAACCAGCTTCAGGACTACAGAAGTCTGGTGAGCCTCAAGAAACATGTCTCAGTTCAGTGCTCAGCACAATACATCTGTTTAAAGAAAGGCCTGTTCTCCAAGACAAGAGTCAGTGTTAGCTATCAGCCTGGATTTCTGCCTACATCCCAACAGGTGACTGTTCACTGGAAATGTAAAAGGTCATTCTTTTATGAGACAGCGAATGTCAGGCAAGTGAGGATCACCAGCCAGCAGGCTTGCTTTCCAGCTAAATGCTCATGCACTTACCTAGGCAATTTGCTTGTTTATTTTCCAGTACTCCATAACAAGGGGAAATTAATAATTTTTCCAACAGACCTCAGGAGGAGCCATTACAATGAAGAAAACACACACAATGTAGTAAACATCACATGTACAAATGTCACACTTCGAAGGCTTTTTGCATAGAAACATATTTATTCTTTCTTCATTATTAAAACCTCTAATGACTATCTATCAAGAAGACAACTGGCCAAATTTGTATTTTCTGTTTACATATTAGATTTGAAATAGAACCATTCCTAGATAATGCACTTTAATCGTCATGTGAAAGGAAAAAGCAATACATTAAGCTAAATAACAAAAAGACAGAATCTTCATCAAAACCCTCATTTTGTACTACTGATTAAAAGAAATTTCTGACTTTACACAAGTAAGTTCATATGCACCAACCAAGTTAATACAAGCTAAACAGAGACAGTAGATCACTTACACTGCAATACCTGAGCACGCTACTGACTATTTCACAGTGGGGGGGGGGAAAGTCAAATAATTCGTACTTTACTGCACACAACAGCACAAATTAAGCATATCACTGACACCCAACTAAGTCTGCATATAATCTTTCACTAACTTACTTTTGTGCCATTTCTGCCCTCAGATAAAAGACAAGCTTCTTTACACAGCAAAGCCCTTCCCTATTAAGAAGAGCTGCCACATTGTGCTCATCCACTCATCTCTTTTCCCCTTAGTTAAGACTGATGCAGATTTTTAGGAATTCAGTCACCAATTCAGTTTTTAAAGCTAGCCACGAAACAGAAAGTGACAGCATGATTCTGATTCAGAGCACAGGCTCCAGGCAGACAATGAAGCTACTGCTTAGGCTGAGAAAGGAAGAAACTGGGTCTCCACCCTGAAGCCACTGCTCACACATCTGGCCTACAACATTTCACGCTTCGGAAGACAGTGCAACTGCTTAAAGGTTTCATTGATAGTTAACACTGATTGCATGTGTTCTGTGATAGATATATCCTTGCAAGAAAACTATACAAATGTACATAGAAACAGAAAAGCTCACTGAAAGTAACATGTACTATACCTAACAATCTGCTTTTATTTAGTTATTCTCTGAACAAAATTAAATTAGATGATTTCAGATTGACACACACACAAAAATCACATTTTATTCAAATACGTTTATTCTCAGATGCTTTTTCTGTATTCAGCCTGTATTTCCACCTTGCAGAAATGTGCATTTCCATCCACTTCAACTAAAGCAATTTTTATTTTCATCCAGTTTTTTTGTAATGAGTTAAAAAAATTATCTGCTATTGGCAAAAATGGTAGCAATAAAGACCATAAAACTTCACTTGGAAAAAAGCACGAAAATACTACTTTGATAGCTGCCAGATGCTTTAAGTTGGTGCTTTACTTTTAAAGTTTTCAAAATTTTAATTTGTTCCTCCAAAGATATTTACTTCCTGGCTCCAAAATGCTTCTCAGAAAATAATACTCAATTCCACTCACAGACGGAGTATGAATGAGAAAACTTACTTTAAAATAAATTTTTTAAAACATTAAATAAAAAGGAGAAATAATTCTCTCAGCAGGAGAAAAACTTTAGTGCATGCTATTTTTAAGCCAAAGAGAACAATACTCCTGACACTCATGGAAACTTCTCAGAAATCATTTAAAGAGAACGAAAAATTTAAAAGGAAGCTAAAGAGAAAACAAACATCTGCAAATAGCACCCTTTTCCTCTGGCTTTTGGCCATAAAAAAAGTGGCTTTCTATTCTTCCTAATGATGGCAATTTTAAAATTTCAATATGTTAATTCAGTTATATGCCCATACATGTATTTTTATTGAGCTTGTACAGACATAAAATTAATTGGAATTACCCTCAAAAACAAGCTAAGCTGTCCTGCAATGAGAGTGGAAAACAACAGTCCCTCCAAACTACTCTTAAGGATTTATCTCAGTTTCCCAAGTTTTCGATCAGCAACTTTTCATTGTGGCAGTTTTATATACTCATGTAGCACTGAAAACTGATGTGCAAAAAGATAACATGCACTTAATGGAATTCTAATCTTTTTAGCATATAGAAACATTCAATATGTAGCTTGCCAGAAGTGGCAGTCAGTTCACAGCTTCTGGAGCCTCAGGAGAACAATGCATTAAATGACAATAATTTTAGCTATTACCATGAACATAAATCTTCCAAACTTATACTCTTATGAAATGAACCACTGAACAGACCCCCACTTACTCAAAAAAAAAAAAAAAAAGGGTTGTACCGACACAATGGAAAGACCTACCTAAAAGGTACATCCAGGATGATTAATGACCTTAATAAACACAGACAGAGATCAAGCATTGTTCTCCACACCATAGAAAAGAGGAAGGAAGATGCAATTTTCAGAGTTTCCAAAAAACCCTCCACAGAACAGGAAGGTGACAGAGCCAGGCAGATACCTCCCGACACCTAAATGTCTTGCTGGCAATGTGAATGCAATCAGGTAAGAGCTACAGCTTGCGCTCTGCAGACACTGCACAGTTTTCTATCCTTACTCCTACCGTGCTTCCTACTACAGAGGAGGCTTTCTATCACTCATCTTACAGCACAGAAACAGTAGCCTACTAAGTGAGAGTGCTCCCTGCCCTGATTTTGCCTCCCTCCCTTTTTCCCTTGGTCAGTTATCAGGGTGGAACTGCATGAATTTTTATAACAACAAGGGTACACGGACAACACAACTGTTTAGATTTTTTTGTGTAACACTTATGACTTGGTTAATACCAAGTTACTGGAGAGAAGTATCATTGGGAGGGAGGAGCACAGTATCTCCATCCCCCCTAAGCTCACTTGGCAACACTCAAGTGTCCACTGGAAACAGCTATTAAGCCTGAGGACAAGTAAAAAAGAGTGGCAAGATAATGCTTGTTCAGCTACCATATGAAGTTTATAAATACAACAATCGAAGGCCAGGAAAAGGTAAAAAAGGCCTGATGTTAGAGCCGTAGTGCTAATGATGTGGCAGTAACACTACTTATTGATTGCTGAGCACACCAGTCTGTTGACTTGTCATGAGGGAACACAGACCAGCAGGAAAAAGCCGGCTGCAAGGTCTGATAAAACCAGAGGAGAAATGGGTGGAGAAGAATGGCTGAAAGTTTTGAAAGAAGATAAAATACAGAGTAAAAGAAATGAAACAAAACAGGCGAATTTCAGTTCAGGGGGAACACTCCGAAAACACTAATAAGAAATTAAAGGTGCAAGTAGGCATAGGGAAATGAAATGCTTGCAGAAATGCAATTTAGCCACCTAAAATACCTTGGAAGCAGTTACCCCTTAGAAGTAAATAAACAATCTCTTCTAGTCAGGCTCTTTTACAAATAGGTGTGATGATCTAAGCTGACCCCCCGTGCAACATAGATAATGATTTCACCCAATAATTCCAAACCCTCAGGCTTAGTGAAAGAATATGTTATGGAGAGATATCTACTTCTACTTTGAAGATGGCAACAACCCCTCATCACTAAGTTGCCCCCTAAGACAAATCTTCACTCAAAAAGACCTCTCATTTCTACTTTGATATGCCTAGTACTCAGATTCAACCTAATCAGGCACACCTTCGCTAAATTCAACATTAGAGCGTTTTTTTTCACAAAACGGGTATCCTTAAAGCACAATTAATTAAATAATGCTAAATAAATAAATGTTTCATTCAGTCTCTGAGATCCTTAGTCTAGTCTTTCTCCCTAGAGAAACTTCATTTAATCAAAGGAAGAATTCATGGCACTCATCAAGTACTGAAACTCTGATCAAATTTTCACTGATGAACTGGAAGTTCGTTTCAGTCTTTCCTCCATCAGATAATGATATTCAGTAGTACTGATTGGCAGAGTGACTTCACCTGTGAAGATTCAGTCTCTGTCAATGACAACCATCTCTCCTTCAGCATTGTATGTAATCACATTTTTCTCAAAACAAAGAATTTATTAATCTTTTGATTATTTTGGAAGATGCAGGTCAGCCAAAGCTATTTGGGCACATCATGACCTAGTTAAGCTACCCAAAAGGCAACTGACAAGGTATATGATAGTACAAAAGTAGCTATATCATAAAAGTTACACACAAACATCCCTTCCTTATCTTCTTAGGAGACACAACTCAGAGGGCAAGAGTAGCCTCAGTGCTTCCTAGTACACACTAGATAATGGTAATTTGGTACCTCTAAACTGCCTGTTGCTGGCTCCACAGATTGAAGTTACACACAGGTTCAGAATACCAAAGCAAACACACAAGAAGGAAATGGTTTCTAGTAAGGACCAAGTACTCCATGTTCTCCACTTCAAGAAAGGAATAGTCAAAAACTTCACAACATTAAATATCCAAATCTCTCAGTATTTCCTCAGACATATTAGCTGCACAGATCGTTAAGTATTACTTTAATACATCTTGTATATTAACATGCAAACCACAATTCAATGTATTGTTATACTGCCAGCAGCTGGCAAAGATGAAAATTAATAGCTGTATTACGCTTCACATGAAAGATCAGATATGAATACATCTGTTGAAACAAATTTTTCAAGAGAAAGAACAAAAACTAGGGGACAGATAAAGCCTACGTGATCCATGATTACAGAAATAAGGAATGGTTGACAGGGTCTTGTTTTTATCTATGATCATACTTTTTTAGCGATGCAGCAACCCATGAAGCTTCCTGGTACAATTACAACTCTGCTTCTACCTAAATTATATCTAAATTACTATTACCATAGCACCGACTTCATCACAGAGTTACATGGAAAGTCAGACTTCTCCTGTCTTGCAGATATTCCCATCAGCTGCAACAAAACTACTGCAAGCTCCAACCAAGTTTTAAGATCACAGGGGAGATACAAAATATAGAGACAGGGAAACTGAGGGTGGAATGGACCTCAAGATGACATCCAGCTCAACCTTCTGCAGAGGTAACAGTGAATGCTGAATTCAGATGATGTTGCTTAGGCTGTCATTTAGCTGGGCCTTGAAAACCTCCAAGGTCAGAGATTCCACAACCTCTCTAGAGAACCTGTTTCAATGCCTGACCATCCTCATGGTGAAATACAAACTCATTATGTCAAGCCAGAAGATCATAGCCATCCTGACCGGAAGACCATGACAGATGGAGGAGTCAGTGATCCATGCAAGAGCCAAGCCGAGCAGACCCACGCCTGTGCTGGGCTGCATGTCTGGGCTGGCTGTCAGGCCCGTGCTGCACGTACTCCGTGGCTGCAGGGGGAGCCCAGCCAGCCCTCTGAAACAGAGAAGCTGCAGCAGCTCCATCAGCTATTATGCCACCTGGGTGGCCTTGCTTTATCTGATAGTGCAGATGGAAGTGCCCACGTGAGCATCCTTTCTACCTGACAGCAAAAATTATGAATAAAGTTGTCTTCTTGCAAGGAAATCCAGCAATAGAACAACACGGGGTAACCATTCTATGGATGAGGTCTGCACAGTGTGCTGCACATGGACTCTTCAAAGGTCTGTTTGGTGCTGCACAATTCAGGGCTCCCAGCATCAAGAGATCCAAGATTATCTATACCATTCTCTCTTTATATGGTTAGCTTTAATAAATGGAATTTTCAATGCTATTTTAGAGTGTCTAAGTACCTCTTTTACTCAGATCATCACAGAGCAGCATCTCCTGGCACAAAACAAACTTTTCGTGTTTCCTTGTTTCACTTTATGGCCACTGTCTCTCAGGCTGCTGCCATGCATCTCCTTGAGGAGTCGGGCTCCATCTTCCTCCATAAATGACTTTGACACTGGCATGCTGCAACAAGATCCCTCCAAAACATATCTCCATGGGTCCTTCAGCCTCCATTCACAGGTCATGCACATATTGACCATCCTTGCAGACTTCCAGTGGGATGGCAGTGTCGCACACGGACACGAAGGAACACACACAGAGGCCAGTATCAGGATCAAAGAGCAAAGAGCCAAAACCCCGGGCCAAAGGGCCCACTTCTTTATTTTATACACTTTTAGAAAACCCCATGGATTGGAGGGTGAAATTACCACCCCTCAACCACATAGGTCAAAGGAGAAATCCATCAAACTTCTCCGCCTTAGGAGAAAGAATGAAAACATCCAGGCACAGTTAGCATAACATGGCAGTTAGCATAACATTGTTTACAGAAAGTGCGTGAGAACTCTGTTTACAGAATTAAAAACATTGAAGAACTGTGAAAATCAAGGCAACATGGCAGAGAGCAAAATTGAACACAGTGGTTTAGGTGTGGTCTATTAAGTGCTGAGTAAACAGGAATAATCACTTTGTTCAGTCCAGTGGCTAAACTCCTGTATGTTGCCAGGGTACATTGCTGACTCATGTACAGCACTTCCAGGTTGTATTCCCTGCAGGTGGTTATTCTGTCCCATATAAACGGCTTTCCATTTGTCCTTTTTGGATTTCATGAAGGTCCTGTCAGCTCATTGTTCTGTCCTGCTAAGATCTCTTCAACATGCAGACTTGCCCTTGAGTATTGGTACATTCCAACTCCAGATCAGTGACAAAGATATAAAGCAAGACAGGTCCCAGAACAGAGCCAGGAAGAGCTCCTTGTAGCCAGCCTCTGAGCTAGAGCATGAACCACTTCTGGGAATAAAACAAAACCATACACCCTGCAGTTTATCTAGTTGTTTGGATAGTTTTTATCACTATCTACAAATTCCACGTGTAAACATTTGTACAGTATTTTGGTGTAAATCACTGACTCATTAACACTTCTTCTGTGTTTCTAGATTATTTCGTATTTATTTACAAGCTTCAGACAACCAGTCTTTAAACTCATGTAACATATTACATTAGGTTTAGTTAACACTTATTAGGAAATAAGTGTTTCAAACTACTTAAATTGGCACCATGCTTGTCTACAACTTTGTCTCCTATCATTACTCCCTCAAATGGTGATTTAATCTGTTTAACATCAAGCTGTGCTTCCTCACTCAAACAATTTTTAAAAACCCAACCCTATAACCAAGGGATTTTTTAAAGTTTAAGCAACTTTAAAAAGTCTGTGCACATCCTATTACACCAAATCCATACAGTCTGACATAGATCTAGGTGTTCAACTGAAAAAACCCCTCAGATAACCCTTAAGACATTGCTAAGACAAACTGCTTTATGAAGAATAGTTAATGGATTCTTTGATAAAATAACTCAAAAAAACTAAGCATGTTGCATTAGAGCCAGCTGAACAGTTCTATTAAATACCATTTTGTAGCTTCATAGAGTACACAGACAGAAGAAGCTGTGACATGTGTAGTTTCATTTCCTGTACACTTCTTTCCACTAAATTTCACTCAGGTATCTCTAAAACCAGTTTGATAAGGACAGCAAAACTCCTGTTCTCAAATGGTTCTTTGCTGCTAGCTATGCCAGGCAGTGGGAGGAGAGGTACTAAAAATGCATCTATGATAGTCTTAGTGAGAAGATCAATCAGGTAATTGTAGAAGGAAAATCTCAAACTAGTGAAACACCTGAATTTTCTCCCCCTTTTCAGAGACTGGAATTACATGGCAATCCTTCAGCTCTTTGCTATTTCCCCATTACATCCAAGGTTTTCAAATAGAGTGAGAGATGAATGTGATCCTGGTTTAGTCCCTTTAATATTCCAGAGCAAAAGTTATCCAAGGCTGCTTATGAGAAAATGTTAAAACCATATTTCAAAAATGTTAAATGCAAATGTTGCATCGCATCCTTGCTGCAGTCAGTAAAACAATTGAGAAAACAGAAATACATAACAATCCTGCATCCCATTAAAATTTTAACAGCTGCCTCTAACAAACCCATATCTGATACAAGATTATTCTTTGCCTGCATTTACAACTAGAAATATAAACTGGAAGTATTTCGCTCTAATGGTCACTGGTTCCTTTGGTTTCTCCCTATGCAAGAAGAAATTCTTCATTCTCTGTCTTGATATAAATAATTAAAAATGCTGAAATACTGACATAAATTTTCTGAAAAACAGGAATTATTATTTTTAAAATAACTGTATTTCAAGCTCGAGTTTGGTGACTCCCACAGTGTGAATGTACCAAATCAGTTGCTTCCACTGTAAGGACCAATTGTGCTCAACCTTTGGAACAACAGGATAATGCAGGCTGGAAGTGACCCTGGAGGCTCTACCCCAGTCACCTGACCAGAGAACATCCACTTAGAGGAGGCTGCTCAAGGTATTACTCAGTCCAGTTCCAAGTGCCCCCATTTACTACTATGAAGAGTGGAAATTTAATTCAACTGCTGTCTTTTAGAGAAAAAGAAAAGGCACTTTCTTGAGCTGCTATTATCCCCAGGTAAGTTCATGCTGTAGACTGACAAAGTCAGGGGCGCTACACTGGACAGAAGGTATGAGCAAGAGAAATAAAAGACGTCATTACAGACTTCGATTCTTGCCGAACCCACAAACAGGAACAAACCAAACTGGTTCTAGCCTGTGCTTCAGTCCCATAACTTTTACTGCTAGTTACACACGAACCACAGCAGCCACCATTCACTGTCAGACTCCCAGGTCATTTACCAAGCTCACTGTTTGAAAAGATGCTTTGAACTTACAGACTCAGTAAATCACGCCATGGAACCATAACACATATCACTTTAAGCAGTGTAAAACTGGGTAGGCTTTGAAATAAAGTGACACATAGCAAACGTCCACGCTTTACTGCAAACAGCTGAAAAATATTAACATGCACAAATACATCCAAATGACTCAGAGCAATCCATATTGCAAATCATTCACAAAAAATCACAACTGAAAGCTTTAAATAATGCAAAGCCTATCGACTTCTGCAAAGTCTGTTGGGATTTCATCACATTAGGCACTACACAAATCCACAGCAAGTTCCTTCAAGAGATGACAATCCAAGGCCCTGAACTGAGCACACCATCCTTCAATGGACCTCTACAGGTGAGGAGACCCCAGTCTGCTTCACATGTGCAATATAACTGCACACCAGTGAGGGAGAAAGAGGTGCAGGGAGGGAATAGTTCTCACTTTGAGATTACATTGAAGGACATGGAGAATATGAGGTCTCAACTTCCTGTCCACTGCAGTGAATTTTTCCTTCATTTTAGTCCGAAGATTTCACAAGCAAGTAAGAGACTACTCAATCCAAGCACGTGGTCAATATTTTTCATTCACAAGAGCAAAGACACAGTGCAAACCTAATCAGCTGTCCCACACTTAAGTTTCAAAACCACAGTGAGACAGCATGTTCAATTTTTATCCACTGTGTTTTCCTCACTCTTCATGATTCTGATGTGCTACTTCAACTGTTGGAGCATTTTCAGTTTGATTGAGGTCATTCTTTCTGAATCACATTTTGATTTAAGTCAGGGTCAAAACACCAGCATAAAAGTAAACGGTGGCATGCTGTAGATTAGTTCTGACAGCAGGATATGACACACAAGCGGTATATGTGAAGAGACTTTTTATAATATTATTTTAAACATACAAGCTTTCTCCCAATCATCTTCCAACATTAATCTAGCTTTGATACTTACGCGAAGTATCCCGGTTTGCTATTTTAGATATCAATAAAACACAAAAAGGAAATGTTACTTGTTTGAGATTAGAAAGAATGACAAAAACAGAACCAGAACTCCAACATATCAGTGCACTGCTCTGATGACAATATCCCACTTACACTCAGTATCTAACTTAGCTTCTAGGAAGCTAGAAGAGAATACAACAAGCATTAGGAAAAAAAAGTCCTATTTTCACTGGTCTATCTGGTATCATAATGTAGATGTTTAAAAATATTTTTTTCCAGATCTAGCACTAAGATTAACTTCAAAAATTACAGTTAGGGATTGAACTTAGCCTAAATATCAACCTTGCTCTACCTGCACCTATCTTTGAGCAGATGGGTAGGTAAGAGAGCTATCAAAGTAGTCTCAAAAGGCTTTCAGTCAGCTGGCCAAATAAAAGGGAATTTTTTTTAAAAAAGAGTTGTATAAAGCAAAGATTTTCTAAACAAAAATATAAATAAATATAACTGTATAAGTAAGGGAACCAACACAAAACAGTTCAGGTAAAAAAACATCCTCATGTTAGACATCTGTCTTCAAAACACTTTACTTACCATGGGGTTATGGCATTACTATGGCTTCCAGCAACCTAAAACCCAGAAGGCTTATCTCGTGTGTCCTTCCCCCCAAAATAACCCAAAACAAAACAAACCCCCCAAAAAACCAAACAAAAAAGCACACCAGTACAAACTGATAGCTGTCCTCAATCTATGTGGGAATACAGAATGTGATAATTACACTAGGAAAGGATAAGCCTTACAAAAATCCTGAAAAGCATATATTTTTGCCAAAGAAACTCTAAAGCTATTTTTTGCCCCTCCTAAATAGCAAGAGGCTTTTTGAGACCAAAATTTTTTCCTGCTATGTCATTCTTTTGCAATGGTTCACAGATTTCCTAAGTGAAAAAAAAAACCCATAAAATTTTACAACCTTCTCAGTCATACTCATTCCTCAGCAATACATGGGCACTAAGGACCCAGCTACGCACAAAAAAATAATAGTCACATATCAGTGTTTAGTCTGAAATCAATGTTTAAGGTTCTCTGGCTGGTTCATATGCAGTTATCTTTGCTCTGCTATCCACTCAGATACCAGATAATTTCCACAAGTCCTATTTTTTTAGCATAGAGAGAGTGTACAGCAATGTCACAGTTCCTCAAGACTTTGATTTACATCTAGAACACGCAAACAATTTCAGTTTTGCTTCTTGCTTTTAGGCAAAGTTGTTTATGTTACATTTCCCCCTGCCCCCCAAACTCCTTAACTAAGATTGGGTACTAGAAACAGTCATGTCTATCTAGAATACTCAAGCATCAATCATCTTTCTACTTGTGACAGCTCCATCCATAAAGAACTGCTTGCTGGTCCTTCTTCACATGAAGCCATAATGAAGGCATAATCTTCTCTCCATCAGCTCCATCATTCCCCCAGTTTCTCCTCATGTATATGCAAGGTAAGAGGAAAAGAGTGTCCCCCACATTCATTTTTCACTTTCTTTTGTCACATTCTGATCTATTCTTCTCACACTATTCACCTGGCACTTGCTTCTATCAGATTTTTTCTGTAGCAACTTGTCTGGAGTACATACTGCACTACATCTTACTACAGTCACCTTCAACTCAGCAGTGCTCAGGAGCAACAATGCACAACCTCAGCCCTAATCCCTCTCCACAGCTTCCTTCCTGCAGCTGTAGTGAAAAATGTTATGCCCACATTTGGGATATGGAAAGGATATTCCTCGCTACTTCCCTGCTTCCTGGTTATTATTTTTAAGCTGTGTCTTACTACGTTTAACTGGACACAACCTGGTAAAGGCTAAGGCACTTAAGGACAGAGCCTGAACACCCTCCCCTCCCTCCTTTCTTCTCAACTACTGTTTCATTTTGAGCTCCCACCTTAGTCTAAAGGCCCAGTGTCCAAAGTGGTCCTTCCTCTCCCGTGCTCAGTCACTACCTCTTGCAGACTGGCATTTACATTGTAGCTTAAGATCAGCGGGACTAGATCTCACAAGTCCCTTTAATCTTTGTCTTGCTTTAAAACTATTGTTTGGTTTATGTTTTGTTTTGCTTTTTTTTAATCCAGGGTTTAAACAGTCATTGCACTCAGCAAAAGGAAGACTGCAAGACAACACTTTCCAACATGTGATCCACAAATGCAGATTGCTAATGAATTCTGCTCAGGAGTCCATAAAAGATGAATAATTAAGAGAAAAACCAAACAAACACCGAAGAAACACTTATAAGTGACCTTAAATGTACCTCTCATAGACTACACTAAGCAGCAGAACACTTGGCAAGAAAAGCACATGTCAGATATCTAAAGACAAAAAGAAATCCATGTTCTATTTGGGAAACAAATTCACCTTTTGAAAATATCAGATGTGTTGCTGGGATAAGTTTTCAGTAATAGACAGTATAGACAGAAGGAAACGTTATCAGTACAAACTATTCAATTTTCTTGAAGGGCTTCAATAATATCTGTTCAAACTCTGTGAATCTAAAATTGCCTTTGTTTATTTAGGAATGCCAAGGAAGTCCACAGAGAAAAAACCCCAGTATCTTCTTCACAGATGAACCAAACCAGACCCTGGCCTTAGCTGTCACAACTTTTAGGCCATGAATCAATTCCATCATACCGGTACATGACATCACTGACAAAGCTTATAAACACATATAACTTATTACCTGTGAAGGAATGCAATCACAATCAGAGTTAAAAATAGGAATTTCTCAAGCATTTGAACTCTTTTAGTACCTCAAGACAGTACAGGCCAGCTGACAAACTTACACATTCTTATCACGCTAAGGATATGGGATCACACTCACACCATTTTCTAAACATTTCTCTACATTCTCCGTAGACAAAGTCAATTGAACAAGAGTGGCTGTTAACATCATCATATTTGTAAAAAGAAGCTACTAGGAAATGACTGAAATTGAGCCCTTCTTCATTAAGATATATCTACTTTTTTTTTATACATGCATTACTAGGATGTATTTCTTTCCTCAAGTCTGGTCCAGGCACATAACGACTTCCTCCTTGTTAAGCTCCTATTCCATATTCTTTTTATTCTTACTCTTTTTCTGCCCGTCAGACTTCAATCTCCTCCCTCCTCTGGTGCAGCAACTTGCCGGAAAAGCAAATTCTCCTGTCCATCCAAAGTAAATCTGTTTCACCTACTTCTGTAATACATTATATTTACCTGCTGCTTTTTAATGCTGCCACACAGCCATGCTTTCAAGTAGACTACGAGTCTGCACCTTGGAAATGCTTGAAAGCTGTTCTCAGCAATGCTACAGATTATGCTTAGGTGTTTCGCTCGGGGCTTTTTTTCTTTGCTAAACCACAATGAAAAGACTTCATGCCAAAATCACAGACACTACAAGTTAGGGAAAGTCAGACAGGGACTTTATAAAGTTTGGAGAAAACGCCATCGACCCCGCGAAGGCTCCGGACACCTGTCAAAAGTTCGGGGCGGAGAAGGGGTGTCTCACTGTCACTTGGGCAGGGATCAAAATCCAATCCATGCAAAAGCGTGCATTTCTGCCCTTTCTCATGCAGCTTCGCCCGTCTGTTTGGCTTGGCTTCGTCTCCTGCTGGAAGCCTGCCGCAGGGAAACCAGCTCAACGCGAGAAAGCCTTGCATTTTATTTATTTATTTATTTCCTTTTCCCCTATTTAAAGGGCAGCTCCAGCTCCATCCCCATCCCCGCCGCTGTCAGGGAGGAGAAACCCCCGCGAAACGCCAGCGACACACACAGACACACACACGGACACGGACACAC